>OX375865.1:108568911-108715054 GCA_947359475.1 Heligmosomoides polygyrus bakeri
TGCGGTATCCAAACCCCCGACCCCCGCGCTTACGAGCCCGAGCTCTTCCCTACTACGCCACCTGAGCACTGCGCTTAGCCGCGATACGAGCCCTCATCCCGCGCGCGCCCGTCAGCTGTGGAGCACGTGAATCAACAGGGCGCCAACCCGCGACTTCCGTCGCCCCTAACCGTGCGCAGAGTTGTATTGGGGTCGAGATACCTGCAGTTTGTTACTACCCAGAGAGAGGCGGTTCTGCCCATATACAACACTTGCGCCGTTCCGACCTACCGTTGAGATAGTATCCTGGTAAGGCCTGAGTTATACTCCCGCGGGAGCATCCGCGGAAGGGCGCGAATCGCGCCGAGACTCCTCACCTGGCCAATCGCCGCGCCCCGTCACGCCCGCGGTCAGCGGTGCACCGTCCATCGGACGTCCCGCGAAAGCTTCCACGGGAGTATAACAGGAGCCTAACGTCGCCATCTCAGATTTCGACGACCTTGCATGTGTGTGCTTTGGAGTTGTTCTGTTGGAAGTACACATCGGTCGTTGGTCACTTGTATCTTTAAGATTGGCTTTAAAAACTTCTATTTTCCTAAGACAGACGTCGACGTCGCTGCTGAGCTTCCATGTACTAACTCGCCCCTCATAACGAGTTGTTCAACGTGCGTCGGGGGTTATGAGACGTGCTTAAAACGTTGTTCAACATGCGTTGTGGTTCACGAGACGAGCTTAGAACGTCGTCCTGCGCGCGTCGGGGTTTATGTAATGTGCTTGAAACGTCGTCCTGAGTGTGTCGGGGTCATGTAACATGCTTCAGATGTCGTCCTTCTTTAGACCTCTACTAGAATACTGTACACCGGTTTGGTCGCCTTCTGAGGTGATGTATATTGAAAGAGTCGAAAAGGTTCAAAGGAGGTTTACAAATCAAATCTTCGGTAGGAATGGTATGCTCAGTGTCAGTTATCGAGATAGACTCGCCTTCCTTGGAACCACATCCTTCCGATTAAGGAGAGCCATATATGATCAAAGCCTGCTATTCAAAATAGTTTTCGATCTTATAGAAATTGAAAAAAATGACCTTTTTGATTTTTATGAATTTAGCAATAGAACAAGAGGTCATGCCTTGCGGATCTACATTAGAAGAATACGATCTCAACAGTTCTTTGAATCATTTCTAGTGCGTGCAACGAAAACGTGGAACAAATTGCCAAGCGACCTAGTCTCATCATCAACTTCAGCCGCAGGCTGGAGTCATATCCCTAAGAAAAGGGGTTCTTTTGAATTTCTTAATGGTTACAATTTTTGATCAATACTCAAGGATTACAGATACGGCTAAAGCATTATATTGCCTCCCCACAGCAGCATCGACTTGTAGAATGATTTCAGAAGCACTTCGAGAACCGCGAAGATCATACTAGCTATATTATAATGTATTAAGGCACCTGATTTTATACACTGTGTTATGTATTAATGTGTTTTCACATTTGGTTTCAAGGATCTGCTTAGTCTGAGAAAAGCCCATTCTCCCTCATTTCTGCTATTCAGTATTTCGAGCGAAAGTTATCCAGTTTTGTTCCTTAATTACTTCTGATACTCCAAAACATCTACTCTTCTCAGTCGTATGATGCAATTTGCTGTATTCTGGATATCAAGTTAGATGGCAAGAACGATAAGGCAAAAAGACATTCTTAAGAATGCCTTTGTCACTCTACAAATTGCTGCGGTGTTATGGTCGATCAGTCTGTAGTTATAGAAGCAACGAAGGCGGTTACTGAAAGAAGGAATACCTCGCCTAAGTTCGAAAGGCTACTTCCTTACGCTTAGGTGTGACCTGCCACGAATGTTGCTCGAGAGTGGTGCGAAATTAATTAATTTCTTACAATCCATGCTATAACTCGGCTGGTTTTTACAAAACCGCTTCATTTTGTGCAACGCTTTTAAGAAATGCTCTCATTTGCCCTCTAACAACTCGTTTAGGTACAGTCAAATTGTGGTTAGACTGGGTATGAATTAGAAAAAAATAATACTTTTACTTTCTCAGAAATTTTAAATTGAAATGACCTTAATGGAATTAATGTCTAGAGAGATGATGAGTTTGCAATGTGTACACAGTGAGCAATATTAATCAAATGAATTTAGTTGGTAGTATACATGAGTCTAAATCATGGGCTCTTCTCAGCTATAATAATAATAATAATAATAATAATAATTTATTACGTGGCATAAGACACACGTTAGAAAAAAAACAATGAACAAAAAAAAAAACACGGCACTAAAAGAGACATCATGGTTCTCAAAACTTTAGAAGAGAAGCAGCTTCTTCTCAGCCATACGTTTGAAAGAGCCGGAAACCTGCCTGACAACACAAAAATTGTGTTTTAGAGACAAATATGTCGATCCTGCTCTGCAAGTGACAACCCCTAGCCTTTATGTAGTTCTAGGGCTTCGAAAAGAGATCTTTTCCGAACCACCTCTAGTTCTAGAAGGTAGGAGAGAGTAAAATTGCATCGACGTCCATGATTCCTGACAGCATCTTTAAGATAGCACGAACATCTCTAAGCTTCCTTCGGGATTCCAATGTGTGCAAATTAAAATATCTATTTCTAACGCTTCCTCGAGGTACTCTAGAGTACAGAAAACTTTCTGATCGAAGTAGGATTTTCGTTGTATAACTGTTCTGAATGTTCTCCAGAAAAGTAATGTCCTTTCTTTATAAGGAGAGAACACGGTAGATCCACTCTCAACGATAGGTCTTACGTATGTTTTGTAGGCTTGTACCAGAACTGCTTTGTTGCGAGTGCAGAGACCTTTGAAAATTTGGAATATACGTGACTGTGCCTTCCTCTGGATAACCTTATCGTGTTCCGAAAAATCAAGCTTATCATCGTAATGGAATCGAAGGTCTCTCATTGAATGAACTTTAGAGATCGGGTGATCGCCTACAAAATACTCAGTCGGTGCGGCCGACGATCCTATTCTCATAAACACCGTCTTTTCTGGCGCCAAAGGGAGATTCCATGCATGGACCAGTCCCGCAGTTTCTGAATGGCCAACTGCAAGATACCGTGGTCTTCAGAAGATAGTACTTCACGGTAGATCTTGATATCGTCCGCTAACTGTTTGACTACAACAGCAAGCAGATTTATTTCGGATATAACCTGCCTTCCTTCTCCTTGTTATATAGCCAATCGTAGAATTGCTATGTTTTCGCTTGATAATTTTGCTGTTTTGTTATTGGCTTAAATAAAATAGTAAATAGTCCTGCGTGCGTCGGGAGTTATGAGACGTGCTTAAAACGTTGTTCAGCGTGCCAGTCGACTTCAATCCACGAACTACACTCCTCGTTAACACCAAAAGCGGCCGACAGTTCAAAACCAGCTTGGCATGGATCAGTAGCTTCCACGTTGTTTCCCAGCAGAGCAGTTAAAGCTTGGAGTATTCGAGAAAAGAGATGCTGGAGAATGGTTAAGCACATTCTTTACACAAGAACGTTTAAGTCTAAGCTACGCGAAATTTCTCAATAGCATTTTCTTGATTGTTCATGTTGAGTCAGTAACCTTTATACTATAAAAACTATTATTCTGGCATTCTTAAAACAATTTTCGGAATTCTTTATTGATAACACAAAACACGCATTCCGAATTCAAGTACGGCGAAACTGCCACATAAGTTATGCAGAAAATAACGATTTTAGTTGGATCACATCGGTCGCGCGGTCCAGACACTTCAGTATTCGTTTTCATCCTGATCTTCATCGGATACGCTGTGATCCTTCTTCTCTGCAATTATATTTGTTCAATAAATTCTACTTATTAGGATATGATCTGAAACCGAACCTTTACGTCCTTTTGATGATCCTCCTTGTCCTTGAGATCCGTCTTTCTTATGGCTTCCATGGGATTTACCACCTAAATATGCCCTTTTCTAGCGTTTCAACATCATGGCGAGCAGCTCCGGCGGTTCTAACCTGGAGACCGAGTAACTCCACCTCCACCAAAGCCGTCAGAGTCTCCTGTCGTGCCAGTTCCATTGAATTTGCCGCTATTTAGACCTGCAAGTTCATTCTAAGTGGCAGTTAAAAAAAGAAACGGTAGTAGGATAAGGAACGACATTAGTCCATCTCAATTTGGTATGCGCCGTGCATTCCAGTTCTACGGGATATCGTAGAGGAAATTCGAATGCATATTCGGCCTATTTTGGCGGATTAAAAAGTACGGTGAACAATTTCGAAGGAACAAACCATGAGATCTGTTTGATCCGCCTTGTCTGAAATCACCATCTTCCCTTGTTTTTCCTCTGCCACTGGTATTCACTCCTGAAATTGAACGACATTCTTGAAAAATTCTGATAATCACACTAATGACAAGAAAGTCAATAGCCATAGGCCGCCCATTATCGATTGGTTTTATCGACTTTTGACCGCAGTTGCACGCTTGAGGTATAAGCCACAAATTTCGTAACAATTAAACATTATCGTAAAGTTTTCCATCAATTCAATTTTATTGGTTTCTCACGAAGTTTAGTATTTCATAATAGCCTCTTGAAAATCTGGACAGGCTTCGCAACAGGAGCACACCATCGATCGGCTGTCCGATCGATCGAATTGATTGATCACATGATTATTCCGGCCGGTGGACAAGCAACAGGTAATCAATATACGAGATTGTTCATTATTGATCGATTTTATCGATTGATTGCCGTAGCTGGACAATTGGGGTATGAGACATATGAATATATTGGGCACTGTCTTCAGAACGGTAACGAATATCCTAGGTCTTATCGTTATCGATTAATTATATCGATTTTCGTGCTGCGTTAGTCGTTTGGTGTGGAAGTGGGTATATCACCCCGTGGCTCTGCTTCACAAAAATTAACCAGTATCGATTTCTTTCCATAACTTGTGCGAAGCGGCTGAATGTCTGGTAAAGAATGAAAGGGAAAGAGCCAGCTTCAATCAATCCATGTTCGGAATACGCCGCGCGTTCCATTTCTCTTCTCTGTATCTAGACTGCCTGGCATTTGAAAAAAAGCGCGGCCTACAATTCCTAGTAGCTAACCTTGAGATAAGGGGCGCGTGTAGCGCAGTCGGAGGATGCGCTGATGGTCGCGTGCACCCGATACCAGGTTCCTGGTTCGGATTTCCCGCCCAGGCCAACCAAGCCTTCCATCCCTCCGGGGTCGGTGAATTGGTACCAGACTTGTCTGGGAAGGATAATGCGCTGACTTGTTCATCGGCTGGCCACCGCAAGTCATTGTACGGCCAAATACGCATTCAAATCGCCTCCACAACATCCCCTGGAAGTAGAATGCGCTGGCGCATCCCAGAAGGGATTGAGCAACGCCGTCATTTATCCATGTCCGTATCTAACCTTGAGGTCCATTTGATCCGCCTTGTCTGACACTACTCGATCCTCTTGAACTGTCTCGATTGCCGTATTCACCAGTACTATGCCCTTATTTTGAAAATTATGAAGTACAATAACCATCTACTTAATGGGTAGGACTTTGAGTTTCACTGTATTTTCACCTTGATTAGAGCTTTCTAATCCTCCGGCGTATCCTCTAGCTCCACTGTGCTTCGTACCTGCAATTAATCTATGGTAACCCTGGATCTCACCACTAGTTCCTGTTGTGTGTTCCAATTTGAAAAAAGTTTCCACCATTTAGTGATTTTGTCATCACCTCATAGAGAAAAATATGTTGTTTCAAACCAGAAAATAACGATTTAAGCCAATTTTCGTGAGATTTCAAAACACAATTTTTTTGTCATAGCTCTCTATGGCTAAATTTTGAAAACGTTAAGGCAAGAACGGAAGAAAACTTCGATACAACATAAGGAGAAAAATGCCTACAAATTTAGCAGTAAATGACTGACATGACCAAACTAGACCAGAGATATGGAACATAAAATCTAAGAGAGTCTAGCTCACAATAGACGGCTGTTTACAGGAATAGAGTGAAGAAATACCCAAAGGATTTACCACAGTTTCACCCAAGGCTTGAACTATCAAAAGTCATTTTGCTTGGCCTCCCCTCATCCTAGGAAAAATTTGAAAAAAAAGGCCCGTATCGCAATGACGGGCAGCATTGGGAGGTGCAAGCAGACCGCATCGAATGGGTGTGGCATTCAGAGCGGTCTGAACTCTGATTGGCTGACGTGTACTCGGTTGGTGGTCTGCGTGGATACGATTGGCTGACGCGCTCACACCTCCCAATGCTGTTCACGTTCGCGACCTGGACCAAATCTTCTCCTACATAGTTCATACACTCTAACTTCCCAAGAAATCCAAAAAATGGTAAAGGATAAAGGACGGCGTTACTCAATCCCTTTTGGGATACGCCACGCATTCTACTTCTACGGTACGTCGTGGAGGCGATTTCAATGCGTGTTTGGCCGTACAATGACTTGCGATGATTAGCCGTTGAGCGACTCAGCGCGTTGTCCTTCCCAGAAAGATCTGCTACCAGTTCACCGACCGCGGAGGAAGGCTTGGTTGGCCTTAGTGCGAAAGCACGATCCTGACGAAGACACCGCCGAATGGTTACCGTATCCTATAGGCGCGCGTTGGCGGTGGCGCGCGAAATCCTTCATGCCTAGCATTACACACGCGAACCTCTCGTGGCTCAGGGAATGCGGATCTGGGTTCACGCTAGGGAAGGGACTCCAGGGTGGGTGCCATCCAAAATGCTCGAGTGGAAAGTGCTTTCGTCGCTCAGGGGGACTCCGCAGCAGGATTCTGCGTTCTTCGAGCGGCGAAACGCATACGGCTAAAACAATGCGCAAAAGAGTCGCAACGTCGTGTAGACGTCGAAACCTCCCAGATCTCAGATACTCAGCTGAAATGCAAGAACGCGGCGACGTACGGGAACCGAACCTCCGACATCTCTCGCATGAAGGAAACCCTCTACCTACTGCACCACGACCCACTTGTCAGCGGTGCCGTCACGGGCGCACAAGACATCGATCGATCAATCGACAACGCGGACGCCGGCGCGCGATCTCTGAGCAGGAGGGCGCAGACAGCCGGTATACGGCAACCATTCGGGGGTGTCTTCGCCGGAATCGTTTCTCAGGCTTGGTTGGCCTTAGTGCGAAATCCGAACCGAGAACCTAGTACATAACGGGTGCACGCGACAGCAGACACCTCTTTCATCGGCTGCGCTATACACGCCCAGGCTTCCAAAATTTGTTTTAAAGTACCTCAAACTTGGGCAATGAAACCACATTAATTCAAAATATAATTTTTTACTAGTGGTATATTCTAGCGAAGATATAATTTGTCTGACTGTTTCTATATTGATCAGAATGGTTAACAACGAAAGACATTATGGCCGTGTGAATTTAGAAGTCGAAAACGCCGGCAACTTTCGTTCGGAAATAATTGGGGAGATTCAAACCTTGTGTAGCCGTAGATCCACTTTGTCCCGCCAATGCTCCGTTCGTTCCGCTTCCACGCGATCTGGCAGTGTTCGCTCCTGAAATGGCTAGTAGTTTTCCGAGTGGATCTGAGCAGACATCGCAACCGTGTTCTGACCTTCTCCACCATTACGACCACCTCGCACGAGGGTTTCTTCTCCTCCATTAGCTCCACCTTGCCCGAAGCTACCATATCCTCCTGATCTTTCGCTTCCGCTCACTCCACTTTGTCCAAAGCTACCGTATCCCACTGCTCCTCCTCTCCCACTCGATCCACTTTCTCCAGCCACTCCGTTTGTAGAAGATCCATCAACACTCATATCTAAAAGTGCACCAGAAGCTTTCCTAGCCGTAAGCAAAAAGCGCCAATATGCTACGGAAAGCTCAAACCTTGCATCGAATCATATCCTCCCTGTCCGAAGCTACCATATCCTCCAGCCACTCCATATCCACCGCTGCTTACCTCTACAAACGATGTAAAGAATCTTGGAGCTTTCAGCTTCTTGACACACTGGCTATCCTAACCTTCAGCTCCACCATAGCTTCCTTGTTGAAAAGCTCCAGTTCCTTGTCCCCTATGTCGGCTCTGGAGGTGTCGATTTTGGGTTGGGTGTAGCTGGGTCATGACGAACTGCAGCACACTATACACCTAAATGCTGCAAATTTTAAAAACAGTAGGCAGCTTGAAAGTGAGAAAATCACCAACTTGAGGGTTCTTCATAGCCAACTTCGTCACGGCCTCAAACTGAGCGATACGAGTTTGATTTTCGTTGTCTACTACCGTAGTAAGCTCTTCAAGAGCAGGTAGAAGAAAGTTGATTAGGTCTGTGGCGTTCTGTTTCATTTCGCTTCTGATGGCTATCATGCATGCGTTGTGGTCTTCTACCTGAGCCTGAAAATAAAAATATTGCTGTGATGGTTTGATTACTTATTGATTTATTTAAATACATCCCAGGGACGGGCCTCAAATATAAAACACTAAACCAAACAAAAATTAGCCGTGGACTAAATTTAAAAAAAGGAGCAAAAAAGTTATAAAAAACAGAAGGATTGTAACAATATGACTGTAACGGGGACGTTTAGCAAAAACGGAAATATGAGAACCAGTCTGTATGAGACGGAAGGGTCAGTATGATTACAGAAGTAATCAGAGACAAGCAGGACCGAAAGAAGACGATATTGCATGCATTCTCCCTGGCCTAAATTGGTGTTTTCCTATTTCGACTAATCAGAATTCAACGACGATATCCGCTCCGAATAGACTGAACACCATCTGTGGTTTAATCAAATGTAGAGACTATAGAGGTCAACGAAGCCTACCTGTTCACGTCAGCCAGCTGTGGCACCCATTAGGTGGGTATTGTATTTGTGCTCGAACGAATATATTCGAATAATTACTGGAATAAGCATTCGATTCCTTGAATACTCAATATTTATTTATTTATTTATTTATTTATTTATTTATTTATTCAATACACCGAAGGTGTGACCAAACATTAGTATTAAAAGAATCAAACTTAAGTGCAAGAATTGACGCAGTTTGGCCAGAAAATCAAACGAAAGCAAAAATGGCGAAGAGTCGTTGGATACACCGCCCTCAGAAAGGGGAGGGGCGAGGGGCGCCCCGAGGACAAGATGTCCGGGTCCCTGCTTTCACATGGAGGCATCGCATTTCTAATCGCTTCCCTTGGCCCTGCAGCTCTCTCCTGAACTGATTTTGTTCTCGAGACAAGAGTCAGAATCTTGTTATATTTGGAGGAAAAGAGTTTTCAGGTGCAGCGCCAAGGCTTTCCTCTGGTCCCGCCACATGGCTTAGTAGTAAGGCGTCGTCCGCATTTTCTGACAAGTACACCAACATCTCAGCGAGATAAGTCATGGCAACAACGCGACCATCCACTAGAAAGTTCTTCAACACAAAGAAAATTGTCTAATCCTTGGAAAGAAAGGACGGTGAGCCGGTTTTGCGCACAATTACGGATAAGCTTTCAATGTAGAACTCCTGACCCGAATCACCCATAGTCTCTAGTTGGAGCGAAAATTTAAAGAATTGTGATGAAAACTGAAAGAAACTAGAGAGAAGAGCGACGTTCTCCTTTCCTAAACTGCCTCCATAACCAAACTGACTGGAAAATGACTTTAGTGTTCTCCGAGATGCTCTTCCCAATCGTGTTCTATCAGCTGTTAGATTTTTCGACGACGTCACGCCAATTGACGACGGTTTCGCTCGCAGCAAACTTGTCCAAATAAGGCGGTGCGAGCAGGGCGGGAAGTGGGCGGCGGACAGCACGGTGTACCGAACGATTGCCCCCGCAAAAAATTACAGAGGCAAAGAACATACAAACACTATTACACTAAGTACATCAGCACACCACAAACCCATCGTAAGCTCATTGCAAATATTAGGTACCCATTAAAGAGTACCGAAAAGATGTTTCCCGTAAGTTATAATGTCTAGAACTAGCCCGCTGGTTAATTGCACGTAAGTCAGCGACATCGCATCTCGATCCAATCATGTACAACCACGTCCACAACACACAAGTTGTCTCGGAGCAGTTCCACAGCAGGGGTAACCATCGCAACTGACAATGTCATTCCAACGCGGGCGTATGGTGGCACTTCATTAAACTAAATACGTACGCTGGGCACTGGCCCTGAGGAAGCAACTACGCGTCAGAACAACTTGTAACTGGTGAACGCGTCTTTCACAGAATTTCTTATCCAGGATGTAGCAAAAGTGATGAAGTGACGATTGAGCAAATAACCCAGTGACATGCAACGAGCCAAAAGGACTCTAGGCATGAAGGAAACGGATGACACGATAAGCAGAACTCTTGACAGGAATGGGGCTAGCTGGAACATAGATCACAAACAGGGTGAACTAAGCTACGCGTACTGCAAGACGCTTATCCGAGACAGGCATATGAGGGGCTGCGGTAAGAAAAGTTGAACAATAGAAACGAAAAGAAAATGAACCATGATTCAACGTCGTCTAGAACAATGCTAAATCCTCAATTCTAAGTAAAGATCCAAATCATTAAGTTTCCTCTAAAATATTTTACTCGACTCCACTGCCATAAAGTCAGGATCCAGACATTGGAACCATCTTGATATTTCCAGATTTTAGATTATTCATTCGAATTTGAACATCGAAAGGGAGCCATATTCGAGTATAAAGGTAAGGGATTAAGGGCGGCGTTGTTTCAATCCGTTTGTGATGCGCCACGCATTCTGCTTCCATGGTACAGGCATTTTCGATTCGTTCTTGGCCATACAATGACGGTGTTCAGCCGATGAATAATTCCGTGCTTTATCCTTCCGGACGAGTCTGCTAGCAATTCATCGACCACGAAGGGATGGAAGGCTTAGTTGACCCGATGAGCCTACCTATCGCTGCCATCCTCCCCTCCCGGCACGACAGTTAGTCCACACCTCTGTCGGCGTTCTGTGCAGTCGCGTTCCCTGGATCGCCGACCTTTCGGCGATACATACATTTCTTAAGTCCAAGCTCCGGGAGTGGCCTTCGGGCCTTGTCGTCTGTTCACCGACCGCTACAACCAGTTGCGAGCAAGGGGAACTGCAACCTTATTAGGAAGGCTCACCTTCAATCAAGACTCCCGTTCTATGTATTCTGGACCGCTGATGCAACTCGGAGGGTTGTCATGAATATAACCTTTTTTTAAGGACGCTAACCATCTAACTAATCAAAAACGCACAAGATAGATTTAGTCGAACACGAGGTTAAGGACCTACCAGTACTCCGTATTTTTCGCCCCACGTTAGGACGTTCTGTCCTTGTTGCGCCATAGTTTCGTTGGTAGTGGACAGAATTCTGAAGAACTCTCGTCGAGCATCCACGGTCACATTCCTAAGGTATGGAGGACCCAACGCCCCAAAAGGATTGTGTCGCTGCTGGCTGTGAGGTTCACACCACACGGTGACAAAGAGAGCGAGTACAATGATGACAGCGTTCATTCTGAAACGGTAGATCATCACACGTAGGAGGATTACTGTAGGAACAAGGACAGTATGGTACAGCGAGGATTTGAGTCAGATTCTTGAGAGTTTTGATTGGAGCATCCTGTTGATTGGAGCAACCCAGGAAGGTGCCTCCGAGAGCACTGTGTGGCGACTGCTGTCCGTTACCCTTTTATCCTTCAAACTCCGATGCCGAACTGTGTTAACACCCACGCGCCTTGCTCGCGTCAGCGCGATTATGGAAATGATACCACGAATGCAAGCCGCTGAAGCTTTTTTCTGTGCGTAATGCTAGTGACCGATGTTTTTGAAGTGAACACAGACCGGTGGCAAGCACTCGGGCACCGTTTGGAACCCCTGGAACTCTTGAGGTAGTACATATGTTTCAACTTTTGCACGGTCGCAAGTGCACGATAATGCAGAGTTTGAGGTGACGTGCGAATTCTAGGAGTGCGTTACGTTAGGTGTCTCCACTAAAAAGGGCGGAGCGACCCGCTCGATTACCGTAGGCTGACCGGGTGCCGGGCTCGCCTCGAACGAGATTTTGCTACGAAATGAGGCGAGTTGAGTAGAACTCGTGTTTTCACATTTCTTTTGCGTACCTTTTGGGTCCCTCGATTACAAAGACAAAATGATGAAAGAAGCAACACAGGTTCGTTGGTTTTCTGCACTTCCTTACTCTTTCACGGCTTCATAGGTTTCGCTCAGGCCATGTCGACTTTTCAACTTTTTTGTGTGCTTTACCTTGCTTGTTTTATTGTTTGTTAGATTCTTTTATCTTTTAAGTATGTTTCACAAATTAATCAGGTGCAGAAGATTTATACTGGCGCCGCTTAAGCCATTATCTTGGAGGTTGTCCGTTTATTATAGGTTACCTTCCTTTTGGGCGCGTGTAGCGCAGTCGGAGGAGGCGCCGACGGTCGCGTGCACCCGATACCAGGTTCCTGGTTCGGATTTTCCGCCCAGGCCAACCAAGACTTCCATCCCTCCGGGGTCGGTGAATTGGTACCAGACGTGTCTGAAAGGATAAACCGCTGACTTTTTCATCGGCTGGCCACCGCAAGTCATTGTATGGCATACATATCGCCTCCACGACATCCCCTAGAAGTAGAGTGGGCTGCCGCATCCCAAAAGGGATTGAGTAACGCCGTCCTTTACCCTTCACCTTCCCTCTTAGGTTAGTTTTAACCTTGTGCACATTTTTGAGCGTACAAATGTGAAATACGCCACTTTAAAAATAAATTGCAAATAAGCATGGGATTTTCTAATGAACTTCACGTGTCTGCAACCGGCCGAAACTCCTACCCTCTTCTGTTCAAACCGGTTTGTAACTGATGTGTTGGCGCATATCAAAGTGATGGGCGTACTATTACCGGAAGAGATTGCCTCATAAACGAGAGAGTTTAGAGGACCCATAAGCAGAATACACTTCGGATTATACCGGCGCATGACTCATAGGGAGGAAGTCGCACAGATCGGCATCAAAATCGGGGCTACAAAAGCGGTACAGTGAGAGACCGGTGGTCGCCGAGCTGCTCGGGTATTTGCTCACCTAGAGCACTGTGTAGCTCCCAACCTTTTTGAGGCTACTTCCTCCTCAATCTCTAATGTCTTTACGGCTTCTCATGAAGAGTTACCTCTAATGGATTCCTTTCAACAATGTGTATCTCAAGGCATAAAAGCCATAAAGGTGGCTAATAGTCAATCCCTTTGCGGGATGCGCCATCCATTCTACTTCTACCGGCTGTCGTGAATGCAAGTGCACCCTTTGCCCATACAATGGCTTGCGATGGCCACCCGATGGACAATTCTATGTTTTTCCTTCCCAGTAGAGTCTGGTGCCAATTCATATCCCCAACATTCGGTGGTCCTTATAAGAAATAGAGCCGAGAGGTATCGATCAGGCGGAAAATATCACACAAATTCACTAATGCGTACAAGATATTATCGATCGATTATCGATTTTTGTCCTGATTTTACCGTTTGAAGTGCGGAGCGCACGTATATAATGAACGATGAAGAGGCTTCAGACAGACAAAAAGAGAGTAATCGTTGACCAGCTCACCATTATCGATTTTTTAATAATTTTTTGAAGACTCCTGTGAATACTTTCCGCACTATGTCGGCTTCAACACGTAATTAATCAAAATTAACGGATATTTTGAAGCTGTTTAGTTCACCTGCCTCAAGGTGTGTAATAATTCTATAACAATTTCTTTTTGAGAAAAAAAATGAACGCTTCAAGTGGACATCACGTTTATGTGTTGCCAGATGGGCGGTCCTCACAAGAAGCAAACTAAATCTTATATCGATTGGCTGAAAAATTTCGATCGATTTCTTCGATTTTTACTCGGAATTAATCGTTTTAAATAAGAATCTTCCGCTTTTCTTCAAAGCGAACTCATCCAAATCGAAATGTGCTTTTTTACATTAAACCAGAAACTCTCCAAAATGTTAGAATAATTTTTTGTTCAGAAAAAAATTAGGTAGAACTTTTTTTGAAATTGTTCAGTTCACTTGCCTCAAGGTGTGTAATAATTCTATACCAATTTTATTTTTTGAAAAAAAAAATAATAAACTAATTTTTGTTTTGAGGCTTCTCATTCATTTCCCAATAAGAGAACATATAACTTGGAATTTTACAAAATTACACCTTTTGAGGAAAATCATTGATTTATAGCTTGTTTTAAAGACAGCAAGGCGCCATTTTCTATTGCCGAAGCAGAGATTGCGCCATGCCCTCGGCCGAGGCGTCGGGTTTTTCATTCGATTGATAGCAGATTTTTTACCTAGAGTTTCGCACCTGCAAACGGTGCAACATAAACAATTGTAAAAAACGTACATATGCATACTTTGATGCAGCGTGTGAGCCGTATTTACACTATCAATCAAATAAACATTCTGATTTACGTTTCCGCGTGCATGTCGTGATCCAGTCTCTGAATGCATTGCATGATTGTTACTCTTCAAAACAAAATTCAATTAATTATTTTTTAAGAAATAACATTTTATAAATTTATTACACATCTTAGGGAGGTGAACTAAAAATACAAAAAATTCAAAGGAAATTCTGCCAATTTTTTCTTGAACAAAAAGTTAATCTGACCATCTTTCTTAGTGAGTCTGTAGCTTAATCGAAATATCCAAAGGTGATTTCGATTTAGAAGAGCCTGTTTTAATTTCTAATGTCTTAGGCAAGCACTTTTCACGTCAAACTGGGCTGCATAGGGTGCCCAATTTGACATGAAAAGTGTCAAATTTGATTTGAAAAGAGTCCAATTCGGTGGGAAAATGGTATATGATAGCCAATGAGTATCGTACATAACAAGTATATATGATAGCCAATGAGTATCGTACATAACAAGTAAACACCATTTTGTAAGTAATCATTACCGATCGATAGCGTCGGTTTCTCGTCAGGATGCCTTATTGCGGTGTAAAATTCATGAATAAGTTTGAAGCTGTTTTTGAGGAGAACCCTCATCTGGCAGACAGATCGAAGCTCCTACCGACTGCGTGTAAATAAATCACCTGTATCACCTGTCGTCCCGTTGATCATCGATTTGCTCGAGCGGGCGCCAGCAGCGTCTCCACTCGTCCCTGTCGCGTGCCAGAGTGGTCCAATGGATCCTCCTCGCTCGAGGGACACGAAGAGCGTCATATCGGTCGTTCAGGGCTTTCACGAAGAAGTCCGACCAACGCGTTGGTGGGCGTCCCGGTCTTCTCTTGACATCCCGCGGAATCCAGTCGGTAACGGCTCTCGTCCAGCGGGTGTCTGCGAAGCGCATTACGTGGCCGGCCCACCTAATTTTCGACAACTTGGACCACGCGACAGCGTCTCTGAGAGCCGTTACCGACTGGATTCCGCGGGATGTCTTCGAACGTCGGCGAAGCTCGGAACTCCGGAGGCCTTCTCTCACTTGCGTGAGTCGTGTCACTCCGAGCATCGTCCTCTCGATTCCACGCTGCGCGACGCTGATCGCGTGTTCATCCTGCTTTCGCATAGTCCAGGTCTCTGAGGCGTATGTTAGGGCAGGAAGAACGGTAGAGTCGAATAGGTGGGCACGGAGTCGGACGTTCTTCGTCTTCTTCGCGACTTCTTCGACGCTCTTAAAAGCTCCCCAAGCCGCTCGTTTCCTCCTGCTCAGCTCCGGCGCTAGGTCGTTGGCCATATTGACTTCGCGACCCAGATACACGTAGCTGGAGCATTCGGAGATGTTCGTTCCGTTGAGCGAGAATGGGGCATCAGAAACTTGTCCGTTCCTCATGAACATCGTCTTCGTAAGATTCAGCTACAGTCCAATATTCCCACATACACGATCGAAGTCGGCCAGCATTCGCTCCGCCTGAGTGATGCTCGGTGTTATGAGCACGATGTCGTCAGCGAAGCGAAGATGGTGCAGCTGCCGGCCGTCGACCTTCACTCCCATGTCTTCCCATTCTAGTTCGCGCATGACGTTTTCGAGGGTGGCGCTGAAGAGCTTCGGGGATATGGTATCCCCTTGCCGAACCCCTCTCCTTACGTCGATTACGACGTCGTTGTAGAATGGAGAGATCTTGGTCGTGAATCCACTGTGCAGCTCTCGAAGGACTCTGATGTACTGAGTAGGAACGCCCTGAGTGAGCAGGGCTTCGTGGACCGCTTCAGTCTCGACGGAGTCGAATGCCTTCTTCAGGTCGATGAACGTAAGGCAAAGCGGCAGCTTGTACTCTCTCGACACTTCGATGAGCTTCGTAATGGTGTGTATGTGGTCGATCGTGCTGAATCCTCTCCGAAATCCTGCTTGTTCGCGTGGCTGTCTTTCGTCCAGCGTTCTACTAATCCTATTCAGGATGACTCGAGTGAACAGCTTGTAGACTACCGACAGCAGGCAGATCGGGCGATAGTTGCCAATGTCGTGCACGTCTCCCTTCTTGTACAGCAAGACGGTCTTGCTGGTCTTCCACTGAGATGGAACCTTGCATTCGGACAGGTATCGTGTGAAGAGCCGCGCCAGGGTGTTGATGAGCGCTGGCGGGAGGTTCTTCAGGTGTTCGGGTCTGATCCTGTCAGGGCCGGGTGCTGTACCGGTGTAAATAAATAGATTACAGTTACAAGTTGTTCCTGCTTTTTTGTTAAGCCGCAGGGAAGGCGTCGTAATAATAAAACTTTCGTCTAAATAAAAGTGGAGATGCGATCCAAAAAAAAAGAAATTACTTTTTACATTTTAAAATTTACTTTTTACTTTTTAATCTCGTTCAAGTTTATTTGCATAGAGCGACAGTTGCGATGCGTATTCAAACCCTCTAAATGGTGCTGTCGGTGACCATTCCAGCTAGAAAATGAACTCCGCTGTCTTCATCCTCGCTATAGTCGGCGCTGTGTTATGTGGACCGGGTGGAGACAATGGTCGAGGAGGTCGTGGTGGACCTGGAGCCCGAGGCGGCCCAGGTGGTCATCATGGAGGACCACCGTTTCTGCAGAACGTGACTGACGAAGCTCGCCAGGAATTCTTCTCGATTCTGCACAACAAGAACGAGACAACCGAACAGCACAAGGCCGAACTGCTGACCTGGGCAGAGAAGTACGGAATTCTGGTGGGTACCTTCTGCATCTGATTCGCGGAGAAGTGTCAACAAATGCTGAGTATCCCTTCAGGACCAAGTCCAGCCGTTCGCCGCCAATCTGACGGACTTTGGTGGACATCGTGGCAAGCACAACCAAACCCCTTCGCCTTGGTAAAATTAGTAAGCTTTCCTGATAAATTAATTTTTTAAGTACATTAGACCAGATGAAGGCACTAATAGTTTTATAGAAATGGACGACAACGACAGCACCTTCAAGTTCTCGAAAAGGACTTCGCTCACATTGACACACTAACGGATGTAACAGCTAATAAATCGTTTGTCACCAGTTTCTTGAAGACATATTGATCCGATTGATTAAAGGGCATCTTTAATCCTTTTACCGTAAAACAGCCGCGAGTTTACAGTTGAGGTCATAGGCCATGCTCGTCGTCCGTCTATGCTAGATAAACACCGCGATGGAGACAGAAACCGGTGCATTTTGCAGAATTTGGAATAGGCTTTCAACCGTGTTCCGCGAGATATTGATTTTATTGATTTTATTGATTTATATATAGATATACCATTTTCGTGTTGAATTGGAACTTTTCACATCAGATTGGACACTTTTCAAATCAAATTGGACACTCTTCGAAGCTGTCCTGTAAAATACGAAATCAAATTGGACGTCTTCCAAATCAAAATGAACTTTTCCACATAAAATTGTACGTTTTCCAAATTAAGGCGGACTTTTTGCAAGTTAAACTACCGACTCTCCAAGATTGAAAGAATACTTTTTTTGTCCAAGAAAAATTTGGTAGAACTTTTGTTATTTTTTACATCAGATTGGACAATTTTCGAATCAAATTTGACACTTTTCAAACCAAACTCGACACTTTTTAGATCAAATTGGACACTCTTCGAAGCTGTCCTGTAAAATTTGAAATCAAATTGAACGTCTTCCAAACAAAATGAAATTTTTCCATATTAAGTTGTACGTTATCCAAATCAAAACGAGGTTTTTGCAAGGTAAACTACCAACTCTCCAAGATGGAAAGAATATTTTTTTTGTTCAAGAAAAATTTCGTTGAACTTTTTTAACACAAAAAAGCACAACACATTTTTTTGCATCAGATTGGACACTTTTCGAATTAAATTTGATACTTTTTAAACCAAGCTGGGCACTTTTCAGATCAAACCGAACACTCTTCGAAGCTGTGCTGTGAAATGTGGAATCAAATTGAACGTCTTCCAAATTAAAATGAATTTTTCTACATTAAACTAAAGACTCTACAAAAGTGTTAGGATAACTTTTTGTTTAAGGAAAGCTTAAGTATAGCTTTTTTCAAGTTTTAATTTACTTCTCAATAAGAGAACACCTAGTTTGAAATTGTATTTAAAAAAATTTCGAGAAAAAACAATAAATTAAACTCGTTTTGAAGAGCAGGAAAGCGTCCATTTTATAGTATCAAACAGAGATTGCGCCATGCCCCATCCGAAACTTCGCGATTTTTATTCGATTAATAGAAAAATTTCTGTTTTCATGCAGTTCTACACCTGCAAGCAGTGCAACACAAATAACTGTAAAACACACACATATCCAAACGTTCTTGCCGCATGTAAGCAGTATTTACACTATCAATCAAATAAACGTTGCGTTGAACTTTTTGCGTGCACGGCGCAATCCAGTCTTTTGACGAAGGACATGATTGCGGTCTTGCTGCTCCTTGAAACAAAATAATTAAATTGATTATTCTTTCCCAAAAATAAAAATTTTATAGAATTACTTTACTCATTCGGCAGCTAAGGTAAAAAAATTTAAAAACTTGTTCCGAGTTTTCCTTAGACAAAAAATGTTTAACAATTTTAGTGAGTCTGTAGTTTAATCTGCCCAAAGGTCGTTTCGATTTGGAAAAGTTCGCTTTGACTTCAAAGGTCTTAGGCTAGCTTATAAGAGTGTCCAATTTGATTTTAAAAGTGTCCAATTCGACGTGAAAATGGTATAGACGTCAGAATCCCCCAATCTCAACCAGTCAGTCGAAATGCAAAAGTGCAGCAGAGCAGGAGAATCGAACCCTCGACCTCCCTCGCATGAATCAACGTCTTTATCCACTGCGCTCCGAGTCGCTCGTCGGCATAGGCATCGCCGTCGTACAAAACCCGCAAACTCGTGATGCGCCGTATTCCATTGTAACTTTAAGGACCCGCCACTCCTTGGGTAAACGATTTGGAAAAAATAAACGTATTTTCATACTATTTGAGTGGTGGGGATTCTCCTTATATGACTCGCTCCCCCCGTTCAGACATACGCTTCAGACTCTTCCCTTGTAAGGGCCTGCACTTTCCACACTGCTCTTTTCTTATGCAATTACCCTCTCCAATCGTTGTTGTATGGAGATGGCGTAATGTGCTTGCATGGGCAGAGCGAAGTCGAGCAGCAAGAACAGGCATGGGGCGATCGCTCGGCTTGCTCAGTCTCAGGCGAAACGTCATAAAGGTGGAATACTTGACGGCGGACCCGATTGAGCACGGAGGTATCAAGATCAATGGTAACGAGATCTCACCATTGATGGTCTAAAACTGCCTCCTGTGATCATGAGAAAGCGTATTAACAACAAACTAATACGCAAAACTGATGGCAGCACCCGGACTCGAACAGAAAACCCCGCCGGTGTGCTTCATGAGGCGGCACTCCTACCGACTGCACCACCAAAGCAGGGGTGTCATAGAGGTTGATGAGTGTTGCGCACTCGTTCTCACACCTCTTTTTCAGAATTTCATAAAAGCGTTTAACAGAAACTGACTGTAATTCTGAACTCCACTCACACGGCTCTACATCCTGTCAGAATAGCATCGCAAAAGCTCACCGTGAGTTGGGAACCTTTGCTTGTTAGATCAACACTCGCGTCTATGTAGTAGCAGCCTAAATAAGCCGAGAGAATAAGATGAAGAATTAAAGGAAATGAGGTTTGGTCTCCGTTTCGCATGGGCCTAGACGACGAACAAACATGGAAGTACCCCTCCCTCAGTGCTCACTAGTAAGGTAAGGGGATGGATTATCTATGATCTGGGAATTGAAGGTGTCTCTTCCTGAAAACAGCATGTCATTGAAGAATCACTCCAGTAGGTGGAATTTTTCATGTAGACGTCTTTGTATTAGGTTGGAAAAAAGTCTCTTCACACTTCGAAATTTATTTTTACCGTTCTTCCTGTAAACGCTCTAGCCAATATTGATTTCTGATTTCGTAATCCTATCACACCCTATCATAATCCTATCACACTTGTCTACTGTTCGCATGCGAAAATAGGCCAAGACCTTCTTGTACTTCGTTATCTATTCAATCTTCCGGACTCAAGGCCAGATCTACCTCATGGCCATTTTCGGCACGACATTCTTCATCAATTCATTAAAGGATCTACAGCACGTCAGGCAGCCGACCAAATCAACCATATACATGGCTTGGGATCTACTACTCATCGCACCTGTTATGGGTGGACCGGAAAGTTTTTAAAGGGAGATTATTCACTCGAAGGCAAGGCAAGGTCAGGAAGGCCAACTGAATTGGACGACACTGAACTACTCCATCTTCTTCGTACCGATAGTGGGCAGAGGACACGTCAACTGGCAGAGAAGCTCGAAGTGTCTCACAGGATAGTGGGAATCCATTTGAAGAAACTTGGCTTTCATGGAAATTTGGAGCTTGGATTCCACATGCCCTGTAAGACACTCAGAAAGGTCAACGGCTCTCCATCGCTGCTTCTCTTCTGCCCAGATACGAAAGAAAATCGTTTCTGCCGTGGATTGTGACAGGCGATGAGTCCTAGTTCTGCGTGCCAACTTCCGAAAAAAAAGACAATGGGAGCAAAAAGGAGCCCTAAGCCTGAACTTAAGCCCGATGTTCACGAAAGGAAGATTCTCTTGAGTGTTTGGTGGATATCAGAGGTGAAGAGACACTTACTGCTGCCACATACAGTGCCCAACTCCACAAAGTCGCCGCAGTTCTCCGAGAAAAGAGGCCTGAGAAGTCATAGGCGATGATCCTGCATGACAATGCAAAACCGCATGCTGCAAGACTCACGTGAGAAACAATAAAGGAGCTGGGCTGGGAGGTAATGCCTCATCCAGCGTATACCCCTGACCTCGTCCCTACCGAATACCATCTTTTCCGTGCTCTCAGGCAAGAAATTGGAGAGAAATATTTTGAAACGGATGAAGACCTCAAAAATTGGATTCAGCAATGGTTCGACTCCAGAACTACAGTCTTTCACGCGAGAAAAATCAGAAAATTACTCAGTCCTTGGAAAAGTGTAGTGGAACAAAACGGAGATTATCTCAATTAATTTGACTCTGAAGTTGTGAAGTGATAAATCTTCGAAAAAAAATGAAAAGACTTTTTTCCAACCTAATAGTATGTACGACAGATGAATGAGCAAACAACCATTGGGAAGAGTCCCATCCCGATAGTACTTGAAGAGAAGATGCCATAATGACTCAAACTACAGCAATGTGTCTGTAATTACACTGTACGGATAATGTAAAAGGTACATGAAACTACTAATTGTATTTCAATTAATATAAGGAAAGATAAAGTGGACTAGAGGCATCATTAAAAGAGTGAAGTGCTCTAACAACAGGTCGTGGCATTTGTATGGAACTAATCTCCTGGAAGTTGGTTTTATAAAGTTAATTAAAGCCTAAGGTACTTTGCTATGTAGCAACAGCGCTCCAATTATTTTGGGGGGGGGGCAAAAGTAATGAGACAAAATGAAAAAAATCTTTATCTCTCTATAACTCAATTACAACTCAACTATGCTGTCGGCCAACTTCCTGATCCCATCCTTCCAGAACTGCTTGGGCCTGGTGTTGATCAACTGCTCGATATGCTTGTCAAGGACTGCTTGGGTTCTTGTGTCCCTTCCAACCAGGAAGTCCTGTAGGCCCAAGAAGTGGTGGTAGTCGCATGGAGATATGTCCGGCGAATACGGTGGGTGAAGCATGTGAACGTAGCCCAGCTGGGCAAGCTTATCCGTGGTCACTTGTTCCCGATGGGGTGCGGCATTGTCGAAGAGGAAGACCTTCTTGACGCTCTGCGACTGAATAAGTTCGAGTCGCAGGTCCATCTCTTCTATTTCGTTTACCATGGCCTTGGAGTCCATCGTTGTGCTTTTGGTAAACAGTTTCCGGTATACCAGTCCATGGGCGCAGACCCAAAAGCTCTGAAGGTGCTTCTCGCCGTGAACATCTCCCCGAACGAAGGTCGGTAGCGGGTCAACGGACCTCACCCAGACTGGCTGCTCGGCAGGGTTAAGTAGGAGACGTTCTTCTCATCCTGCGTTAAGATTGAGTCCAGGCTGCTCGGGGTTGGGAATTGGGCGAGATTCGCGCGACACAGGTCGACTCGTCAGACCGGGGTTTCGGCATGAGACAGACTGGGGTTTTGGCATGCTTCTGGAAAGGGCGGAAGTGGTAACTTCTCAGGTGGCCTTCAGTATGTGGCATACAAACATACAAATACGATAAGCACGAAACCAGACTCCAGCCACGAGATATATGGACACGGCATGGAGAGTCTCATTACTTTTGCCCCCCCCCCCCCCCAATATAACCGCTGTAGTCGCGGTCACACAAGCACTAGATCCTAGTTTCACTGACGTAACACCGTCATTTTTGTTTATTGACATATTCTAATTTAAAATTGTAATTTTGATTTTTATCTGTTGTCTGTGCCACTTTTGTGAGGTATATGAGCGTTGTGTGCGTGTATGACTAGAGAAGCAATGTGTTGAGTTAATAGGCTAAGCTTATAATCGCTACAATACTAGCCGTTATTCAGGGGCCAGATTCACCAACGAGTTACAGAGATTTACCAGAAGAATTACAGCCAAAATTTCTGATAACTCCAACATTTCACCATTTCGCCTGTAGAAATATCGCCTCAGGAATTTCGGCTGTAATTTCTCCGTTAAATCTCTGTAAACCGTTGATGAATCCGTCCCGAGGTCGGCGTGGCGGACCTTCTCCTTTGCGGGAGATAATTACAGACAAAGATTACATTCGGAATAAAGCATATCCAATCGTGATCTTTAACATTTGCTAGGCATTTTGGCTTCATCTGATAAATCATTCGATGTTGATCCCGAATATCGATTTTTTGGCAATTTGAAGAGCGCTACCATGAAGGGGCGAAAAATGCATTTTTTGAGATTGTTTCGCTAAAATACCAAAAAAAGGTCGGTATTGTATTTCTAACTAATCGTGAAATCTATCATTAGATATCCTAGAAAATAAATAGCGAGTGAAGCTGTTTTGCATGTTCTCAAAAAGAATAATATTTTTCGCTTTCGAAGGAGGAAAATTGGTGAAGCATACTTGGCTCATACGTTTTCACCAATAAAGAAGCTTCTTATCACTGTAGAATCTGTCAAAAACATAGCTCTAGTAAATGTCTGGGTCATCGATGTAGGTTGCATTGCGAGGTGCTACCACCCAGCCACTCACAAAAACGTAGTGCACCAACCAAACATGTCCGTGTGTTTCTATTATATTAATTTCCGTATCGGAATTGAGTGAAAAACAGATCTTGAAATAGGGAAGGGTATTATTACTCGATCTCAACAACAAGGCAAAGTAGACACAGACTGCTGGTAATTTTCGTTTACAAAGCGTTGACGTATTTTCGTCCAGTTGAAAAGTGTACACGGGTTGACATCGTTTTCACTCATTGTCTTCTCCGCTGTCATCGAAACCATCCAGATCTCTCTTTTCTGCAAACAGAACTGCGATTGTTGACCAAGTTCACACGAAGAGCGCAGTCACAAACCTTTGACGTCGTTGGATTCCTCGGCGGATTCAGATTCCGGACGTCTCGGCTTGTGGTGTGGATGGCAAGGGCGTTTTGGTCTGTACATGTCCATGATGAAGCGAAGCGCACTTTGTACCTGAAGTAAGTGATCAATGGGCAGAAGAACATTCTATGTGTCTGTAACTGAAGAAAAGAAAGTCATGAGGATAGGGAATATGAAAGTAGATGTCAACATAAAGACATCGCAGCTTCAAACCTTTCAGAAATTCGCGTTTCGCTAAAGGAACGTTCAGAGCAACACGAGGACCACGTCACACGGAAAGTGCGATTCGCTCTGAATGAGGCCTAAAGGTCCCCACAGAGTTCTGCGGCAACGCCGCTCGCCGCTATGGTTAAGGATAAAGGCCCCCGCAGACTTCTGCGGCGTTGCCGCTGCCCTATGCTTAACCATAGGGCAGGGACGCAGAGCTCGCCGCCAGCGGCATCGGCGGCACCGGCGGCGCCGCCCAGCGGCACCGGCGGCGTCGCTGGCGGAAATGACTTGAATCATTCCACCCGGCGGCGCCGCTCCAGCGTCTGTCTGTCTGCGCTCTGCGCTCTGCCCTTTCGCGGCAGGATCCAGAGCGGAGACGGTCGATGCGGGCGCGCGATCGTCATCGGGGCGCGTTATTGTTAAGCACCAGTCGGTCCCGACTAGAAACAGTACAGTACCTCGCCGTCACCGCTCCCACTGATGATGAGTCAAGCCGCTGAGCGGCGCCGCTCAGCGATTTCGCCGTCCGCCGCCCGCCGCTCGCCGCAGAAGTCTGCGGGGGCCTTAAGGCAGGGACGCCGCCGGCGGCGAGCTCTGCATCTCTGCCCTATGGTTAAGCATAGGGCCGTGGCGCTGCCGCAGAACTCTGTGGGGGCCTTAAGGCCCCCCCCCCCCCCCAGACTTCTGCGGCGTTGCCGCTGCCCTATCCTTCGCAGAGTTCGCCGCCAGCGGCGTCCCTGCCCTATCCTTAACCACAGCGGCGAGCGGCGTTGCCGCAGAAGTCTGTGGAGCCTTAACTCATTCGCGACAATGTCCACACATATGAGTGGACAGCGCGACGGACGGTGTCCACTCATATGTGTGGACGGGAATTTTTTGGGAAGAACTTCTTTTTTTGATGTTTTTGTTCGATTTTCCTTTCAAATTCCCAAATTATAGTAACAAACCAATGTCTAGATCTTCTTCCAAAGATCGATTGAAATTTACTTACAGAAAGTAACACCTCTCGAGGGACGATGTCCACACAAATGTGCGGGCACCCGCGCGCGCCAACAAGGCAGCGGGCCGTCGCGCGCATTGTGCGCGAGAACACTCTTGTCGCGAATGTGTTAAGGGCCTGTTCACACTTCGCGACTAGAGCGACCCGTGCCCGTGCAAAACATGCAAATCGATTAAAACTGAGCGCGGGCCGCCGAAAAGTTTTTATACTCGAGCGCCGCTGTCGCCCCAGCCGCTCTTGTCACTGTAGTCGCTCCCGTCGCTGCTGTCGCCTGTTCAAACTTCCTCGCGCTGCGCTCTCGTCGCTCTTGTCGCTGCTGTCGCGAAGTATGGATAAGCTATAAGTCCCCATTTATACTTCGTCGCGGCGCGACGCGATGGTCACGCAATAAGGCCAAATTGATTGATCGCTTCGCACAATCAATATGGCCACTATACGTGGCGTCGCGTTGCGCCGCGACGAAGTATAAACGGGGCCTAAGGCGACATCTGTTTCGAAAGCTTGCTCCAATCTGAAGCTTTTCATCCATGATGCTAAATATCAAGCTGCGGCTTTACCACCTGTCGTCTGTATTGTTGCCTACGCGAGTGAAACATGGGCGATGTCTGTGAAGTGCACCAAAAAGCTAGACGCCTTCTATCAGGAATGTCTTCGACGGATATTGAGAGTACGATACGCATACGTGATAAGGCCGGAATCAGAGTGATGCGGCACCGTGCCGCGATCTCGTCCATTTCGCTGCCATCGCTGTAGTCTGCGGTGGGTGCTGCGCCGCGGACGAATAGTCGCAAGGCAGCTTGACGCTAGCGCAGCCGCAGTTCTTCAACGCATTCTGCCGCAGTGCCGGACACTATGGCTCCGCTCCGCTGAGCGGCATGCTGCACTTCAAACCGTCCTGGCTGCGGGGTGGGATTAGGAAATTCTATTTCTTCGATTTGATAAAATTTTTAGGGCGCTAACGGAAAAGCGGGTGACGATGACGACATTTTTCCTTATGAAGCGGTTCCCTAGACAGCATCTGAGAGGAAAAAGTGTGCAGAATTGCGTACAGTAATCCCCTTGGTGCATCTCGCCGCATAAATATGCGACAGTTTCGCCGCGGCATGCCGCAAAACTCTGTTTCCGGTCTAACAGTGAAGTTCTAAACCGAAGGTGATTAAGTACTTTCTCTATATATTAATCGCACAAAGGCGTATACGCGTCGAAAAGTACATCCTGCGAATGCACGAGCACAATTCAATCCACGAGAATTCCTGAAGGTTGTAGCAAAACGAGCGGTCGTTCGAGAAGCATAAGACAGGCATCAGCACAAAAGTCTCCACTGCAGCCTGTCTTCTACCATTTCTTCACCTTCCCCCGATATGCTCAACAGCATGAGAGGAACTAATGGTAAGTCTGGTCAAAGTAGCTGAAAAGGTCGCACCTGTGGATCCTTCTCCTTGAGCTCTCTCAGAGCTTCGCGCTGCTGTGGACGTGTCTGGTCCTCATTCTCCATGATAGCCATGAACTCTTCCATGGCCTTCGGCAGAGCCTCGATGACCTTTGTGACGTTCTGCTTCGCCTCGGTTCTAGTCGCCGACATGTTCTTGTAGAACTCCTCCACTTGTTCCTATAATTGAAGCAACTTCTACGAAATCCGCCACGGTAACGCTGAACGGTGGGACTGAAACCGTACCTCAATTCCGTACTTCTTTCCCCAGTCCAGAACGTCCTTATTCTGCTCGGCAATCGTTTCGTTCTCGTTAAAGATGATCTCGAAGTACGCGTGACGGGCTGCTTTCGAGACGTTCTTGAGGAATGGTGGCGGTGGTGGTCCACGGTGATGACATCCATGACCACCGTGGTGACCTCCATGGTGGTGATGACCATGGTCGTCTTCTCCACTGTGTCCGCGACCTTGACGAGGCTCACACATTACGACACCGACGATGATGAGCGCAATGAGAGCGATGTTCATTCTGAAAAAGAAGAATAAATTTGAAAAAAAGATTTTTAGATATAAAACGATTATTAATTCCTCTACTCTACTAGAGATCGTAGCATATTCTGAATTCCATGAGATTGGAAGGCTGTATTCTGATGATAACTGAGATTCGAGAAAATGAAGTCGGCTTCGTCTCGACGCTTCACCTATACCACCAGCTCGGTAGCGTTATCGAATCGCCCATGTTCGAAAAGCCAATGCTATGGCTCTTTATCCTTATCATATCCTAGCTATGTCTACATGCTTCTCCATTGGTCTCTACCGCGTGTCAAAGTAGCCCAGTTGATAACAGTCGCACCAGCAAGGGTGCAATACATGGAGCTTTCACAAAAAGAGCCGCCGACGACGATGCGCACAGTAAGGGTGGGGTTCATTCCGAGTAGAATACTAAAGTTGAGTCTAAAAGTGTTGATTTAAAAGGTGTTCAAGTTGACGTAAAAATGGTATATATGCCCTTAGATTCCGAGGCTGGTAGCAGAATTCAAGTTTGGACTATTATTTAGGGCAAACTTTTTTTTTGTAATCTCACAACAATTTTTAGTGTTTTCCATACACATCAAAAATCAACAATATGCTTAGGTGAGAGAATGTGGGATCTATCCTAGTCGGGAGGAGTAACCGTAAAGAGCAAACTTGGTACGTCACCCCATAAAACACAATCACGTCTCCAGAATTTAAAATAAAGCCATCACGTACTATTGCCGCAGAATGAACGGTAATTTGTTATAACCCATAATAGCCTTTCAGTGATTGGACTACGGATTATCATTGACTGGCGCACTCCCATCTACCAATGCTCACCTGCACGGCATGTACCAAAAATTCTGTGCGGAAAACTTTTTTCAAATAAGGCATTTAACGACAACTCGTCTCAATGGAAGGATTTCGTGCCCAATTCCGACCGCCGCGCGCGTCTTTGGGCTCCCCTCGTCCCCCGGGCTATTTCGCGGTGTCTCCTGATTTTCAGGGATTTCGTCCTTATCAGCGCTTCCAGCCCCGTTCTTGGGCTTGCAGGCAGTGTAGCGGCTGTGCGCGTCCAGGGGCGGTTGGTCTAAGGGGGTGCTTCCGTGCTGCGCGTATTTGTGTCGTGGTCTCTATCTTCTGACTCCTTAGCGCGTGCCTTGTGGCCTTATTGTGTTCATTATGTGTTGTTTCATTGTTTTCCTGTAATCCTTTGTGTGTTCCTTCATGTTTTAGTGTTGTATTCGGTTTTGTATTGTTAGCATGTTTCGCTATCCTTTATATATCTTGTTGCATGTTACTCTGTCTGCATATAGGTTATGTTTACCTTGTGTATGCCTTGCCATATCTTAATACTGGGGTAGTCTGGCCATATTCATAGGGTTGTGTCTTTACCATGTCACTTAGCCTTTTTCAGGGGTCTTATGGATATCGGTGCTACTCATATTTCGTATCATGTTATTTCTATTCATGTTTCGCGTAGTTGCGCTCACGTTATTCTATGTTTATCCATGTTATGGTTTCGTATCACTGTATTGCTTTAACGGTGATGCTTTTAATATTTCGTTAGTCGCGCGCGTGTTTATTTATGTTTATTAAAATAAAGGTTTAATTACCCAAGTTTAAGAAGATCTCCATCGCGTACTTTCGCATCATCTACCTTATTACCGCGTGGCAGTGCATTTCGTCTGGTTGGAGTCACTTCAGCATTCATGAGAAACCAAGATGGTCGACGTATGTTGAGTGATCGGCCATCTTGACAGCGTGAGCATTGTAGGCGAAAGAAATTGGTCAATAAGGCAGTCTTTTTGAGAACAAGAAGTGTCTAAATATTATAGTTGTGCTTATTCGACTATTCGAACAATTATTTGACTAGTTTATTATATTATATTAATCAAAATCGAGACTTCTGGTCTTCGAATATTCGATTTCGAACGGAATTGCGAAAATTTGGAAATTTCGAGTATTCGAAAACCAGGAAATATTCGAATAATTTACTCGAATAATTATTCGAATTGTTGAATAAGCTCAACTACTAAATACTCAAATAGAACATCCTGATTGCACCAGAATAATTTTGCGGCTTTTTCCACACTGCCATTAATTTTTAAAAACATTATAAAAACTCTAAAATTAAATAAAAATAAAAATTAAAATTAAATAAAAATTAAATAATAAAAAATCAAAACTACTGAAAGCTCAATCTTGATTAGCTTTTACAAGACATATGTTGTTGCTGTCGGGTTTGGAGTCCATTTACGGGAAAAATTCCAATCCAAGCTTGAAAAGGAGCAAAGAACGTCTACGAAAATTGTTTCAAAAATGCATACAATCCTCATACAAGTCTTGAAAACTCTTTGTAAAACAAGGTAGAGTACGGCGTTACTCCGTTACTCAATCCGTTTTGGGTTGCGCCACGCGTTCTACTTCTACGGGATATCGTGGACGCGATTTGAATGCGTGTTTGGTCATACAATGAGTGTCTGTGGCCTGCCAATAGACAAGTCAGCGCTTTATCCTTCGCAGACAAGTCTGGTACCAATTCACCGACCCCGGAGGAATGGAAGGCTTGGTTGGCCTGGGCGGAAAGTCCGAACCAGGAACCTGGTGTCGGGTGCACGCGACAGTCGGCGCCTCCTCCGACTGCGCTACACGCGCCCAAAGAGTCAATATTTTAAATATCTTCGTCAAGTTCCCCTTTCCCCAAACTAGTGCATTCGGAAATAAATTTCACTTCATTTATGAAACTACTTTTTGCTCTCGATTGAAGATTGCTGTCATTGGATTCAAGCTCGAGGCATTAGACTGATCTGTTGAGGTTTCCTTCTCTTTTCTGACCAGTGATTTGTTGATTCCGATGCATCGTGTTCAGTGTTTCATTACTCGTTTTAGCACACAATTATTTGTAAATAAATAAATAAATAAAGGAGAAACAGCATGTGTATAGTATGCTTGAACGGAGTTGTTCTTCGGCACGATCCTTAAAGGAATGACTCAGTTTAGGGTAGCATCTCTAATAGAGAACCGTAGGAGTACCCATTACGAGAACATGGAAGACGTGCAACTGTAAGAAACTCGATGCAGTCTCATGAAGTAGGACCTTGTTCGGTCGTTCCCAGAACCGGCCTCTTCTACCAATTTTTATTTACATCGACTCTCACGTAGAGGTGGTTATGAATAGAAATCAAATCTAGGTGATGGAAAATATATACAGAACCTACACCAACAAAATTCTAAACAGAATGCGATCGGATAGCGTTGTAGGTCAAAGTAGGATTATTAGAAAAATAAAACGGAAACCGTCCTCAAATATTAATTGTAATAGAACAGAAAGGAGAAGGACCAGACCTGCCTAAGGTCTCGCTATGTCTAGAATTATTTATGAATCAAGGTTTAGTTACCCAAGTTTGAAGATCGCCAGTATCACAGGCCAAGGGGATCGAGTTTCTACTCCATGCTCAGGTACTTTTGTCTTTTATAAGTTCATAAGAGCTTCCCTCTTTACTGATGAGTTCCGGGAAAGCTCTTATGTTCTTATAGTTTGCTTTCTTACATAAGGTTAGGAACGAAACGCATGTAGAACCTATTTTTACAGTTTGAATTTTAACATATTTATTTGCATTTTTAATAAACTATTAGAACGCAAACGGGATCGCTGTGTTTTCAACACTTTTTAAATAATTCTAACGTATTCTATTATTAACAAAAAAATTATTCCGCATTGATGAGCTTTTGCATTTAAAAAAATATTCGAGGAGTTGAAGAGCATTATTCATTCGAAAAATGAATTGTTGTATTGTTGTATTTTATGTTGTTGTATTGTTGTATTGTTGTATTTTTTATTTTTGTTTATTGAATTTGTTGTATTTTAAAAAATTCGAGGATTTGAAGAGCATTATCATTCGAGAAAAAATTGAGAAGATCTCTCAAATCAACGCTGTATACTTCCGGGAAAATTCTCACATATTCAATGGGATTGAGAGAAGAATACGAACGGAAGCGCACTCCTAGAAGCGACAATATATAGGGTCAATTTCTGCTCGTTAAACTTGACGATGACTGCGGAAGAAGTGCAACAAGGCATCGATTGACAGTGACGAAAGTCGTCTGTAAACAGGGCTGAGCACGACTAGTTCTCAACGATGCCAGACGTTGTTTCCTGTTGTGAGTCTCAAAAATGAGGTACGGCGTTCTTTCAGCGCTTCTATGCCAACCAGATGAAATTCTAGAGCCCACAGAAATGAAAAATGGAAAATTCTACCCTAGCTGCTCTAACCGTGTTCGGAGGAGAAGAACAAGACGAGAACTACGACCAGTTGAGACAGTGTGAAGGCGTGGAGCGTATTCAAGCGTGAGGTAACGGTTGAAGGAAAGTTTCTGGAGAAAGTGTCAGAAGAAAGGACCACACAAGTAGCCTAGCAGCAAAGCCATGTACTCCATCTGGTCTCTAAGGGCAGCTGCCGACAATGAGCGAGGAAAGTAGTGTAATGTCCAGCGAGCGCGTGTTGCTGTTCTTTTATTTCGCGATTTTGATGCTGATCTTTGACAGCTTTTTCTTGTTATTCACACTGTTCCTATGCAAACAACGTCCGGATTTCACAGCTGTTGATAACGCAGCGCGTACTACGGTATCACAGCCGTTTCCGATTCGAAAGCCTATCTTGAACAGAAGTGGGTTTTCAGTGATCGTCATTATTACAAAAACTTTTGAAAAGCCAATTTATAGCTGAGATTACGGTTTTTTTCAGAAATACAGTAATAGACTATGAATTTTGGGAGTCAAAATGCTCACTATTGTCGTAGTATTCTGAAAATATCATTCGAGCGAGGAAGGGCCACTGGAGCACTTTGGCACGCCGAAATAATACACTGTCAGCGTGCACTGGAGCATCGCCGGCACTTCGCAGGAAGACTCAAGAAGGGCCTGTGACCATCGCGATCATCACAAACACCAGCAGACCTTTTTGGGAAAATCGGCAACGGAGACCTTTGTCCCTGAAGGGCTCACTAGAGAACCATTTCTAAATGTCCAAGTCCATGTCGCGAATGTGGACAGCATTCTGGAGTGAGAACGTGACAGCCAATTGGACCACATGCGGTCAGCGTGTCATTCTGAGAGAGAGAGATAGAGAGACAGAGAGAGAGAGCGCGCACGGTTGATACACTAACTCATTGAGCTGTGTTCGTTCAGAGCCCTGCTTCTTGCTACGATTGGCTGGCGCGCTCCCGCTCCCGATGCTGCCCACATTCGCGACATGATGCAACACTTTCAATCAGCATCTATTCTCTGCTTCAATAAATTCCCGTTTTGTGAAAATAAAAGCCCAAATGGCAAAAAGATAAAGGCCGGAATTAGTCAACCCTTTGGCGGGATACGCCATGCCTTTTGCTTCAGCAGAATATCATATGCGCCGCTTGCTTGTGTATTTAGCTCATAAATAGTAAAAAATTTGGGGCTATTGATACAGTAGGGCGGGTGTAGCGCAGTCGGAGGAGGCGCCTACTGTCGCGTGCGCCCGATACGAGTTCTGGTTCGGAATTCCCGCCCAAGCCAACCAAGCCTTCCATCCCTCCGGGGTCGGTGAATTGGTACCAGACTTGTCTGGGAAGGATAAAGCGCTGACTTGTTCATCGGCTGGCCACCGCAATTCATTGTATGGCCAGGTACGCATTCAAATCGCCTCCACGATATCCCGTAGAAGTAGAATGCGCTGGCGCATCCCAAAGAAAATTGAATAACGCCATCCTTTATAATTATTGATACAGTGTAGTCATTTTTTAAAAATTACTCTGTGAACAAAAATTTTCCTGAAAAATTTGTGTAAGGAGAGGTGATTTTAACTTAGAGAATGTCTACAAACACTTTGGTTACGCTCAATCAGGTTCGTAAAATGTTAAATTCTTTTTCAAAAGCGGCCGGATAGAAAACCAGAATGTCTAGGTTATATTGAAATTAGCATTTATGCTCGTCCCCAAACAAGGATAAGGGACAGTCATGGGGCTTCTTTTCAAAAAGATTCTACAGAATCCCGTCGTCTAAACGGCGTCTAGAACGCTACCATTCTTAAACCCAACAGGTCACACCCCGAACTTCTGAATTTGTCCTAGTGCTGCCATTAGACCCCTGACTTTCTTATTAGGCAGAAGCTTGGAGGAGAAGAACAAGATGAACAAAGCAAGAACCCTAATCAGATGAGAACTGCGACGTCTCTGAGGAAATCTAAAGTGGGTGACAACGAAAGAAGAAAAACTTCTGGAGAAGTTGTAAAAAGAAAGGGCCACACAACTGGACGAAAACTGGGCACTCCATTTGGTCTCTAAGGGCACCTGACGAGCGAGGAAAGTAGTGTAATGTCCACTGCACGCGTTTCTGTTCTTTTATTCGGCGACTTTGATGCTGATCTATGACAGCCTCCCCTTATTACTCACCCTGTTGCTATGGAAATAACGCTCGGATATCGCAGCTGTTGATAAGGCAACGCACTCTATTGTAACACTGCCGTTTCCGACTCGAAAGCTTGAACTGATCGTGATCAGAAGTGTGCTATCAATAAGCATTTCTATTCAGTCAAATTTATACATAAAAATTTGTTAAATATTTATTGTAGCGAGTGTAACGCAGTCGGAGGAGGCGCCGGCTGTCGCGTGCACCCGATACCAGGTTCCTGGTTCGGGTGTTCGGATTTCCCGCCCAGATCGACCAAGCCTTCCATCCCTCCGGGGTCGGTGAATTGGCACTAGACTTGTCTAGAAAGGATAGAGCGCTGACTTGTTCATCGCCTGGCCACCGCAAGTCATTGTATGGCCAAATACGCATTCAAGTCGCCTCCTAGAAGTAGAATGCATGGCGCATCCCAAAAGGGATTGAGTAACGTCGTCTTTCATCCTTATACTTTATAATTCGTTGCTGAAAGAAACATTATAAAGGGTGAGCATAAGTCCTGCAACAAAAACTCTACCACACAACTTTGGTAAAGAAACCTGAAAACGAACACAATTTGGGTCACAGTTTACACTTTAATTGCCGAAGAAACAGTCAAAGAAACATTCAATGTTACATACTTTTACCTTTACGACAGCCTTCAAACAGTCTGAGTGCTTATCCACAGCGCGTCGCAGAATTTCTTGTCGTGTACCCGCAAACTATTAGGATGTCTCACACGGGATGTCGTACTTCGGACCGAAAACTTAAATTCATACAAAGCAATGAAAACCAAACTTAATTCGGTATTATATTTTACACAATTATCAGCAACCTTTTCCAACGCACACGCAAAGATTGGTTGCCGTCTTTAAAGAAAGGAGATGGCCGTGAATCAAGGAAGTTTGTCACCCAAATCCGGATTTCGTCTTAATCAGCGAGCATTTTCCCATCCAAGGCGAGCTACATCGAGCAGAGTATGTGTATGTGGTAGTGGGATGGGGCAATGTCAAGGCTGTGCAGGATGAGGCAAAGCGATCCAACCCAGTCCCTCAATTTTCTGCTGAACGACTTTTGCGGTATGTGGTAGTGGGATGGGGCAATGTCAGTATCACAGTGTCAGGCAGCAGGTTGGTAGAGGACATGTCAACTCGATTTGGATTTAAATTTAGAGCAGGATTTGGAGTAAGATATGGAGCAGACAAGCTCTACTGCAAGCTCCCGAGTCTATTTGATCATGTCATCATCAACGGCAGATCGTGAAAAGTCGCTATCCAGGATACATGCCTGTCTTCCGTACTCTTCGTGTTCAAGACTTTCGTCGACGGCGGCAAAACGTTGAAACTCGCATTGTCTTTTTTAAACGAGATCTTCGACGAATGCAGCTTCCAACGAACGATGCGATTCCGCAGTGGATTTCTTCACCTTGAAGTCGCAGAGCTGGCACGCGCGCACAATCATTTTCTGGTCCATTGTAGTCTCAAGGCTATAATTTCTGAAACCGAAGAGGGAATGATGTAGGAACAATCGATGTTAATAACTGTAAAAAGAAGGCCACAATGTACGCGGCATTCCGTGTGGGACAACCTAATAGCAATGCTCCTAAGCCTGATCAGGGTGCAGCCTAGCCATCTTCAAGATCTGATGCAGTGTATCAAGCCACTGCTGTTTTGGTCGCCTTCGAGGCCGCCTACCGAGCACATCAAGGTTAAGACTATTCTTTCGGACAGGGTCATTATTTGCGCGAAGGATATGGCCATACCATTGCAGTCTGACGAACTTTGCGCATCATCTCAAATATCGGAGTGACACCGAACCTCTGCCGTATGGAGTTGTTGCATACTCGACCTAACGCGTATCTCCGGCCGTCCACCGCAGCATCTTCGTTTCCATTACGCTGAGACGCCTTTCAATTTCTTTAGTAGCGGGCCAGCACTCAGCTCTGTGAATAGCTGTGAATACTGGTCAAACGACTGCTTTGTAGATCTTCGACTTTAGGCGCTCTGGTATTTTCCTGTCGCTGAACACTCCTGTCAGAGAGCGCCATTTGAACCAAGCTGCATTCATACGTGAGTTCACTTCAACGAGTGCACTACCATCGGACGCGACAGTTCCACGCTTTATCACACGATAAGCAGCCAAGATTGATCTTCTGAATTTTAGCGATTGCCGAAGTCACGTGTCCGATTTGGACAGGGCGAAGACTTGGGCTCTTTTTAAAACTCGCATCCACCAATCTCTACAAAAAGGACGCATATTTCCGAAAACTATAACTGATTTGCTAGGAATGAGCTAAAGAATGGATAAGACTCGGTTCAAAAAATCCTTATCTATCTCAGTAACGAAGACGTGAAATTTGTTGCAGGACTATTGGTTCACCTTGTACATTAGAATTTTCTGAGCTTTAACGGCTCGATAGTACCAGTAGCGCCTGTAGCGCAGTCGGAGGAGGCGCGACTGTCGCGTGCACCCGATACCAGGTTCCTGGTTCGAATTTCCCGCCCAGGTCAACCAAGCCTTCCATCCCTCCGGGGTCGGTAAATTGGTACCATACTTGTCTGGAAAGGATAGAGCGCTGACTTGTTCATCGCCTAGCCACCGCAAGTCATTGTATGGCCAAATACGCATTCAAGTCGCCTCCTAGAAGTAGAATGCGTGGCGCATCCCAAATGGGATTGAGTAACGCCGTCCTTTATTTTTTTATCCTTTAACTCTTTTATGGTCGATTGTCATTTATCTATGTCATGTCTTCAAAGATTTATTTAGATTTAATTACCCAAGTTTGAGGTGTAGTGGAATAGACTGTGTGATCTACCGCGTGGCGACAGAAGTACAGAGTGCTCAAATTCGCATCATGTTTTTCCTGACCAATGTGGAAAATTCGTATCTTGATTCTCGTCAAGGGAAAGCTCCAGTTTAATGCCCAAGGGTGCACATCACGCACAGCCTTTTGAATGATGCCCTGATCCGATCTGGACTGTACAGGTTTAAAAAACCTTCGAAAAATGCTTCTGCGATGTGATATTCTTCGTGCACGTAAGCGAGCGGGATTCACTGGAGTACTCTGGCACGCGGCAGAGGCGAATTGAGATGAGATGTTGATAGTGCCCGCTCGAGCAACTCGATGACTATCGGGGTGAATGGTGATACTGGTGATGTGTTCAACATTTGCTTTAAATTTTATAATAATATAACATTTTCTTTTACCGGCTTCTCAATTTATTCATTGCAGCTTTAGTTTTTGCTTTACCTTTTTCCTTTTGCACTCAGATGGCCTATACAGTTTCGATTGTTTGATCAGCTTGTGATAGCGTTTTTACAACAGAAAGGGCTGCTTTACTATCACCAGCTGACAAAACGTCAGTGGTATTTGCTTAGTGTTAGGGTGAGTCAGAAGTATGAATGTCAGCCTTCATAGATCGGCATCACGTCCGGAAAGTGAACGCAAGAAACCACACCAAAGGACATCCGACTCGCCTTTTCTATCAGCTGGCAGTCAGACAGCAGGCATTCCAATAAGGCTGACAATGGGTGGGGTGCCTCGCACTTGTACTTTTTATGAAGTGTTTTCTTGTTGTAGACACACCTATACAGCGTTTCGAACACGTTCCAAAGTTTATCATGGTCAGTCTTTTAGTGATGAATAGCCATTTGGGGACTACATCCAATTACTCAGACATTGTGGCTGGTGGACCGCATACCAAGTGCCGGTCACAATCTCGACCACAAACGGTCGACAAGAAGAAGTGGGCCGTATTGCCCCGAAACATCTGCCGTTTTCCCAGAGATATCCGTAGGACCACCAGCACATATGACCTGTGCTCGACAACCGTAACGTCTGCTGTCCACAACCAGTGATATGAGGACAAACTGCAGTCCTTAACTAATTACGGAATGCTGCTATGATCTGCTGTTCACAACCTCTAATGTTGACACGATCGGCGGTTCATACCTACTCCATGGCTTGCGTAATAATGTCGTGCTGTTCATACGATTCCCGCATCTAGACCAGCCATATGTTCGTAAGTTAGCCAGGTTCGCGGTGCAAACTGGCAACATCACTTATTCATAAACTGTTTTGACTCTCAAGGAAACATCAAGAATCCACCCCGTTTTTTTATCACCTCAAAACGCATAGGGCACCCATTTTTGCTAAGGAACTCAACCCAAATGGGAACCAACTGCAAACCATGATCATATGTGCGCTTTGCGCTAGCTTTCAATTTAATCAATATTCCTTTCTTAGATTTTATACCATTTTCAGTTGAAACTCAACGTATTTCAAAAAAAAAATTCAACGTTTTTCAAATCAAAATCAACGACTTTCAAGTCAAATTTTACGTTTTCTTTGCAACTTGTACGTTTCAATGTTTACATCTTCTCAGAAAATTCCAGCATTTCAAAAAAAAACGCTATTCAACGAAAATTAGAACTATTTTGCCTTCTCTACTATTAGAACTAATAGAAAACTAGAACTATTCTTCAAGGAAGAAAATTAGAACAAAAGGCTATCCCCACAAAATTCCGAAATTATAAAAAAAGTTTTTTAAATTAAATTATTACAATTTATAAAAAATTGAATAAATTAAATTAGAACTGAAGGCTATCCAACGAGAATTAGAAGTATTTCGCCTTCTCTACTAATTAGAACTATTTCGACCTCTCATTTATACGAGTTGATAATGCTTCGTGCAGTGTTCTCAGTGACATCAGCAATCTGAGCAACTTCGTGTGTGGTCCTTCCGTCGACGGGCACCAACTTGACCATGATCTCCTTCTGACTCCGAGACACTCGACTGTATCGGCCCCATTGCTGGCTTTGTTGAACTTGATCATTGCTCATGTCGCCTGCAGACATGGCAAATCGCCCAATGACAAGAAAAAGTGGAGAGGTCCGTTTATATAATACGGGAGAAGATTCCAGAAAAACGTTGAATATGTCTTGAAAAACGTTGAATTTGATTTGAAAAACGTTGAATTTCAAATTTAGATGGTTACAGTCCCCTCTCGTTATAGCGCGTTTGAAGGGACCGGAGAAAATCCGTGTTATAAAGGGAGTCGCGTCTTAACCGGACTTGAAATTTTTACACCATTTTACGCACAGATTTATCTAGAATCACATATAATGACTAAATATGGTTGTAATGATAAAATATGTAGCTATGAAGAGAGTGTGAAGGCAAAGAACAACTATAAATTATTAAAGAAGCCCTGTCCTTACCATTAGAGATACACACTGTTATATGCACAGGTACGCAAAACGAGTGTGAGGAATAATAGAGTACCAGAGGTAGTTAGACGTGATCAACAGCACAATTGTGCAACCAAACGTTGCAAGATCTTTTGTTGTGATCAAAACTATCGCGCCAGGCGGGAATCGAACCAGCATTCCCAGCCTGCGGGCAAGACTTTAGCCCACTACGCTATCAGCGCTGCTAAAATCGCGTCACATCCGAGACATCATTGCTGCAAATGGCTTATCAGATGTCGGAATGATTTCGGAATGTTGAGTACGATAAAACAGCGTAGCAGCTGTAATCCTGTTCGAAAAGTAAAGGATGAAGACACAAGTCCCGCATGGTGCGAAAGTTCTGGTAGCGACAAAACATCCCGTAGCAGTATGCAGCATCTATACTAGCAGCTTCGGCCTTGTAGGGCACTGTTTCGAATAATCAATCTGTTTCCACATCCTCTCTCGTTCCCGAGGAAATCTCCCAATGTCCGGAAGCTTCTAACGACTATCAGGAGCCTTCCACTGTGCTCAACATTTTACTGACTATGAACACTTTTGGTGACCGCGCATGCGATGAAAACACTGACACGCATTTAATACGTTGCTACCCGGGTGCGGTCGAGACTATGAACGAAGCAGTCGAAGGGTAGGTCTGATCACAGATGCAGTCAGCATCTTGCTCCTATTCGTTTTCTGTGTGGGACCGGAACTGAGCCGTGGTCGCGTTATAACGGGAGTCATTTTGAACGGAGAGTTTCCCTCAGATCCGCGCTGTAACGGGAGCAGCGTTGTACCCGACGCGTCTTAAGCGGAGTTAATTTGTATTGACGTAAAGGTAAGCTGGAAGGGGCCAGAGAAAATCTACGCTATATCGAGAGCCGTGTCTTATCCGGAGGCGTTATAACGGGAGGGGACAGTAATTGTACTGGCTGGTCTTGGGTGTTACAGGCCATGCTTACTTTTCTCAGTCGCTCAGGCAATGTCGCTTCCCACATGAATCTCACAAAGCTCGAGAGAGCTCCGATTCAAGTCTCGTCATAACATCACCTTCGGCAACTTTCCCAATATCCTTCAATAGGCGGGGACAAGCTGGTATCCTGATCAAGGTCGCGCAAAGAGCAGAGTTATGGCGGAAAATGTAGCACTTCATGCGGAAAGAATTCCGATATCACTGGTAATACCTCTTTCTTGTAGCTTTGTTTGAAGTTCGAGAAAAGTGTTGCAGGGCTTATGGAATGCGCTGACAGGTTTGCATAACAGCGCCATGACAGTATGGGCTCAATCTCGTATACGAGCAAAGATTTGCAGCAATTTCATCTACTCAATTGAACTAGCTTTATCTTTTGCCTAATTTGATCCATATAAGCTATGCTCAGTTTGTTAGAATCATATGTAACCCTATGGTATAGTCGAACATCTATTTTTACGGCAGAGATGAAATCAGGTTTAATTACCCAAGTTTGAGGATTTATGAACGGACCGCGAGATAGGTGTTCGTATGGGCTTATTGAGCAGTAGTCCTAGCTCATTCGTTTTAAAATTTCAATTTTGGTCGCTGTACATTGCTTAGCTAGCAAAGCTTAGTCATTCCGTTTCTTTTTAGAAGTCGTTAAAAAAGTAGTTCTGGGATATGCAAGGATTCAAAATGTTTTATTATATACAATGGATGTTAAAGTTATTCAGATAGCTAAGACGATATCTATTTGGAGGGTTTATGGTTCGATGTCGACCACACTTACTAAATCACGTCATAACGGCAGAAGCTTCGGCCATCTCTCCCTCCTGCAACAACGCCATTGCCTTTATATCTTCACCAGACATTCACTGCTCCTGTACAGCCCATCCACCCTCTATCGTAAGTACGCGGTTTATTCTCTGAAGTGCCCTTCTCTACGTGGCGAGAAACAGACAATGAGAATCCCAATCCAAAGTGCTTAATCTGCAGAAACATTGTTAAAATTTATCAGTATTAGCGGACAAGTCGACACCGTTTACTGTTGGACAGCAAGAATACTCCATCGAACTCCATGGTCAGTCTTCCTCCCTCTTCCCCCCCCCCCCTCCGTCTCCTGGTCCCCCTTATTCCGTCCTCCTCTAGTGGTCCCTCTTCCCTGATCCCTTTTTCACTGGTCACCCTCCCACGTCGTCTGCATCCCAACGCACGTTGGATGACATCTGCAGCACGACGTCTGAATCCCAACGCACGTTGGACGACGTCCACAGCAGGTCTTCTAAATCCCAACGCAAGTTAGATGACATCCTCACCTGTGTAGGACATCTTCACCTGTTGCACGACGTCTGCAGCATGTCTTCGAAAACCTGGAACTCAGCACTGGATTCCCATCAATACCTTGACGCGTTGCCCGCCAAAATACCGTAAATTTGGAAGATCTGCCGCCAAAGATAAACTTCGCCAGCAATCTCCCATGGTTAAGCTCGAAGATAGACCGGCTGACATACGCCGCCCTTCGAAGGCATCTCTTGGCTTCGGTCCCCCTCCCGTGACTGAAAACGTGACCCATGGATTTCTTCTTCTGCTTCTTCTCCTGAACGTTTAGACCCACGCAGTCGCAGGGTCCATTGTCATTCTGGTCTGCGGCCACCTCATCCCATCAAGAGCGACACCTGCCGTGGCGCCGACTTCGGCGAAATCTCTCTTGATGACGTCGTTCCGCCTTTTCCTTGGGGCTACTCTCGGACGCTTTCCGGGTGCCTCGAAATCTAGGGCCAACCTTAGCCCGGTTTATAGTTACCCCGCTGCGCGGCGCGGCACCATAGTCGGAATAGATATCGACCGGGCGGCGCGAAAAATCGATATCTATGGCGACCATGGCGCCGCGCCGCGTGGCGGCGCAAGTATAAACCGGGCCTTACGGGGTGATTCTCTGGTCTTCCGTAGACGTATCCGTACCACCTCAGGCGCTGTTCGCTCATCTTCAGCTAGATCGGATCCCAACATCCTCGTTTCGCACCCTGTCCCGACGGGTCCATCCACATGCCCCATCCTCATCTCCGCCGCGTGCAGTTGCCGCTCCTGCGCCTTAGGCCCCGTTTATACTTCGTCGCGGCGTGACGCGACGCCACGTGTAGTGGCCATATTGATTGTGCGACGCGATCGATCAATTTGGCCTCGCTGTGTGGCCATCGCATCGCGCCGCGACGAGGTATAAACAGGGCCTTACCCAGGGCTCAGCACTCATTGCCGTAGTGGAGGACGAAGCGCGACCCATGGGTTAAGCAAATTATATATACTAAGATACCATAGTGTGAGACCAGGAAAAGACAAAACTGCCAACATTGGAAACCTCCTAACCATGATCGCCTTCCAAATCCTCCATTTCCGCGTAGACTGCCTGTCATGCCCTCATCTTCGAAATCGTCACTCCTGCCTAGAAATCACCAATCCTCTCTTTTTAGGCTGTCAACGCATTCAAAATCCGGGAATTAAGACACTAACCACTGATCCTCCGCAAACCACCTAGGCTAGCGAATCCGCCAATTCCTCGATAACCCCGCCTGCCGTGTGAGTCTCCAGGCTTGAACTGCTGGAAGATGTATTGAAGAACGTCATAAACCTAAAACTAACTGGCCTTGAAACAGACAAGAATACACAATTCTCACCACGTATTGAACAAACCCTAGGGTCTGTAGCCCTCAGTTCCTCTAAAGCTTTGTCATGTTGACTGCTGGTTTGCTCTTTATTCTTCTTTATAGCAGAAAACTGTTCCAGAGCCGTAGGCAAAGCTTTGATTAGTTCCGTGGCGTTTTGCATCATCTGGCTTCTGATCGACTCCACTTTCTCGTTGAAGTCCTTGACTTTATCCTACAACAGGAAGTGGATAAAGTTTTCCTCTACTCATAAAAGTCAATATTAAGCTTGTACCTGTATTCCGTATTTCTGACCCCATTCAAGGATTTCCTGCTTCTTATCAGCAATCGTTTTATCCGTACTGGTGACAATGTTAGAGTATTCCCTGCGAGCTTCTCTAGAGACGTCCTTAAGATAAGACGGTATAGGTGGTCCTCTGCGGTGACCGCCTGAGTAATAACCTCTATCGCGGCCACGATGTGCATCACAAAGAGCAGCACAGAGCACAACAAGCAGAATCGCGGTGTTCATTCTGAAATAGAACGTGAAGTATGAAGACTGTGGTGATTAGGACTAGAAACACGATGCACTAATTGACTGCCGCATTGTTGCGATTTAAAACAAAATTTATTATACATTTTTTAGTATTTCTTCAAATATAAAAAATTTATAAAATTATTACACTTATTGGGGTAAATAAGCTAACAACCTTCAAAGAAAGGCATGTCAAGTGTTTCTTGAACAAAAATCTATACTTGAAGAGCCTGAAGTTTTACCTGTAAGAAGCTCGTTTGGATTTGGAAGACGTTCGCTTTGACCTCAGAAGCACCAAGAATCTGAAAGTGGGTCTTGCTTTGATTTCAGAAGTACGCTTTGATTTCAGAAGAAAACGATAATGCAGAAGTACGATTGTAGTAAAACATACGAAAAGAGAGCAAGTTTAGCATTACGGATCCAGGTGTTTTTCGATAAAGGTTTTGAATGCATATAAGGATTGTGGAATTGTACGATTTTTTACTAATTTTAATGTAGCTAGATGTTGCCCTGTTTACGAAAAAATGTGCTCGACAACTGAGCCTGGCCTTCGGTACGATTAACTTTAGCGCACCGCCTCTGGTAACGGACGGCAGCTCAGTCAGGAATCTAGGTGCAATGCCAGAGGTTTTGGTCAAAATCTTGTGAACCATTGCTAGATCGAACTTCTTCCTACGACAAGCTAACGTTGGAAGTTTTAGACTGATATTTCTAACGGCTGATGGAGGTATGTCATCACATGAGAACCCAAACATCCTTATAAAAAGCTTCCTTGTAAAACTGTTCTGTAAGTTCTCCAGCTTTTCAATAATTTTCTTTTTATGAGGATTGAAGATAACGGTGCCTTACTTGACTAGGGGTCTTATGCAAGTCTTATATGCCCTAATAAAAATGGTTGGATCATTGGTTGTGAGCGCTCCGAAAACCTAATGAACCATAGAGTACGCTTTCATTGCTATTCGCACACAGTGATCATCAAAGTTAAGAGTCTTGTTAACCAGGAAATCAAAGTCCACTGTTTCCTGAACCTCATTATAAATGTGTCGCCAATCTGGTAATCAAACAAAGGGTGATTAGGACCAATACGCAACAATTTAGTTTTCTCCTTGGACAGTGGTAGCCGCCAGTCTTCAGACCACTTGTGGACCACAGTGATGGTATGCTGTAGCGCTTCGCAATCGCTGGAACTGTTTACACAGTGGTAAAGCTTGATGTCGTCAGCGAAAGCAATACATTTAACGCCAGATGAAGTGATGAGAGAAGGAAGCTCATGAGTATAGATATTAAACAAAACCGGAGATAGGACTCTGCCCTGGGGAACACCGCTGAGGACGGATCGAGAACTGGAAAATGTATTGTTAACTCGAACCATCGTTGTTCTACCAGAGATGAACTCTCGAATCCATTCAACAATACGCGGGTGTATTCCAACCATAGTAAGTTTCCGAATGAGCTTGGGATGTGAGACTTTCTCAAATGCTTTGGAAAAGTCACCAAAAAAGAAGCACCAAGTTTATTTAGAAGGATGTCCAGTTTGACTTGGAAAGTATCTAAAATAGCATCAAATGTGTCCAATTTAGCTTTGGAGGTTATAAATACATGTACACTTATGATAAAATAGATACCGCCGTTCAGTCCAAGTCGTTAGTACGAAAACGGATCGCTGGCAGCCAGCCAAACGGTAGTTGTTAGTGTCGTGTTGGTGCAAGTTTACTGGGCTACAACGTACCCCGCGGTTACTAGGAATGTATAGATTGTGACGAAAACGAAGCAAGACCTCTAGATTTCATTTTCATTTTCATTTATTGCACAAGTTGTGTGCCTTAAACAAACAACAGTAGGCAGGAACAAGAACATATGCTGTAGTCTGAGTGTTTTTCAATTCTTTGATCCTAAATGTTTAGGAATCTCTTATAAGATTTGTGATCGAAGCAGACTCGTAGTCAGTAATTGGAGAGAGGCGAAATGAATATAGCGGCAGCAGCACGAAAAGAAAAGTAGACAGAAAAAAGAGCTTTGTGTGTTAATGCTTCTGTGCCGTTGCCATCACCATTTCACCATCAATAAGCTGAAACGATGTGAGAGAGCGAGGGCAATGTATGAAATGTTGAGAACGTGAAGACAAGACAGCGAGTAATGCTACGAGCTGATAAATTTAATGACGGCTCGAAAAACACTCATATAATTGACAGCAACAATACAGAATACCACTCTTAAATATCTTCAAAGCAAGTTTTATAGATGCTAGATGCTGCTGGAGGTAACTTTTATATTAAGGATTCTGATTCCTGTTTGTCTGGTGTCTCAGGACTGCAGCAGTATTTCTCGAACACGTCAGATGGAATATGAAACAGCATAATTAATAACATGGAATGTTCGACAGTGATAGATTAGGATGCGAAAAGCGAATTTCCAATGTAATGGTGAAGTAGGTGTAACCATCTATTTGGCAGATGCATAACTATTGCGGCGTTCTCCACCAAATTCATTAAGAATAGTTGTTAACTACTAGATCTAAAAGCGTAACCCGGTCTTCGCTTCAATTACGCTGAGGCGCCTTTCAATTTCTTTAGTCACGGGGCAGCACTCAACTCCGTCAACAGTTGCTCGTCGAGCGACTGCTCTGTAAATCTTCAACTAGAAACGACCTGGTATCTTCCTGCACAGCACTCTCGTCAAAGAACATCGTTTGGACCAAGCTGCATTCATGACTGAATTCACTTCAAGTAGGGAACTGTCATCAAACACGATTGCTGATTCCAGGTAGTTGAACCACCAAGTACGCTGCAACACAATGCCCTTTACCTCAATGGAGAAAGAGTCCTTTTCGTCAGCTATCAGCTGCTCGGTCTTTTTGGCGACACGCTTGAGTCCAAATCTCTCCAAGCGATCGCGATAAGCTCTATCAGTGATTGGAGCTCACTCTTTTCGTCGATAGCGAGCATTACATCTTCCGCATAAGACGATCTCCAAGGGACTGGCTGCAGAAGATCACGTGGTCGCCGGTTTTCTTCGACATCTACACTACGGGGACACCATCACTTATAAATTCAATTGGAGTATCTTGCAAGGCTTTTGCCGATGATCTCAAAATTTATAACATGGTCGACAAACTGCAGGAAGCTATCACGGCAATGGCCAAGTGGGCCCACACTTGGTGCCTTCCGTTAGCGAAAGATAAAACTAAAGTGCTTCACTTAGGTAAGAACAATAAGAAAGTGCCTCATTTTACCGAAGGCCTTTAATTATCGCAGGTTTCGGAAGTTACGGATCTCGGATTCGTATCACTGAGAACTTAGATTTCGATAAGCACTGTAATGAAGTTGCGGCAAAGGCCACTCACAGGGTATGCAATCTTTTCAGGTGCTTAACTACTAAGTACGAACATCCCACCTTCCTCAAGGCCTACAAAATTTACGTCCATCATATTGGCGAGTGTGGCACTCCTGTTTCTAGTCCAAATAAAATCAAAAATATTGGAACGCTTTGGAGCGGGTCCGGAACAGCTTCACCAGAAAACTATTCTTCAGGTCAAGACATATAAACCACCGTTCTATTCCGAACCATGATGTGCGGAATCTACAGCTAGGGTTGGAATCTTTATCCACACGGCGGAAGAAGTTCGATCTTATTATGGTATTCAAAGCGGTCTTGTCCATCTGAGTGGAGGTAGATTTTTCGTGACGTGTGATTCCGTAACGAGGGATGCTGCTGTAAAGCTGTAGGTTCCTCGGGACCGGAATTTGGTCCGTTCCAACTACTTTGTCTGTCGAGCCAGCGCAGAATACGCCATGTTAAGTAAACGCTTTGCTATACCCCAAGCGTTGCGGGTTTTGTAAGAAATTTAGAGAAATTCCTCTGAACTTTTCTAGCAACTCTCAGGTACTTGTTTTTTCTATAGCGGTTTTTGATAATCCTTCCTTCACGCTTTGCGCAGAGCTGTGCTTCTTGCCTTTCTTAAGTCTATTATTTTCACTATTTGTTGATTTACCCTTTTGTTTTGTTCGTTATCTAATTGATTTTATTGATACTCTTTCTCGGTTCGATGGTGTGCGTGCTCACGCTAATCGATTTACATGTGCTAGTACCACATGTCTCATTGAAAATGAAATGAAAATGAAAATGATGTGACGTTCGTAATCCGACGAAGAGTAGTGGCGAGAGCGCAGACCCCCGATACAGAGAGAAATCTCCATCGATATGCTTTATATAGCTTGCACTCGACTCTTTGGACAAGAGTGAGATATTACTACTGATTACGAAATTCCTTTTACAAAAGAATGCGTCACTACAAATGGAATCCTCTGAATTGACTAGTGATAGATGGTAACGCTTTGTCTTTGAGGGTGTAAAACTCGATGACGTTCAAAAAGTCACCGATACCAGATTATTGGTTAGGGGCTGCCTCTCTTTTGATGGTCGCTGTATTAGAATAGCGTGTCAAGCAATCATCAAGATGCTTAGAGGTTTTCAACTAACAAGGAAAGGTTACCAACGCAAGGTGAGCTTTTGCGATGCTATTAGGTTGTAACGAAATAAATGGCTCTGAACCACTGTAAATTTAAACAGTTAATATCTCGGCTTGTAGGCAAGTTCATTAATCGAAATAAAAACCTTCTGATTCTACACATCTTTGCCAACGTGACACAAGCTTTTTTATCCCAGTAGCATAAAAATCAGAAGTTCTGGAATTGACGAAATCTTCGAAGGCACCTTCGGCATCCTGTTGGTATTTGAATATTTTCCCTACCAAGAAGTCGCCAAGGTGCTTGAAGAAATGGTAGTCTGTTGGGGAGAGGTCGGGAGAAAACGGAGGATGTGGTAGAGTTTCAATGCTCAGCTCATTCAATTTCTGCAACGTCATTCGTGCTACATGGGGGCGAGCATTGCCGTGCAGAAGGAGAACTCGCCTTCGGTTTACCAAGGCCGGCCGGATATCCTTCAACTTTTTCATCATTTCTTCAACTTCAATGCAGTACTTCTCTGCCGTGATGGGTTCACCGGGAGGGAGGAAGCTGTGGTGAATAATTCCCAGCGAACACCACCATACTGTCACCATTACTTTCTTTTGGTGCAATTCCGGCTTCGCAAAAACCTTGGGGCTCTCATCGCTGTCCACCCACTGTGCCGATCGTCGCCTGTTGTCGTGCATTATCCATTTCTCGTCACAGGTCACGATGCGATCAAGGAATGGGTCCGTTTCGTTCCGTAGAAGCAGTGCGGACGAGATCTCATATCGTCAGTTTCTTTGCTCCTCAGACAGCTCGTGAGGCACCCATCGTTCCAGCTTTTTGGTCTCGACAATTTCCTTCAGATGCCGGGCAGCTGTGTTGTGACTGACGCTTCGCTATCTCCCTGGTACCTTTGTGTGGATCCTCCTCTACCACATCTCTCAGCTTGTCCTCATCAACATCACTATGCCTCCCACCACCTTCATGTTCTTCCAAGCTCTCATCTCCATTCCGGAACTTCTGATACCAACGATACGCCGTCCGAATTGTGGAACATCCTTGACCGAATGCGGCGTTGATCTTCTCGTCCGCCTCCTTAGCCGTAGTGCCCAGCTCGAATTCATACAAGTAAATGCCTCGGATTACCCTTTTGTCCATCTGCAAAAAAGTCAATAAAACTCTAAAGTTTTCCCACTTTTACATAGAATATTTGGTACTTGCCGGTAGAGCCAAGTTTGCGCTTCTAAATGAAATGCCACATGTTACGGTTTGTTCTTGATCAAACGCGTAAAGACGCGCCAAAAAATGGCGCGAGCCAGTGCCATTTAATTCGTTACAACCTAATGTATTATATATATATATATATATATATATATATATATATATATATATATATATATATATCACCCTATATCTTGTCCATTCGGCGCAAAACTGCGTTTTCCGATTTGGTAGAGAAAGCGCCTCTTTGTATAATAACAAGTGCTCCCAAATCACCTATTTTTGACAGTAATGCCATATTCGCAATGCTGATAGGATTTCCGCGCAAACACAAACCAGACAGCTAACTCTGTGAAGAAAATCGTGTAAGCGGATGGTTATGATCGTGGTTTGTTGGCCCATCCCTGCTCCCTCGAGATAATTACCTCCTGAGGACCTTTCTCGCTTTGAGGGCAGTCTTGTGGAAGATTCTACTGTAAGATCGTAGTATGCACCCAACGAAGTTCACAGCTATCTCGTAAAGACCTAACGCTTGGGAGAAGACCCGTAGTAGGCCTAAACATTCCTAGACGAATTTCCGTAGTCTGGAGTGGAATCTTATCAAAAAGCTCAGAGCTCGGGCTTCGTCGAGCAGTACATTACTTTTAGAAATGGGTGATTTTAATTTAAGGTCAGCAGGAGGATATCAACATCTATCGGCCCATCAGTCTTTTCTCGGTTGTGTACAAGATCTTCACCAAGATACTGCTCAATCGTATGGAGCGTTGCTTGGATGAGTATCAGCCAGCAGTGCGGACGAGATCTCATATCGTCAGTTTCTTTGCTCCTCAGACAGCTCGTGAGGCACCCATCTTTCCAGCTTTTTGGTCTTTCCAATTTCCTTCAGATGCCGGGCAGCTGTGTTGTGACTGACGCCAATAACCTTCGCTATCTCCCTGGTACCTTTGCGCGCCGCGCCAAAAAATGGCGCGAGCCAGTGCCATTTAATTCGTTAAAACCTAATATTTCTCGCGAAGATCTCCGATAATACGTAAGAATACGCCGCGTGCAATTCGAAAAATCTTCCCGCGCACCGAATACTGCACCGTTACGTCTTGATAGATGGTGAATGGAATACTCAGAAGGAGAGTTTGCGGAAGAGCACACCCTCCAATTTCTTCCTTTTCCTACCCTGCACTCGATGTGCAGCACGCAACTCTGTACTCACCGCAATGCGAATGCATAGTGTTGGCACGAGTACTTTAGATGGAGGACACCCAGATAGTTTTTTCATTTGCCTAATTCCGCGTACGAAGAGCGCAGCACCCAGACCTGTAATTGAATTGAGCTGATCGAGCCCAACTGCCCAAGCCCAATCTCACCGAACCCCTCTACTAAGGCCGCATCCTGCTCTCCAGTAAATAGCGCGCTCCATTCACTATCAGCAAGATTGAGAGATCACAATTTCGTGCGCTGATGACCTGCCCACAGTACGCGGCGCACTGGAATATGTGTGAATTCCTTGTGGTGTGTTTTTACGTGCTTTCCAGAAGATGGTGACTTTTGCAGATGGAGCATCTGTTTTTGTCCATCTCGCTTACAATCGAGTAAATGTGCAAAAGTATCACCAGAAAGGGTGCTAATCCTCGGTACTTAATCTGCAGAAATTGGAATTGATGTTAGTCCATCGTCTTCGCGTACATCCTACACCTTCCTTCAATCAGCGCTGCTGCCGAAAGCGTGTTTCTTCGGACTATGTAGTTCGTTCTTGGTTAAATCAAATTTTAGTCGCGATGAATCGCTTAAGTGAGAGAACTTGGTCATATAATTTTTTAAAAACTCAAAAAGAGATTCTGCAAAAATTCAAGAATTCTAAGCCATTTATTGCATTATCCACAGTGGTAGTTAAGACAGCTACTGCGACATTTGCATGGAGTGTTGTTGGACCTCACTCTCTGAAGCCTTCGTCCGAGCCGAAGCCGCGCCCAACTCTTCCTCCTGCAAAATCGAAGGTTTCTTATCCATTTTCACACTATACTATAGCTTTTCTTGAAAAAATGCCAACCTTGGAAACCTCCGAACCCAGGTCGCCCTCCGAATCCTCCGAATCCACCACGTCCACGTGGTCTGCCTGTCATGTCCTCACCTCCGAACTCAACGCTCATTCCTAGATATCCCTCTTTTCTAGACTGTCAGCACATTGACAACCGTTATTTCAGACTACTGTTTACCCCTAGGTTCGCCGAAATCACCTTGGCGCCCGAATCCGCCAAATCCTGGGTGACCCGGCTTGCCGTGTGGGTGTCTAGGTTTGAACTGGTGGAAGATGAAGCGAAGGACGTCATGCACCTGAACCGAGTTAACGCCTAAATGGAAAGACGCATTACGTTCCATGAATTTGGGTTGAACAAACCTTGGGGTCTGCAGATTTCAGTTCGCTTAAAGCCTCCTCTTGTTGGCTACGGGTTTGGTCTTCATTTTCCCTTATGGCAGAGAACTGCGCCAGAGCCGAAGGCAAAGCTGCGATTAGTTCCGTGGCGTTCCGTTTCATTTCGTTTCCGATCGATTCCATTTTCTTGTTGAACTCTTCAACCTTATCCTGTAACAGTGAGGGACTAAAATTCTCCACTCATGTCTACCATCCAATTGTACCTGTATTTCGTATTTCTGAGCCCATTCTAGGATCTCACGCTTCTGATCAGCAATCGTTTTGTCCTCATTGGAGACAATGGTGAAGTACTCCCTACGAGCTTCTTCAGTGACGTCCTCGAGGTAAGGTGGTGGAGGCGGTCAGAGGTGGTCGCCCTGGAGGTCACTGTGGTGACCTCCAGGGCGATCACCTCTGTCGCTTCGTCCGCGGCCACGGTGAGCATCACACAGAGCAGCACAGAACACAAAAATCAGAACAGCAATCTTCGTTCTGAAATCGGACTATGAGCGAGAAGAGCGGTGCCAGCCTGACTAGGTGCACTTTAGCATTTTTTCTCCTTCAGAAGATCCACAATGTTATAACGTCCCTCCGGTTGCTCTTCAATGAAGAGGAACACGCTATAGCTCTTTAGGATTTGAAAATGAGTCTGTCGCTTAGAGTAACTAACCATATACGTGTTTTGCTTTGGTGATCAATTTCTTGTGCACTCTAATCATAGACACAATGTATCTCTTCTTTGAAATCTGGAGCAGCACATGATGCTATAAGAACTGTGAGGAGCTGGCTATCAGCTTTTTAAAGACGACTTCTTGAGGAACCGCTGCTTGGGGGAAAGTTAATCCAAGGAACTCTAGCCGATTAAATAAGGTCAAAACCTAAAGGCCTCCTCACACTTTTGCGGCAAGCGGCGGTTGGCGGGAGGTAAAACTCGTGAAGCGCATCGCTCACGCACACTCGAGTCTTTATGCGGCAAGCGGCAGAAGCACTGTGCTCTTTCTAGTCGAGACCTACTGCTGCTATTCGCTTCCTCGCCTTCTGTCTGCGCTCTAGCCCATCCCTGCCGCGGCCGGCTATAGCGCGGACAGACGGAACTCTGCGGCAGCAAATCAGCGGCGGCGGCAATAATACAGGGAGGCTCCTAATTATTTGCGCGAAATTCAAACCGCTTTTTGAAAATGGCGGGAGATCAATAGTTAGGATTTTTCTAGAATGGAGGAAGTATGTACAAAAACCATTCAATACCCTCGACAATGAAAGCTTCACGACATCGTTCAACCTTCGCTCATCTCGCTGATAAAGGGCATTCTGCAGCAGAGATCGCTCGACGACTTCATATTTCTGCCAGAACAGTCCAACACATTGTGAAACAGTACGGAGAGGAAGGAACGGTCGAACCAAGGAAGAGATCTGGCAGACCACGTACTGTGAACACTCTCCGCCTTCGAAAGGTCATCAAAAGGATAATCGACCGGAACAATGGAGTTAGCATGACTCGGATGGCCATAGACCTTGGGGTTTCCCGCAGAACAACACAGAAGATCGCCCGACAGCTTGCCGCAAAAGTGTAAGCAACGTGACAGGGTGTACACCCGCCCCCTGCTTGGGGCGTGGCGTCAGGAGGTACAGCCGCGGTTCTGCGGGCCGGAAACTTTTGTTTTGCGTGTCAAAGGCTTCATAAGGCAGCCGTTAGACTCTCGGCAAGCCCTAGGGTGTTGGGGGTAGGTGAGCAAGGGGATGAGAGAAAGATCGCAAGATCCCAGTAGGAGGCGGGTGTACCTCCTGACCGTCCCCCAAAAGTGTACAGCTGAGGTACGGCTCCGCTCGCCGCCATTCCACCAACGCCAAGCTTTACTTTCCTGCCTTATAAATAGGGATAACGCCGCCACTTAGCAGCAAAAGTGTGCGCACGACTAAAGTGATGGAGCTTGCAGGAAGCTTATGCCAGTGCCCCTAAGCAGAACTGAGATGTGGATGCTATTCTCCCCTCCACATGCTCCATTTTTATAGCAATATTTTGATGACGATCTATATTGCGGCTTCCTATGTGAGTCATATAAGGACTGTGTTAACAAAAACTTTTTTCCATAATGACGCCATTAAAAGCTTTCTGAATCCAATTCAATTAATTAAAAAGGATGCATCTTCACATGAATAAAACATAAACATAACATACATAAAACAGAGGCCGAAGTTATCAAACGCAAGTGTACTTCTGAATTCAATTTCTAAACGTTTATTCCGCTTTCGTTGATTAAAAAATGTTGACCTGATATGCATCTGCCAACTAGCCTTCAGTAAAGGCCTGCTGTACCTTTTCATTCTTTTCCGGCGCTTTTTTCCGGCGAGTTCCTTTTCAACCGCAATGTATGAATGCTTTGGTCAGTTAGAGTGGGTTCAACGAACCTGTTGCTCCTTTCACAATTGTCTATAGTTCTTGAATTTTTCAGATTAAGACTTTCTTTGTGTGCACTAGATTAAGACTTTATTTGTGTGCAATAAATGGAAGAAGAGAAATTTTCTTGCACTATCTCTATTGTGGTTTCTCTGTACGGTAGGACCGACTTTTCAAATGCCCGGAAAATGATACCAGCACTGACGGCCAAGACCGCAATTCGAAATACCTCAAACCAGGGTAACTAAACCTTTATTAACACATTAAAGCAACAGTAACGATACGATTAATAACAACAAGAACTATGATGCATGAGGTCAATGATATTAACACGTTGACGACCGCGCCTTTTTCGCGTGTCTGGCGCGTGGGACCAATCGATTTTTTGCAACGCCGACAGCGTGACATGACATCATGTCTAACGCGACCGCTAAATTCGTCTCTTGGTGGAAAGCGATGATGAGCATGACGAGGTGGTCCAGCACGACGTTGATGCTGAGGCCGATATCCTTGCACTACCAGCTGACGATGATGATGGCTCAGAAAGTGAAGAAATATAATCCGAAGCAGAAAATGAGGATGAGGAAGTTTGAAAGAGCGAATTTGAAGCCCCTACTTGGTGGAACTTTACGGCGGAGTCCGGCTTTCATGATGATGTGTTCGACTGCGTTAGTCCGATCGATTATTATCGATTATTTTTCAATGACGAGTTGTTAAATGAAGCCATTACTTGACGAGAAGCTCAATAAATCAGTAACCGAAAATTGTTTTGGGGAATACGCTTTTTACAGCAACGTCTGAAGATGAAGTGTATATAACACAAAAAGTTCCTTGGAAAGATCTGAATAAAACTAGAAAAATAAATTATAAGGCTGTGATCTGACATCAGGCCACGCGGTCGTCAACGTGTCAATGAGGAGTACCCTAAATGACCACTACGTCGTGACTTCTCGCGTGAAGAGTCCCTGTTGCGACGAGCGAGCAATAACCCTCGGAAAGTGGGACAGAAGCTTTTCCTGGCAAATTTCTTTCCGGAGCAATAGAATGAGCGCACTTTAATTCACCTAAGTACCAGTTTTCAAGAAAATCTTGAAGAATGTTCGTGATCATCTGGTCATTCACATACCATGAATATGGGCGCTTAAAGGGTAAACAGCCGTTCTATAAAACACATCAAAGGGTTTTGTAAAATCAGCATGTAATAAAAACGTTCACGCCATTACATCAGAAAATGCATTCTTTTTAATTAATTGATTTGCGACCAAAAAACTACTAATGGCATCATTATGGAAAAAAGTTTTTGTTAGCACAGTCCTGATATGACTCACATAGGAAGCCGCAATATAGATCGGCGTCAAAATATTGCTATAAAAATGGAGCATGTGGAGGGGAGAATAGCATCCACATCTCAGTTCTGCTTAGGGGCACTGACATAAGCTTCCTGCAAGCTCCATCACTTTAGGCGTGCGCACACTTTTGCTGCTAAGTGGCGGCCTTATCCTTATTCATAAGGCAGGAAAGTGCAGCTTGGCGCTGGTGGAATGGCAGCGAGCGAGCCGTACCTCAGCCGTGCACTTTTGGGGGACGGTCAGGAGGTGCACCAGCCCCTGCTGGGGGCGTGCGATATTCCTCACATCCGCCTTGCTCACCCACCCCAACCCCCTAGGCCTCACCGAGAGTCTAACGGCTGCCTTATGAAGCCTTTGACACGCAAAACAAAAGTTTCGGGCCCGCAGAGCAGCGGCTGTACCTCCTGACGCCACGCCCCCAGCAGGGGGTGGGTGTACACCCTGTCGCGTTGCTTACACATTTGCGGCAAGCTGTTGGGCGACGGCGGATAATCAATAATGATTCGCATCATTATTGCGCCGCGGCTGATTTGCTGCCGCAGAGTTCCGTCCGTCTGCGCTCTAGCCGACCACGGCAGGGAACGACTGGAGCTCAGACAGAAGGCGAAGAAGCGAATAGCAGCAGTAGGTCTCGACTAGACAGTGCTTCTGCTGCTTGCCGCATAAAGATTCGAGTGTGCGTGAGCGATGCGGGTCACGAGTTTTACCTCCCGCCAACCGTCGCTTCGCTTGCCGCAAAAGTTGAGGAGGTCTTTAGGTTTTGGCCTTATTTAATCGGATAGAGTTCTTTGGATTAACTTCTTCACCAGGCAGCAGTTTCTCAAGAAGCCATCTTTAAAAAAGCTGATAGCCTACTCCTAACAGTTCTTATAGCATCATGTGCTACCCCAGATTTCAAAGAAGAGACACACTGTGTTATGGTTAGAACACACAAGAAATTAATCACTCAAACAAAAAAGTTATGGTTAGTTGCTATAATTGACAGACTCATTTTCAAATCCTAAGGAGTTATAGCGTGTTCATCTTTACTGACGAGCCACTGAAGAGACGTTATAACATTGTGGTTCTTCTGGAGAAGAAAAAAATTCTAAAATGCACCTAGTCAGGCTGGCACCGCTCATAGTCCAATTTCAGAATGAAGATTGCTGTTCTGATTTTTGTGTTCTGTGCTGCTCTGTGTGATGCTCACCGTGATCGCGGACGAGGCGACAGAGGTAGTCGCCCTAGAGATCATCACAGAGGACCGCCTCCACCACCTTACCTCGAAGACGTCACTGAAGAAGCTCGTATGGAGTATTTCACCATTGTCTCCTATGAGGACAAAACGATTGCTGATCAGAAACGGGAAATCCTAGAATGGGGTCAGAAATACGGAATACAGGTGCAATCGGATGGTAGAGAATTTATGAGTTGAGAATTTTAGTCCCTCACTCTTACAGGATAAGGTTGAAGAGTTCAACAAGAAAATGGAATCGATCGGAAAGGAAATGAAACGGACCGTCACGGAACTAATCGCAGCATTGCCTTCGGCTCTCGAGCAGTTCTCTGCTATTAGGGAAAATGAAGACCAAACCCGTAGTCAACAAGAAGAAGCTTTAAGGGAACTGAAATCTGCAGACCCCAAGGTTTGCTCAACCCGAATTCGTGGAACGTAGCGCCTTTAATCGTTAATTCAGTTCAGGTGCATGACGCCCTTCGATTCATTTTCCATCAGTTCAAACCTAGACACTCACACGGCAAGCCGGGTGGCCAAGGATTTGGCGGATTCGGGCGTCAAGGTGGTTTCGGCGGACCCAGAGGTGAGCAGTAGTCTGAGATAACGATTGTCGTATGTGCTGACAGTCTAGAAAAGAGGGATATCTAGGAATGAGCGGCGAAGTCGGAGGTGAGGACATGATAAGCAGACCACGTGGACGTGGTGGATTCGGAGGATTCGGAGGGCGACCTGGGTTCGGAGGTTTCCAAGGTTGGCATTTTTGTCCTGTCGTGGAGAAACTATGAACAGAAACTAGAAAACTATAGTATAGTGTGAAGATGGCTAAGGAATTTGTGTCCTTGCAGGAGGGAGAGATGGGCGCGGCGTCGGCTCGGACGAAGACTTCAGAGAGTGATATCGAACAACACTCCATTAGCTCGCATTTGCTATGTGAAGAGCTGTGTTAACAACCACTGTGCATAATACAATAAAGGGCTTAGAAATCTTGCATTTTTGCAGAGTTTCGTTTTTACAATTCGAAAAAAATGGTACGGCTAAGTTCTCTCACGTAAGAATTTCATCGCGACCAAAATTAGGTTTTACCAAGAACGAACTACGTAGCCTGCAAGAAACATGCAATCGGCAGCAGCGCTGTTTGAAGGTAAGTGTATGGTGAACGATGGACTAACTTCAATGCCAATTTGTGCAGATTAAAAACAGAGGATTAGCCGTCTCTAGGCGATAGTTTTACACATCTACTCGATTGTAAGCGAGATTGACAAAAGCAGGTGCTCCATCTACAAAAGTACCCGCAAGGGATTCAAACATCTTCTCGTGAGCCGCGCACTGTGGCCAGGTCATCAGCGCACGAAATTGTGATCTCTCAATCTTGTTGATAATGAATGGAGCGCGCTATTTACTGGAGAGCAGGATGAGGCCTCAGGGGTTCGTACGTTAGGCCGCTCCCTGGGTTACGGTAGCGGGACGCGCCGCGCGCCACCGCCCCCGATCACGGTAGCGTGGCGTGTTGTTGAGCTCGCTTCGGACGGACGGGTCCGACTGCTGCCGACAGGGACGGCTAGTGACGTCATACGCGGGCGGTCGCCGAGTCTGCTGGGCGCGCTAGGGCGCGAAAAGGTGTGCTGACTGCTTTCTACTGCGTTCCTTCTACTAGCGCAGAAGAAGGGAAACAGTTAAATGGTACACAGTGTTGGTGGAACATTTGACGTCTTTTGGTAGACTGAGGAAGTGGGAGCGTTTGTTGACTACGTTCGATTGGAATGAGATCTGCTTCATATGACTAAGGAGAAATGGCAAGCCACGTTGTCAGGAGAATTCGAAAAAGGATTGTGGTGACTATTATTTAGAAGTTTCAGAACCAATTGCAAACTGCAAACTGCAAACTAACAACAACAAAACATGCACACTTTTATCGGGGCAGGGGATACAATGGAGTAGAAGCTTGAGCTTATTCCCGATTCTCAGGATTAATAATGGATTATCTCAACAAGAAAGAAAAACCGGGGGCATATGTAAACCGTTTGGAAATGGTATAAAACTCGAACTATAGCATGAACAGAGGAAAAGCTGGAAGGTGTAAGGAGTAGATATTTTGATAAAGTAGCTGGGTAATAATACTTCATTGGAGCATTACTCCTAACTTTCCTCTTGATTGTAATTTCGCTCATCACTTCCTCGTTACACTTCTCCAACTCGCGTGTGATAGTTTAAGTGTCATGTCGTTCGCAGGCACCCTTTTAGCAAACACTCAGAAACCTTCGTATTTCTCCAAGATACAAGCTGAAGCGGAGGTATTTCACTGTCTCGCTTTTCTACCAAGCCGAAAGAGCGTAGCCAACAGTCGGTGGTGCATAACTTCGTGCTCTAGCGCGCCCATTGATTAGACGCGTATGACGTCACTAGCCGTCCCTGTCGGCAGCAGTCGGACCCGTCCGTCCGAGGCGGGCTCAACAACACGCCGCGCTACCGTGATCGGGGGCGGTGGCGCGCGGCGCGGCCCGCTACCGTAACCCAGGGAGCGGCCTAACGTAACGTACCCGTTCCCAGGGCGGGTGCGAATACCGTACTCAGGGGCGAAGAGTCTGTGCTACAGCAGGTACGTCGGTGGAGTTTCCTTTCTCTGTCGGAGTTCATCAAGGGCATGCGTTCTCCCCACTACCCTTCGTCGTCATTATCGACGCCATGCCACTTGATCTTCAGCAGCCTGTCCTTTGGACGTTGCTCTAGGCCGATGACGTGAGGCTGGCTTGCAAAGACAAGACTGGGCAGGTGCAAGCTTGCTGCGATCGCTTGTAGAGATCTAGAAGTAAGGTCAACGTAAAAAAGGCCGAGTATGTACCTAACGACTAACGAAGATGAGTCCGTCTTCATAAAGGTAAACGCACGGAGCTGCTACGCAATCGGGTATACAACTAGATGCTCCAAATCATTATGGAAGGAATTGGTAGAAGTTACCATATCATACCTTCCTCACCGGTCCCCGTTCACCTGGTTCCCTCTTACACTGGTCAACCTTCTATCGGTCCCCCCTTCACTGGATCCCTCCCCCTTCTTCACCGGTTCCCCTTCATTGGACCCCTCCTACTTCATCTGGTCTCCTCTTCACTGATCAACATTCTACCGGTCCCCCTTCACTGGACCCTCCCCCTACTTCACCGGTCCACTCTCACTGGACCACTCCCCCCCCCCCCCCCCCTTCACCGGTCCCCATTACTGTTCCCTTCCTCACCGGTGCCCTCTTTACTGGCCCCTCCCCCTCCTTGACCGGTTCCCCCTCACTGGATCCCCCTCACCGGTCCCCATTGGTGGCCCCACCTTCACTGGTCCTTCCTTTATTGGTCAACACTTTACCGGTCCCCCTAACTGGAACCCCATCCTTCACCGGTCCCCCATTACTGGTCCCACCTTCACTGGTAACACGTCGTCTGAATCCGGAACCTTCGCACGACATCGGTGACTCTTTTCTTCAACCCGAACGTCCTTTGTGGGACATCGGTGACACCTCTTCTGAACCCAGACACCTGTTGACCCACCTCGCTGACACCTCTTCTAAACCCGGACGGATGTTGAAGGAGGTGGGGGACATCTCTTCTCAACCCGCACCTCCTTTGCGCAACATCGGTGGCATGCCGTCTGAACATGGACGCCTGTCGACAACTTCAACAGTTGACAACTGGTGACAACTACAACCCCCCTGCCCTTCCTCATACATCCTCCCAACACACTCCTTCAGCACTTCTGTGCAAACAAACACACCCACACAGACACGCACTCACCCACAGACAAACGACCGTTCTAGCAAAAGAAATGCTAGCAGATGTGAGGAAATTCAAAGTTCAAAATTGTTTATTATGCGGGGGGCTTGCAAGTACAGAAAAGCGAGAACCGCAAAATTCTTTACAAAGACATTGCAACCTCCACATTGAAAAGTTGATGGTTCGATGCCGACCTCATTCACTAAAATCTTCATCTGAGCCGAAACCACGACGACCACTCCTGTCTCCTGGAAAAAAGTCGATTTTTTATCCATTTCAAATCATAATATAGTTTTCTCGAAGCAAGGCAAATCTGATGACCTTGGAAGCCTCCGAACCCTGGACGCCCTCCGAAACCTCCGAATCCACCCCTTCCGTATGATCTGCCTATCATGCCCTCACCTCAAAATTCTCCGCTTATTCCTATAAATCCTCCTTTCTAGACTGTTAGCACATATAACGATTGTAATTTCAGACTACTGCTCACCTCTGGGTCCGTCGAAACCGCTTTGGCGCCCGAATCCGCCAAATCCTTGGTGACCCGGCTTGCCGTGTGAGTGTTTAGGTTTGAACTGATGGAAGATGAATCGAAGGACGTCATGCACCTGAACTGAATTAACGCTTAAATGGAAAGACGCATTACGTTTCACGAATTCAGGTCAAGCAAACCTTGAGGTCTGCAGATTTCAGTTCCCTTAAAGATTGTTCTTGTTGACTACGGGTTTGCTCTTCATTTTCCCTTGTGGCAGAGAACTGCTCCAGAGCCGAAGGCAAAGTTGCGATTAGTTCCGTGACGTTCCGTTTCATTTCACTTCCGATCGATTCCATTTTCTTGTTGAATTCTTCAACCTTATCCTGTAAGACTGAGGGACTAAAATTCTCTACTCATTAATTCTCTACCATCCGAGACTGTACCTGTATTCCGTATTTCTGAGCCCATTCTAGGATCTCACGCTTCTGATCAGCAATCGTTTTGTCCTCATTGGAGACAATGGTGAAGTACTCCCTACGAGCTTCTTCAGTGACGTCGTCAAGGTAAGGTGGTGGAGGCGGTCCTCTGTGATGACCTCCAGGGCGACCACCTCTGTCGCCTCGTCCGCGGTCACGATGTGCCTCACACAAGGCAGCACAGAACACAAAAATCAGAACAGCAATCTTCATTCTAAAATCGGGTACTATGAGCAAGAAGCGGTGCCAGCCTCAATAGGTGCACTTTAGCATTTTTATTTTCTCCTTCAGACGAACCACAATGTTATAACGTCTCTCCGGTGGCTCGCAATGTTATAACGGAAAGCAAAACTCATGAAGCGCGCCGCTCACACGCACTCATGTCTTGCCGGCGGCAAGCGGCAGAGGTACTGTACTTCTTCCAATCGATCCCTACTGCTTTATTCGCTTCTGTCTGCGGCAGCAAATCAGCCGTGGCGGCAATAATAATGCGAATCATTATTGATTGCCCGCCGACATCTTGCCGCAAAAGTGTACAGCTGAGGTACGGCTCCCCTCTCCGCCATTCGGTGCCGACGCCAAGCTTTACGTTTCTGCATTTAGTTAAGGAAAAGGCCGCCGGTTAGCAGCAAAAGTGTGCGCACGCCTTGAGTCATGGAGCTTATGAATTGAAGGAAGCTCATGCCGGTGACCTAAGCAGAGGGAAGAGAACTGAGATGTGGATCCGGTTCTCCCCTCCACATGCTCCATTTTTATAGCAATATTTTGATGCCGATCTGTATTGCGGTTTCCTATGTGAGTCTTATCAGGACTGTGCTAACAAAAACTTTTTTCCATAGTGATGCCATTAGTAGTTCTTTTGGGGTCGCAAATCAATTAATTAAAAAGGCTGATTTTTATTACATGCTGATTTTACAGAAGCCATTGATGTGTTTTATAAAACGTCTGCTTACACTTTAAGCGCCAATATTCATGGCACGTGACCAGATTAGCACGAACGTTCTTCAAGATTTTATTAAAATTTGAAACTTAGGTGAATTAAGGTGCACATTATGGCTGCGTCTCCGGCCTGAAATTTGCCAGGAAAAAAGCTTCGTCCAACTTTTCAAGCCCTCTGAAACGTCGTTCCTAAGATGCAGGAAAACCACAATAGAGAAAATGCAAGAAAAATTTGCTTTCTCCCGTTTATTTTTCTCGTTTATTTCTCAAACACATCTTGTAGTGCACACAAATAAAATTTTAATCTGAAAAACTCAAATCCTGTAGAATGTTGTGAAAGGAGCAACAGGATGATTGATCCCACACCAATTGACCAAAGCATTCATACATTGCGGTTGAGAAGAAACACACCAGAAAAAAAACACTCAGAATGAAAAAGTGCAGCAGGCCTTTACTGAAGGCTAGTTTGCAGATGCATTTCAGGTCATCACTTTTTAATCAATGAGAGCGGACTGAATGTAAATTGAATTCATAGAAGTGCAGTTGCGTTTGATAATTTCGGTCTCTGTTTTATTTATGTTTTTGTTTATGTTTTATTTCTGAAAATGCATCCTTTTTAATTAATTGATTTGCGACCAAAAAACTAGTGATGGCGTCATTATGGAAAAAAGTTTTGTTAGCACAGTCCTGATATGACTCACATAGGAAGCCGCAATATAGATCGGCATCAAAATATTGCTATAAAAATGGATGTAGAGGGGAGAATAGCATCCACATCTCAGTTATCCTCCCTCTGCTTAGGGGCACTGGCATAAGCTTCATGCAATTCATATAACATAAGGGGTGCGTACACTTTTCCTGCGAAGTGGCGGCCTTATCTTTATTCATAAGGCATGAAAGTAAAGCTTGGCGGGTACTTATGAAGCAAAGGGCCCGTGGTGCCGTGGGGCTGCCGGGAAACGTGTTAACGCGGTAACGGCAACGGAAACACGGCAACCACGGCACCCGAGGACGGGTGCTTCATAAGTACCGGCCCCGTGGTGCCGTGGGGTTGCCGCGTTAACATGTTTACCGGCAACCCCACGGCACCACGGGCCCTTTGCTTCACAAGTACCGCTTGGCGTTGGAGGAATGGCGGCGAGCGAGCCGTACCTATGCGGTACACTTTTGGGGGACGGTCAGAAGGTATACCCGCCCCTGCTGAGGGCGTGCGATCTTCCTCTCATCCCCCTTGCTCGCCCACCCCAACCCCCTAGGCATCACTGAGAGTCTAACGGCTGCCCTACGAAGCCTTTGACACACAAAACAAAAGTTTCCGGTCCACAGAAGCGCGGCTGTACCTCCTGACGCCACGCCCCCAGCAGGGGCGGGTCTACACCCTGTCGCGCTGCCTACACTTTTGATAATGAATAATGATTCGCACTATTATTGCCGCCGCCGCTGATTTGCTGCCGCAGAGTTCCGTCCGTCTGCGTTCTAGCCGGCCGCGGAAGGGATCGGCTAGAGCGCAGACAGAAGGCGAGGAAGCGAATAGCAGCAGTAGGTCTTGACTAGAAAGAGTACAGTGCTTCTGCCGCTTGCCGCATAAAGACTCGAGTGTGCGTGAGCGATGCGCTTCACGAGTTTTACCTCCCGCCAACCGCCGTTTGCCGCAAAGGGTGAGGAGGCCTCTAGGTTTTGACCTTATTTAATCGGATAGAGTTCCTTGGATTAGCTTTTCACCAAGCAGCAGTTCCTCAAGAAGCCATCTTTAAAGAAGCTGATAGCCTGCTCCTCACAATTCTTATAGCATCATGTGCTACCCCAGATTTCAAAGAAGAGACTCACTATGTTATGGTTAGAATACACAAGAAATTAATCACTCAAACAAAAAAGTTATGGTTAGTTGCTATAATTACAGACTCATTTTTAAATCCTAAGGAGTTATAGCGTGTTCCTCTTTACTGACGAGCCACAGAAGAGACGTTATAACATTGTGGTTCTTCTGGAGAAGAAAAATTCTAAAATGCACCTAGTCAGGCTGGCACCGCTCTTCTCGCTCATAGTCCGATTTCAGAATGAAGATTGCTATTCTGATTTTTGTGTTCTGTGCTGCTTTGTGTGAGGCACACCGTGACCGCGGACGAGGCGACAGAGGTGGTCGGCCTGGAGGTCATCACAGAGGACCGCCTCCACCACCTTACCTCGAGGACGTCACTGAAGAAGCTCGTAGGGAGTATTTCACCATTGTCTCCAATGAGGACAAAGCGATTGCTGATCAGAAGCGTGAGATCCTAGAATGGGCTCAGAAATACGAAATACAGGTACAATCGGATGGTAGACATGGGTCGAGAATTTTAGTCCCTCACTCTTACAGGATAAGGTTGAAGAGTTCAACAAGAAAATGGATCTTCCATCAGTTCAAACCTAGACACCCTCACGGCAAGCCGGGTCACCAAGGGATTGGCGGATTCGGGCACCAACGTGATTTCGGTGGACTCAGAGGTGAGCAGTAGTCTGAAATAACAATTGTCAAATGTGCCGACAATCTAGAAAAAGGGGATATTTAGGAATGCTCGGTGAGTTCGGAGGTGAGGACATGACAGGCAGACAACGAGGACGTGGTGGATTCGGAGGATTCGGAGGGCGACCCGAGTTCGGAGGTTTCCAAGGTTGGCATTTTTGTCCTGTCGTGGAGAAACTATAAACACAAACTAGAAAACTATAATATAGTGTGAGATGGATAAGAAATTTGCGTTTTTGCAGGAGGGAGAGATGGGCGCGGCTTCGGTTTGGACGAAGACTTCAGAGAGTGAGGTCCAACAACACTCCATGCACATGTCACAGTAGCTGCCTTAACTACCACTGTGGATAATGCAATAAAAGGCTTAGAATTCATGAATTTTTGCAGAATCTCTTTTCAAATTTAAAAATATCCAAGTTTTCTTACATGAGCGTTTCATCGCGACCCAAAATTAGGTTTTACCAAGAACGAACTACATATTCCGAAGAAACACGCAATCGGCCGCAGAGCTGCTTGAAGGAAAGTGTAGGGTGTACCCGAAGACGATGGAGTAACATCAATGCCAATTTCTGCAGATTAACCACCGAGGATTAGCAGCCTTTGGTGATACTTTTACACATCTACTCGATTGTAGGCGAGATGGACAAAAGCCAATGCTCCATCTACAAAAGTCATCGTCTTCTGGAAAACACGTAAAAACACCCCGCAAGGGATTCAAACATCTTCCCGTGCGCCGCGTACTGTCGCCAGGTCATCAGCGCACGGACTTGTGATCTCTCAATATTGCTGATAGTGAATGGAGCGCGCTATTTACTGGAAAGCACGATGCGGCCTCAGTAGAGGGGTTCAGTGAGATTCACCGAGGAGTTGGGCTCGATCAGCTCAATTCAATTACAGGTCTGGGTGCTGCGCTCTCCGTGCGAGGGACTAGGCAAGGGAAAGAACTATCTGGGTGTCCCCCATCTAAACTACTCGTGCCAACACTGTGACCTTCGCTTTGCGATGAGTACAGAGTTGTGTGCTGCACGTCGAGCGCAGGGTTAGGAAAAGGAAGAAGTTGCGGAGTGTGCTCTTCCTCAAACTCTCCTCCTCAGTAATCCATTCACCATCTATGAAGATGGTGATGTAACGGCGCAGCACTCGTTCGCGGGAAGTTTTTTTCGAATTGCACGCGGCGTATTTTTACGTAAGGGAGTGTTTAGTGTACGCTCTACACGATGTAATGATAACCCTCCATATCGATCGCGAGACACGATGAATCGATATGGAAGCTTATAATTACATCGCGTAGCGTCGCTCTACACTAAACGTACGTTAGATATGGTGCAGTTGATGAGATATAAGATGATGCAGTTGCCGTACACTAAATCTACAGCAACTGCACCATCTGCGCTTCGCTGACACATCGTGCTCATAACACAGAGCATCAGCCAGGCGGAGCGAATGCTGGCCGACTTCGATCGTGTATGTGGGAACGTTGGACTGCAGCTGAATCTTACGAAGACGATGTTCATGAGGAACGGACAAGTTTCTGATGCCCATTCTCGCTCAACGGAACGAACATCTCCGAAGGCTCCGGCTGCGTACATCTGGGTCGCGAAGTCAAAATGGGCAACGACCTAGCGCAGGAGCTGAGCAGGAGGAAACGAGCGGCCTGGGGAGCTTTCAAGAGCGACGAGTAAGTCGCGAAGAAGACGAAGAACGTCCGACTCCGTGCCCACCTATTCGACTCCACTGTTCTTCCTGCCCTAACATACGCCTCAGAGACCTGGGCTATACGAAAGCAGGATGACACGCGATCAGCGTCACGCAGCGTGGAATCGAGAGGACGATGCTCGGAGTGACACGACTCACGCAAGTGAGAGAAGCCCTCCCGAGTTCCGAGCTTCGCCGACGTTCGAAGATCAGAGACGCTGTCGCGTGGGCCAAGTTGTCGAAAATTAGGTGGGCCGGCCACGTAATGCGCTTCGCGGACACCGACTGGACGTGAGCCGTTACTAACTGAATTCCACGGAATGTCAAGAGAACACCAGGATGCCCAACAACGCGCTGGTCGGACTTCTTCGTGAAAGCCCTGAACGACCGATATGACGCCCTTCGTGTCCCTCGAGCGAGGAGGATCCGTTGGAGCACTCTGGCACGCGACAGCGACAAATGGCGACGCTGCTGGCGCCCGCTCGAGCAAATCGATGATCAACGCGACAGGTGACAGGTGACAGATGACACTGATTGGAATACTGAGGAGGAGGGGTTGCGGAAGGCCACACCCTGCAGTGCAGTCTCTTCCCTTTCCTAACCAAATGCAGAACCCAACCCTGTACTCCCAGCAAACGAACTGCACAGTGCTGGTGTAATATACCTGTCCCCTCAGATCTATTCACGTGTAAATCATGGGCCCTTTGATATCAAAATACAGAGATAACATATAGATTTTTATTAATATTAGAGACGCATATGGACGATAGCAAAGGCCACGGATAGAATGCCGCATGAGGGAGGAACTCCTCAGGGGCGGGTTCACGCCGGATCCGTCACTACACGGCCGGCGATCGGACTAGGACGAACCCCGGAGCATTCCTAGAGGTTCTTTTATATCCTTCAACCAGTGAGATGAAACAACGGCTGTCACTGTTCCAACATGCTGAAGACAGTCGAGGGTTGATCCCGAAATAGATGCCTACGTTCATGGGCACGAGTGGTTTAGATGGAGGACACCCAGATAGTCACTTCCCTTGCCCAATCTCGCCTTCTGAAGAGCAGAACCCAAACCAGTAATTGAGTTGGGCTGAGCGAGCTGAACTCCTCGCTGAATCTCCCCGACCACATCTACTGAGACTACATTCCGCTCCCCGTTAAATACAGCGCTCTATTCACTATGTGCGAAGAATGAGTGTTCACGATTTCGTGCGCTGATGACCTGGCCACAGTAGGCGGCGCGCGAGAAGGTGTTTGAATTTCAAGTGGGTTTTTTTACGTGCCTTTCAAAAGATGATGTCTTTTGTATTATATATGGAGAATCAGCTTTGTCCATCTCGCTTACACTAGATGTGCAAAGGTATGGCGTAGTGGCTGCTAATCCTCGAGGCTCAATCTGCGCAAATTGGCTCTGTGTCAGCCCATCGTCTTCGAGTACACCCTACACCTTCCTTCAAGCAAAGCTGCTGCTATTCGCGTATTTCTTGAAGACTATGTAGTTCGCTCTTGGAAGAACTTAATTTTCGCCGCGAAGAATCGCTTTGATGTGCTGTAGCTAAGCAATTCCATCTTTCGAAATCGTGAAAAGAACTTGTTCTGCAAATGTGCAAGAATTCAGAGTTATTTATTATGCACAGTGGTTTTGAGACAATTCTTCACATAGCAAATGCGACATCTGCATGGAGCGTTATTGGACCTCACTCTCTGGAGTCTTCTTCCGAACCGAAGCCGCGCCCAACTCTTCCTCCTGCAAACGCGAAAATTTCTTATCCATCTTCACACTAAGCATAGTTTTTCTAGTATCTATTTTTGGTTTCTCCAGGACAAGACAAAAACGCTAACCTTGGAAACCTCCGAGCCCAGGTCGCCCTCCGAATATTCCGAATCCACCATGTCCGCGTGGTCTTCCTGTCATGTCCTCACCTTCGAATTCGCCGCTCATTCCTATAATCCCACTTTTCTAGACTGTCAGCACATTTGGCAATCGTTATTTCAGACTACTGCTCATCTCTGTATCCGCCGAAACCACCTTGGCGCCCGAAACCCTCAAATCCTTGGTGACCCGGCCTGCCGTGTGGGTGTTTAGGTTTGAACTGGTGGAAGATGAATCGAAGGACGTCATGCACCTAAACCGAATTAACGCTTAAACGGAAACGCGCACTACGTTTCACGAATTCGGGTTGGGCAAACCTTGGGGTCTGCAGATTTCAGCTCCCTTAAAGCTTCATCTTGTTGGCTACGGGTTTGGTCTTCATTTTCCCTTATAGCAGAGAACTGCTCCAGAGCCTAAGGCAAAGCTGCGATTAGTTCCGTGACGTTCCGTTTCATTTCGTTTCCGATCGATTCCTTGTTTTTGTTGAACTCTTCAACCTTATCCTGTAACAGTGAGGGACTAAAATTCTCTACTCATAAATTCTCTACCATCCGATTGTACCTGTATTTCGTATTTCTGAGCCCATTCTAGGATCTCACGCTTCTGATCAGCAATCGTTTTGTCCTCATTGGAGACAATGGTGAAATACTCCCTACGAGCTTCTTCAGTGACGTCCTCGAGGTAAGGTGGTGGAGGCGGTCCTCTGTGGTGACCTCCAGGGCGATCACCTCTATCGCCTCGTCCGCGGCCATGGTGAGCATCACACAGAGCAGCACAGAACACAAGAACAAGAACAGCAATCTTCATTCTGGAATCGCAAATGCAAGGAGAAGAGCGGTGCAAGACCGACTAGGTACACTTTAGTATTCTTTCTTCTTCAGGTAGATCACAATGATATAAAGCACCTCGGTGGCTCGTCAGTGAAGAGGGAAAAAATGTTTTTGTCGCTTAGAAAAATTTGCGATTTTTTTCGTTTGAGTGATCAATTTCTTAGGTACTTTGACCATAGATACAATGTCTCTTTTTTGAAATCTAAAGCAGTACATGATGCTTCACCAACTGTGAGGAACAAAGGGTCAGCTTTTAAGATAGGTTTAATGAATAATGGCTACTGGGGAAAACGGAAGTTAATCCAAGAATCTAACCAATCAAATAAGGACAAAGCCCAAAGGCCTTCTCAAACTTTTGCGGCTGCAGCGGCGACAGGTGGCAAAACTCATGAGGCGCGCCGCTCACGCGCGCTCGTCGTGCTGGCGGCAAGCGGCAGAGGTACTGTACTCTTTCCAGTCGGGACCTACCATTAAGAAGAAACGAGTGAGGGGGAACCAGGCATCGAAAGACATGTCAACGATTTCCGGAAACGCTGGCTGTTGAGCATGAGAACGGTTGCGGAAGGGCTCCAGGACCTAAGGCAACAGTCTGCGGTAGGACAACTGATCTGAATGGGTGTTAGTGACCTTTTCCGTAGTATAACCATAACCACGGGTAAAAATTGAGGGAAGAACTTGTAGTTGGCAAATACTGACGCTCAAAGCCAACCACATGACCAGGATTCCTGTATAAACTGTCGCTGATCGTCCCATTGAAACCACATTCATATACCATCTCCAAGAAACGTTAAAATAAGGCAAAGGCGTGCCGCATGTCCCTGTAGGAAGCGTTTTTAGCCGTCGGAAGCATCGGACCGCGACAACTCGTCCAATTTCGTCGCGCACCGTGCGTGACGCCAGGGGGTTCGCGCGGCGTCGGAGTTATGTCTGAAGAGCAACCTGAGGGACAGAAGTTTTGGGCAGCACAAACCAATGACGTTGCTGGATGGTCTGGAGAGAATTCTATGATGAAGGTACCGAAGTGTTGAACGGCTTGATGCCGACAACGTACGCAGCAGATTCTATATGTTGGCGAATTTTATGTTTTGCAAAAGCTACTTTCCATAGGTGAGTGATGCTGCAAAGTTGCGAGAAGCGCTCAAGTGCGAGACACGCCGTTAGGCGTGTCGGAGCACTTGAAGATATATATTTTATAGAGATAGACGTAGAGATTAAGAAGGTGGCGATGTCCGTTCCTCCACGTGGTGCCACTGGAAACTGCTCGCTTTGTGAGCTAAGCTAAGCACGGACACTCGAATGCAGGCGACAGGCCCTTGTGACAGGCCGGCCTACGAAGACCCATGTCACATCACATGGTGTATGAATAGTCATGTTTTTCGAGATTGTGCTACGGCGTCCGCGGGAGCCGACGCGCACTCGCAGAGCCCGGCGAGTGTGGAAAGTATGCGAGGGTCCCTGATGCGAGGACGGCATCGGGGGGCAACTGAGCTAGTCCGAAAGTCCCGTAACGTAGGCAGGACCCGCGTAGCAACGCTGAATGTGGGTACGTTAACGGGCCGCTCGTGCGAGTTGGTTGAAGCACTGGAGCGTAGAAGAGTTGATTTCTGTGCGGTGCAGGAGACGAGGTGGTCCTGCAGCAAGTCAAGGGACATAGGACGTGGCTTCAAGGCCGTTCTATGTGGAAGTCCCAGGACCACCAGTGGTGTCGGAATAATCGTCTCCGAACGATTTCGTGACTCGATTGTAAGCGTCGAACGCTATGACGATCGGTTGATGAAGATCGTTGTCGCCGCGAAGGAGCGACTCTATCACTTCTTCTCTGCGTATGCTCCGCAGAGTGGCTGCTCCGATCAAGCCAAGGAAGAGTTTTGGAGCCTGCTTGATGAGAAGACAGCAGAGGTACCGCCGAAAGATGTCATCATAGTCGCTGGTGACCTTAATGGGCACGTAGGTGCTGCGAAGGACGGGTACAGCTGTCATGGTGGTTTCGGATACGGGTCTCGTAACGCCGATGGTGAGCGCATTCTTGAGTATGCGGAATCGCATAATCTCACCATTGTGAACACCGTTTTCCGAAAACGCGACTCCCACCTCATCTCATACTATAGTGGGAGCTCCAAGTCTCAGATAGACTTTGTCCTTGTCAAGGATCGCGACCGAAGCATTGTCACAGACGCGAAGATCGTGCCGTATGAGACGGTCGCCCCACAGCATCGACCGCTTGTCTGCACCTTTAAGATCACCCCTCCGAGGATGCAGCAAGTTGAGCGATGCGGTGCTGCGAGAATCAAGTGGTGGCGAATGAAAGAGAAGGAAGCAGCTGTGATTTCCCGCGTACGGTTACCGACAGTCACGACTGTCGACGAAACTTGGAAGAGAGCAACCGACGCGATACGCCAAGCTGCAAGGTTGGAACTCGGCATAACGAAGCCTGGGCGACGCAAGGTCGATAAGCAGACATGGCTGTGGACGGACGATGTGAAGGCAAAGGTTAGAGAGAAGAAGTCGCTCTATCACGCGTTTCTCAGCGATAAAACAGCCGACAACTGGCAGAAGTATCAGAAGGCGAAGAAGGCTGCAAAGAAAGCCGTGGCTGTTGCGAAAGCCACTCATTATAGTGATGTCCACGAAAAGCTCGAGTCACGCGATGGTGAGCGGTATTTGTACCGACTTGCTAAGACCCGCCATCGCCAAACCGAGGATATTGAAAAGTTTTTTGGCATCAATGATGAGGGCGGCCATCTTCTGACAGACCGCAAAAAGGCGCTGAAGCGATGGCGTGATTACTTTGAGGAAATTTCCACTATGGAATTTCCTCACCCGGCCATCCCTTCTGTGGGTTCTGTTTACGGTCCCGTTCACAAGATCACCGTGGAGGAAACAGAAGCGGCTCTAAAGAAGATGAAGCCATGCAAGGCGACAGGACCGGATGATCTGGCAGCCGATGTTTGGAAGTCGAAGCTCTGGTATCCTGCTGAGTGGTTGGCTGAGTTCTTCAACCAGGTAGTAAAGGAGAAGAAAGTACCGGATTGTTGGCACAACAGTACGACGATTCCGATTTGGAAGAAGAAGGGCAGTCCTGCAGACTGCTCCAATTACCGTCCGATTCGCTTGCTTTCGCACAGCATGAAGATCTTCGAGCGAATCCTCGATAGACGAATCCGTGAAATCGTCAAGCTCTCCGACAACCAGTGCGGCTTTGTGTCTGGTTGCGGGACCATTGATGCTATACACGCCGCCCGCCTCCTGGTGGAGAAGCATCGTGAGAAACAGAAGCCGGTGCATATAGCCTTTCTCGACTTGGAGAAGGCCTTCGACCGCGTACCGCGTGAGGTTATATGGTACTCCTTGCGACAACACAACGTACCTGAGGAACTCATAGAGTGGGTGCGGATGCTCTACTCTTGTCCAAAGAGTCGAGTTCAAGCTGCAGCTGGAACCTCGATGGAGTTTCCCATCTCTGTCGGGGTGCACCAAGGTTCTGCGCTTTCTCCACTCCTCTTTGTTGTCGTCATGGATGCCATTACGCGAGATCTTCAGCAGCCTGTTCCATGGACGCTGCTCTATGCTGATGACGTAATGCTCGCTTGCGAAGAGAAAGATGATCTCGAGCGGCAGGTGCAAGCTTGGTGCGACCGCCTGGCGATGTTCGGACTCAAATTGAACGTCAAGAAGACCGAGTACCTAACGACTGACGTAAACGAGTCCGGCTCCATTAAGATTAACGGTACTGAGCTTCCACGCACTGCGGTCTTTAAATACCTGGGATCAGCAATAGCGTCTGACGGCGGTCTGATGGTTGAAGTGAACTCACGAGTGAGTGCAGCTTGGTCCAAGTGGCGTTCGCTGACTGGTGTGCTCTGCGATAGGAAGATACCAGAGCACCTGAAGTCAAAGATCTACAGAACAGTCGTGCGGCCGGTAGCAATATACGGCGCTGAGTGTTGGCCTGCGACTAAGGAAGTTGAAACGCGCCTCAGCGTCATGGAGACGAAGATGCTGCGCTGGACGGCTGGAGTCACCCGCATGGACCGCATCAGAAATGATGCTATTCGGCAGAAGTTCGGTGTCGCGCCGATAGCGGACAAGATGCGTGAAGCTCGCTTACGATGGTACGGCCACGTTCTGCGTGGAAAGGAAGACAGCGTCCGCAAGATAGGCCTTGAGTTGGAAGTGTCCGGAAAGCGGCCTAGAGGACGCCCGAAGCAGCGTTGGTCCGATACGTTACACAAGGACATGAAAGTAGCTGGTGTCCACCCTGATCAAGCGCAGGATCGGGAAAGGTGGCGTCGTAACACCAGAAGAGCGGACCCCGCGACGATGCGAGACAAACGCTGAAGAATAAGAAGAAGAAGAAGAAGACGTAGAGATTAAGAAGATGTATAAGATATATGTAGATAAGATATAGGATAAGAGATATTGCCAAGTAGAAAGTCAGGAGGGTCCATACGCGTTGCACCAATTGCGAAAAATCTTTGCTTCAGATGTTTCAACGACATGAAGTGTTCTTGTTGAATGTTTGTTTATTGTCATATCACTCAGAGCCTACGTTGATGTTCAATTCATATTTCATCTGAAGTTTGTGCATTAAAGCTCGTCTAGAGAAGAGTGTGCGTTTATTGTGTTTCAGTAATGGGAAAAGTTCTTGTCATGTTAATTTTTCCGCCTACGGAAACTCAGCATTGATTTGTTAACATAAATAGCGAATTTGAAAAGAAAATCGAACAAAATCATCAATAAAGAAAGTTCTTCCCAAAACCCCCGTACAATACCGCTCCTGTCTTTTGGTTTTTGGGCGGAATAGACGGAAAAAACCGCCGTTTCCGCCGCTTTTCCATAACTCCCTTCAAAGTACTTGAATCAGAAAATAAATGCGACCATACGAGACTACTCTGGATGATCTATCCAATGATGTAGGTTGCACCCAGTATTTCTGAAAAAAGTTGATTCGGTGACCTATATAGTCTCGACGGCGGCGGCCTCCCTTCGTCGCTCGAGATAATTGCTCCCACAGGGAATATCTCCCGAGCTGGTCAGAAAAAGCAACTTTTAAGCAATCTTATTGTCTTCTGCATGTGGTACGCTCTGCATGGTTCACTTTTTAATAGATGGTAAAAAATTGTGATCATTTTGATATACTTTCTGGTAGCATTTTCCTCATCTAGGCTGCCAGTTTTTTGGAAATCGCCCGATTTCATGGACTCCCACTTGGTCTCGGCTTCGTCCATGAAATCGGGCGATTTCCAAAAAACTGGCAGCCTAGATGAGGAAAATGCTACCAGAAAGTATATCAAAATGATCACAATTTTTTACCATCTATTAAAAAGTGAACCATGCAGAGCGTACCACATGCAGAAGACAATAAGATTGCTTAAAAATTGCTTTTTCTGACCAGCTCGGGAGATATTCCCTGTGGGAGCAATTATCTCGAGCGACGAAGGGAGGCCGCCGCCGTCGAGACTATATAGGTCACCGAATCAACTTTTTTCAGAAATACTGGGTGCAACCTACATCATTGGATAGATCATCCAGAGTAGTCTCGAATGGTCGCATTTATTTCTGATTCAAGTACTTTGAAGGGAGTTATGGAAAAGCGAATGAAACGGCGGTTTTTTCCGTCTATTCCGCCCAAAAACCAAAAGACAGGAGCGGTATTGTACACTCAAATTAGTGGACGTCTTCCGTCGTGCCCTCTCCGCTGTTCACTAAAATGAGTGGACATCGTTGCGAATGTGTTAAATCCTGTCGGTTAAATATTTGGTCAGCTGCGTTGTAGGCATTATTTTAGAAGTTCCTTAACAACCTGTATGATATGTTCATTATCAATTTCTTCAATTTATCTGGATATCCTTGATTTGTGTAAGAAAAACCGTTTTCTCTTAGGTTATAAGCACTGTTATGATAAGATCAAAAAACATCTTTACATGTTTGTGTTCAAAGTTATAATTCTACCAGGAGTTTAGATGTATGCAAGATATGGTTACCGTTTTTGGTAATCATTACCACTAAGGTGGTTAATAAACACACATAAGTAAAAAACACCGGCCAGTAATAAACAAGTCGAAAGAAAGTTATTCTCCACAGCGTACAGCTGGAAAAATGCGCAGAAAACGTCTGAGAATGGTATAGACGTCAGAATGCCCCAAATCTCAACCAATCAGTTGAAATGCGAAAATACAGCAGCACAGAGGAACCAAAGGCCCGACCTCTCTCACGTGAGTCAAACCTCTACCCACCTGCGCTCCGAGCCACTGGATGCAGAGGCATCGCGGGAGTACAAGACCCACAAACGCGTGCTGCGCCGTATCCCATTGTGACCCCTACTCCTTCGGTTTAACGACTTGGCAAAAAATAAACACGCTTCCATACTAATTGAGGGGGGAGGATTCTCCCTATATGACTCGCTCCCCCCATTCAGACATACGCTTCAGACCCTTCCTTTGTGAGAGCGAATTTTTTGGTAGAGCAATTTTTGGAAATTTTCAAAAAGTCAGAACCAGCTCTTTGAGTGAAATAGCCCCGGTGCGTGTCAGACAAAGTTGTGTAAAAATCGTCGAGACATCTGTTCAGAGCATCTGACAGCTAGCCCAACTACAGGGTATTCCTTGTCCTAATGACAAAACTGTCTTCCTCTACGACATATTTCAGATTGACCACTGCTCTTCTGATATTTGTACTATGTGTTGATCTGTATGATGCTCACCGTAGCCGTGGACGAGGCGACGGAGTTGATTGCCCTGGGTGTCACCACAGAGGACCACCTCCACCACCTTACGGATGTCACTGAAGAAGCTCGCAGAGAGTACATCAACATAGTCCCCAGCATGGACAAGACGATTTCTCTTTACATGCTCTTCGTTGGCCCTCGCCGACATGTACGCTGCCCGTGTAGGCTGGTTTGCCTAATCTATTTAAACCAGCAGTCTACAAATTTTTAACGGTGACCTTAAATCCACCGTCAGGTCTTTCAAAAATTAGGTTTTTTTTCTTAAACTCCTACATATCCATCCTTCCGCACTAGGCACCTCCTACTCACCCCCTTTTTTTTTCCTAGTCTTTTTGGAGTTTTGTTGTCAGTGTTTACAATACTGATATGTGGACGACGCTTGCTTGCATGGAAAATCTGCCTAGATTGCTTGAGAGTGTTCTTCGGCTTTTTTATATGGTGCGTCTTATGACGTATTCAATAAATAAATAAATAAATAAATAAATAAATAAATAAATAAATAAATAAATTTCTGATCAGATAAAGGATAAAAGATAAAGGATGGCGTTACTCAATCCCTTCTGGGATGCGCCAGCGCATTCTACTTCTACGGGATGTCGTGGAGGCGACGTGAATGCGTATTTGGCCATACAATGACTTGCGGTGGCCAGCCGATGAACAAGTCAGCGCTTCATCCTTCCCAGACAAGTCTGGTACCAATTCACCGACCCCGGAGGGATGGAAGGCTTGGTTGGCCTGGGCGGGAAATCCGAACCAGGAACCTGGTTTCGGGTGCACGCGACAGTCGCGCCTCCTCCGACTGCGCTACACGCGCCCGCTTCTGATCAGAAGCGCCTTATTTTGTTCACTTCTCTGCACCCCTAGATGAGCTTATGACATAAACAAGAGAAAAGATGCTAGAGGAACATAATTTCGTTCATTATCTGTATTATGGTTTTTTATACGGTTTGATCTGAGCTCCAGAAAGTTGGAAAGTTTAAGAAAAGCTTTTCGCTGGCAAACCTCACGCGGAACCTATAGTTGGAATACACACCGTAGTTCATATAAGCATAGAGTTTTAAATAATATCTTGGAGAATGTCCGTACTAACCAGATTATTCGTATAGGCTGAATATTTTAATATTGTATTATACTGAACTGTAAATAGGCTATTATGAAACCCATCAATAGATTCTGTAAAATCGTTTTCTGAGGTTATGGCGTTTACAAATGCTAACGCCATAACCTCAGAAAAAAAAACTTTTTGATTAATTGATTTTCGTTCCAAAAACAAGCACAAATGACATCATTATGGAAGAAGCTCCTGTTTGCACAGTACTGAGATGACTTACATGGGAAGCTACAATATAGATCGGCATCAAAATATGGCTATAAAATGGAGCCGGCTGAGTGGAGAACAGTATCCAAATCTCAGCTCTCCTACCTCTGCTTAGGGTCGCTGGCATAACTGAAACTCATGAGCTCAGTTACTTTAGGCCTCAGCACACTTTTGCACCAAAGCGGCGGCCCTATACTTAACCATAGGGCGGGGACGCAAAGCTTACCGTCGGCGGCGCGCGGGTCTTCATGAAACCTGTGTGCGACCTCAGCCGCACACGGTTTCATCAGAACCTGTTGAAGAAAACATGCTCTATGGTGCTCTCCAGATGTGTGGGTTTTACCTCGGCGCAGAAGTTAATTGATTACTCTCTTCACCTCACACTTTTGCGGCAAGATATTGAGCGACGGCGGCAATAATGAGTCACTCATTATTATCGCAGCCTCCGCTGATTTTCCACCGCAGAGTTCTTTCGGTCTGCGTTTTAGTCGACCGCGGCACGATCGGCTAGAGCGCGGACAGAAGGCGAGAAATGATAGTCTTAAGGCCTCCACACACTTCTGCGGCAATGCCGCTCCCCGCTATGGTTAAGGATAGGGCGGGACGCCGCCGGCGGCGAGCTCTGCGTCTCTACCCTATGGTTAAGGATAGGGCTGCGGCGTTGCCGCAGAAGTGTGTGGTGGCCATTACAATATCTTACTATATATAATCAGGGATGGTGCGATCGTGCGGCGTATGCCAGCCCGGCCTTCTTTGAGTTTAACCATGGGCGATTGCCAGGTCCTCTGAAGACGGGTCACAGAAGTTGCGTCGGGGTACAGAAGTGTCATACACCTCGCGGCAAGGCAATGTGAGTCGCGAATTAGTGTCACATGTGCGTGGTTGACTCTCCATTTCTTTGTCAGCACAGGATAAGGAACTGTCGGCAACTGTAACTATTAGCGGTGAGGGAGCAGGGGGGGGGGGAGGAGTGAAGAGGTAGAGGGAGGGACTATGGGATTCGGAATATTATTGCCGTTTGATCGTAAACGGTGTCGACCAGTCGACCAAATCCGATTAATTTTAATTATTTTTCTGCAGATTAAGCACTTCGGACAGGGACTATCATGGGCTGTTTTTCGCCACGAAAAGAACGGGCAGTTCGGAGAATAAATCGCGTACATGCGGAAGAGGGTGGATGGGCTACATAGGAGCAGCGAAGATTCTGCCCTACCATATCTCGCTGCACTAACCTATATAGGCTTCCTCCTTATTTAATCGGTTAGAGTTTCTTGGATTAACTTCTGTTTTCCCCAGTGGCCATTCCTCATTAAACCTGTCCTAAAAGCTGACATTTTGTTCCTCATAGTTGGTGAAGCATCATGTGCTGCTCCAGATTTCAAAAAAGAGACATTGCATCTATGGTAAAAGTATCCAAGGAATCGATCACTCAAACGAAGAAATCATGTAGTAAATTTTTCTAAGTGACAAGACCATTTTAGGTATCATAAAAAAGCCATAGTGTTTCCCTCTTCACTGACGAGCCACCGAGGGTCAAAAATGTTTTTGTCACTTAAGTTTGTGTAGACCTTTAGGAGAAAGAACTAGAAAGATGGGAGAAAGAATTGAGATTTACCTGAAGAAGAAAGAATACTAGCGTGTAAGTAGTCGGGCTTGCACCGCTCTTCTCCTTGCATTTGCGATTTCAGAATGAAGATTGCTGTTCTTGTTCTTGTGTTCTATGCTGTTCTGTGTGATGCTCACCGTGGCCGCGGACGAGGCGACAGAGGTGATCGCCCTGGAGGTCACCACAGAGGACCGCCTCCACCACCTTACCTCGAGGACGTCACGGAAGAAGCTCGTAGGGAGTATTTCACCATTGTCTCCAATAAGGACAAAACGATTGCTGATCAGAAGCGCGAGATCCTAGAATGGGCTCAGAAATACGGAATACGGGTACAGAATAGTAGACATGAGTAGAGAATTTTAGTCCCCTAGTGTTATAGGATAAGGTTGAAGAGTTCAACAAAAACAAGGAATCGATCGGAAACGAAATGAAACGGAACGTCACTGAACTAATCGCAGCTTTGCCTTCGGCTCTGGAGCAGTTCTCTGCTATAAGGGAAAATGAAGACCAAACCCGTAGCCAACAAGAAGCTTTAAGGGAACTGAAATCTGCAAACCCCAAGGTTTGCCCAACCCGAATTCGTGAAACGTAATGCGCCTTTCCGTTTAAGCGTTAATTCTGTTTAGGTGCTTGACGTCCTTCGATTCATCTTCCACCAGTTCAAACCTAGACACCCACACGGCAGGCCGGGTAACCAAGGATTTGACGGTTTCGGGCGCCAGGATGGTTTCGGCGGACTCAGAGGTGAGCAGTAGTCTGAAATAACGATTGCCAAATGTGCTGAAAGTCTAGAAAAGAGGAATTTCTAGGAATGAGCGATGAATTCGGAGGTGAGTACATGACAGAAAGACCACGAGGACATGGTGGATTCGGAAGATTCGGAGGGCGACCTGGGTTCGGAAGTTTCCAAGGTTAGCATTTTTGTCTTGTCCTGGAGAAACTAGAAATAGATACTAGAAAAACTGTACTGTAGTGTGAAGATGGATAAGAAATTTTCGCTTTTGCAGGAGGAAGAGATGGGCGCGGCTCCGGTTCGGAAGAAGACTCCAGAGAGTGAGGTCCAATAACGCTCCATGCAGATGCCGCATTAGCTACTATATGAAGAACTGTCTCAAAACCATTATGCATAATAAATAACTTGAATTCTTGCTCACTTGCAGAATAGGTTTTTTTCACGATTTAAAAAAAGGAAGTGGTTAGCTCTAGCGAATGAACAATTCTTCGCGGCCAAAATTAGGTTCTTCCAAAGGAAAGTGTAGGGTAGACGGCGGGCTAACACAGTCCAATTTGCGCAGATTAAGCATCGAGGATTAGCAGTCAGTAGGCCATTCTTTCGCACATCTACTCGACTGTGAGCGAGATGCACAAAAGCCGATGCTCCATCTACGAAAGGGTCGTCTTTTGAAAGGCACGTAAAAAGCCCCCACATGAGTCTCAAACACCTTCCCGTGCGCCGCGTACTGTGGCCATCGCGTCGTCAGCGCGCGAAATCGTGATCTCTCAATCATCGATGATGGTGAATGGAGCGCGCTATTTACTGGGGAGCAGGATGTAGCCTCAGTGAATGGGCCCGGAGAGATTCAGCGAGTTTGGCTCGGTCAATTACAGGTTTGGATTCTGCGCCTCAGAACACGGGATTAGGCAAAGGTAATGACTATCTGAGTGTTTTCGATCTAAACTACTCGCGCCAATGAACGTAGGCATCTATTTCGGGACCAACTCTCGACTGTCTTCAGCATGTTATAACAGTGACAGCTGTTGTTTCATCTCCCTGGCTGAAGGATATAGAAGAACCTTTAGGAATGCTCCGGGGTTCGTCCTAGTCCGATCGCCGGCCCTTTAGTAGTGACGGATCCGGCCCTTCCCTGTCCCTGACGAGTTCCTTCTCCCCTCCCCCTCCTTCTATCCGTGGTTCTTTGTTACCGTTCATATGCGTATCTACTGTTTATAAAAATTGTAATGTTATCTCTTTGTTTTGTTATGTAAGGGCCCATGAGGCCGTGTGATCTACACGTGAATAAACCTGAGGAGAAAGGTTTATTACATGGAGGGCCTGATTAGGTTTTTAAGCAAAAACCTCAACGAACGAGCTCCTTTCCCTACTATCTCTTCTTACTTAATAGCTCAAAATTTTTCGCATGTACAGGGTGGCTGAAAAGTTCGGGCAATTTTTCGAAGTATTTCAGCAGTACAAATAATCTACGTAAACGGAACGGATTTAGAAACAAAAATAATAGCAGGTTCATCAGATCAATAACAACAGAATACAACAGAAGAATTCACAACAAGTGCTTAAAATTGTCTCCTTTGACTTCAATACATTTTCGCAGTCGCTCTGGGAAGTCGATGACGATGGTCGCACTCTGATCTGCTCTAATCTCGTCCCAGGAGCGCATCAACTCCGCTCTCAGCTGCTACAAAGTGGCGTTTTTTATAGCAGAGATCTTATGCTCCGTGACTGAGCACACTGAACATCCATCGGGTTGAGATTAGGCGAGTTGAATGGGATTTGGAGCCCTTGGCTGCGTACAGCATGAAGTGATGCGCTATGCCTTGCGTGAGCACGAAGATTCAGAGAATAGCTCATAGAGTGGGTACGAATGCATTAGTCCTTTCCAAATAATCTAAGCTACAGCAGGTATGTCGATGGGGATTACCGTCGGAGTGCGGTAGAGGGGGGTAAGAGTCTGCGCTCTCTACACTACTCTTCGTTGTCGTTCTAGACGCCGTACCAATTGATGTTCAGCAGCCTGTCCCTTGCAAGTGGCTTAATGCTGGAGACGTAATGCTCGCTAACGACGACAAGACTGAGCTAAGCGGTAGCTACATACTTAGTGCGATCGTTTAGATATCTGGACTTAAGAATAACATCAAAAAGACCGTGTACCTGATAACTGGCGAAGATGAGCCCAGCTCCATTAACACATTCGCGACGATGTCCACTCATGTGAATGGACAGCGGCGGGTTGCGCGACGGACGCGTGTCCACTCATTTGATTGGACGGAGGAGTTTTGGGAAGAACTTTGTTTATTGATGTTTTTGTTCGATTTTGTTATCAAATTTGCAAATTATAGTAAAAAGTCACTGTAGGGTTTCCGTTGCCAGAAAAATTATTGGCTTTATCGTAGCTTACAAGACAAAAACTTTTCCCATTACTGAAACACAATAGACGCACATACTTCTAGACGAGAATTAATCCACAAACTTTAGATGAAGTGCGCATTCAACAAGAACACTTCTTGTCCTTGAAGCATCTGAAGCAAACGTTTTTCGCAATTGGTGCAACGCGTATGGACCGTCCTGACTTTCTTCTTGACAATATCACTTGTCATATACAAGTGCTCCGTCACGCCTATCGGCTGCCTCGCATTGAGCGCTTCGCGCGATTTTACAGTATCACTAAGCTAAGGACAATCACATCGAGCTAGCTGCTCTACTTGTACAGCCTTCTTCCTTACCTAGGAGTGCAAAAGGTTCGCAGTACGTACAGTGTATAGTATGATAGGGTGATCTATTGGTTCCTCCCTACTGGTCCTCCCTTAGTAAAACGGTCCCCCTCAATGATCCACCCTTAACTGCACATTGGACGACGTCTTCGGCACGTCTATCTGATCCCCATACACGTTGAGCGACGTCTTTGGCCCGTCTTCCGAGTCCACAGGACGTCATGCTACGTATTTCGCACGTCTTCCGAACCCCCTGGCACGTAGAATACGCCTGGGTATTTTCCGGTTTTTTTGCGCCACGTAATTTGATCAGTATCGATTGAAGATGACCGATACTGCAAAAACGAACTTGAGATTCGTGTTGTGCGACCTCGACTGCCCCCAGGGCTGAAGTTTCGGACCGCCTGGACGACATCCACAAAAAATCGATAGTTTGATCAATATCGATTGATGGCGATCGATACTTCAAAAACAAACTTCAGATTCGTGTTCAGCGACCTCGATAGCCCCCGGGCCCGGGGCCGAAGTTCCCAGGCAGGGAGAAGACGTCTGGGTATTTTTCGCTATTTTCGTGTCGTAATTTCCTCCAATTCCCCCCATTTTCTCCCCGATCTCCCCTTCCCCTCCCATATTTTCCCCCCGCTAATTTCTGCGGCGGCGCCGATCAATAGGATGAATCATCCCTTAGCGCGTTATTACAGAGTATGATCTTATCTATGCCTTGGTGGCGACGTCCGTTCCTCCACGTGGTGCCACTGGAAACTGCTCGCTCTGCGAGCTAAGCTAATCACGGACATTCGAATGCAGGCGACAGGCCCTTGTGACAGGCCGGCCTACGAAGACCCATGTCACATTGCATGGTGTATGACAGTTCAAGTTTCTCGAAATGGTGCTACGGCGCCCGCGGGAGCCGACGCGCACTCGCAGAGCCCGGCGAGTGTGGAAAGTATGCGAGGGTCCCTGATGCGAGGACGGCATCGGGGGGCAACTGAGCTAGTCCGAATGTCCCTAACGTAAGCAGGACCCGCTGAATATGGAAAATGGATACGCTGAATCGGGGTATGTTGACGGGCCGTTCGTGCGAGTTGGTTGAAGCACTGGAGCGAAGAAGAGTCGATTTCTGTGCGGTGCAGGAGACGAGGTGGTCCTGCCGCAAGTCAAGGGACATAGGCCGTTCTATGCGGAAGTCCCAGGACCACCAGCGGTGTCGGAGTAATCGTCTCCGAACGATTTCGTGACTCGATTGTAAGCTTCGAGCGCTTTGACGATCGATTGATGAAGATCGTTGTCGCCGCTAAGGAGCGACTCTATCACTTCTTCTCTGCGTATGCTCCGCAGACTGGCTGCTCCGTTCAAGCCAAGGATGAGTTTTGGAACCTGCTTGATGAGAAGACAGCAGAGGTACCGTCGAAAGATGTCATCATAGTCGCTGGTGACTTTAATGGGCACGTAGGTGCTGCGAAGGACGGGTACAGCTGTCATGGTGGTTTCGGATACGGGTCTCGTAACCCCGATGGTGAGCGTATTCTTGAGTATGCGGAATCGCATAGCCTCACCATTGTGAACACCGTCTTCCGAAAACGCGGCTCCCACCTCATCTCATATTATAGTGGGAGCTCCAAGTCTCAGATAGATTTTGTGCTTGTGAAGGATCGCGACCGGAGCCTTGTCACAGACGCGAAGGCCGTGCCGTATGAGACGGTCGCCCCACAGCATCGACCGCTGATCTGTACTTTGAAGATCGCCTCTCAGAGGCTGAAGCAGGTCGAGCGATGCGGTGCTGCAAGAATCAAGTGGTGGCGAATGAAAGAGAAGGAAGCAGCTATGACGGTATGTGATTTCCTGCGTGCGGTTACCGACAGTTACGACTGTTGATGGAACTTGGAAGAAAGCAATCGACTCGATACGCAAAGCTGCAAGGTCGGAACTCGGCACTACGAAGCCTGGACGACGGAAGGTCGTCAAGCAGGCATGGCTGTAGGCAGATGACGTGAAAGCAAAAGTGCGAGAGAAGAAGTCGCTCTATCACGTGTTTCTCGGCGAAAAGACAACCGATAACTGGCTGAAGTACCAAGAAGCGAAGAAAGCTCCAAAGAAGGCCGTGGCTGTTGTGAAAGCCACTCATTATGGAGATGTCAACGAGAAGCTCGAGTCTCGCGATGGTGAGCGGTATCTGTACCGACTTGCAAAGAATCGCCATCGCCAGACCGAGGACATCGAGAAGTTCTTCGGCATCAATGATGAGAACGGCCATCTTCTTACGGACCGCAAGAAGGCATTGAAGCGATGGCGCGATTATTTTGAGGAAATCTCTACGGTAGAGTTCCCTCATCCAGCCATCCCTTCAACGGTTCCAACCCACGGCCCCGTTCAGAAGATCACCGTGGAAGAGATTGAAGCGGCTTTGAAGAAGATGAGGCCAGGCAAAGCGACTGGGCCGATGACGTGGCAGCTGATTCGTGGAAGTCCAAGTACTGGTACCCTGCTAAGTGGTTGGCAAAGTTCTTTAATCAGGTTGTGGCGGAGAAGAAAGTGTCTGAGTGTTGGCGCCAAACTAGGACGATCCCGATTTGGAAAAAGAAGGGCAGTCCTGCAGACTGCTCCAATTACCGTCCGATTCGCTTGCTTTCGCACAGCATGAAGATCTTTGAGTGAATTGTCGATGGACGAATTCGGGACCAGGGGTGTGCGCTGACTTGCTGCCGGTAAATTTTTTACCGCAAAATTTTAACGCGGAAATTCGCCGGTAAATTCCGGTAAATTCGGTAAATCCGTTATTTTTTTAAATTTAATCTTCCCTCAAAAACAACTAGTTTTAGCAGCGGTGGTGTAAAAAAGCGTAAAGCTTTTCACCGAACATCATCACGTTCAGAAAAACCATACTCTCTTCATTTTATCATGCATACGTCATCCTAAAGCAAACGACGCCCTGAGAGCAACGAGCAACTCACAACAAACAAAGCAAGCGGAAGTCTAACAACACACAAGTATAACGATTTATATTGTGGGTGCTCAATTAAAACTCTACAAAAACATTTCTGGAACATCCGACATTCAGTCGAACATTGCTATATTTCTTTTGGATCAACATTCTAACTGCTTTTTGAAATTATCACAATTATCATCATTTCGCTCGATGAAGGAATGATTTACACCTTAAACTATTACTTTTTTAAACTATTAAGCTGTATTTTGGAGCAAAGCCAGACACTTCAGAAAACAACGAAATGTGACATGATAACGAACTTCTTTTCTTATACGGGAATACAGCTGAAGAGTCCACCAGGAGATTAGCTAGACTAGCTGAGTACCTTTCGATGACTTACATCTTGAACTAAATTAAGGGAACAAGACATGAGCGCATCTTCTCCTCATTCCTTTGGCGATCGTCTATTCTGAGAGCATATATTTTTATATCTGTAGTTCATTTTGTCTCATGTCATGTGCGGAATCTCAGCGCGAGGTACTATCCCAGTGGAGCGCATTTTTACCACTAGAGCGCACCATCTCCGCCTCGAGATGTGGACATGGATGTTTTGATGAGATTGAGGACCACGAACGCTAATAGCAAGTTATCGGAGAAGAGAGCAATCATGATTTTCTGGATAGATGAATCGACCTCTGGTCGACTTTGCACCAACCTCATCGGAGCGATAAAATTTAGCGTTCACAAAAAGTTTCATAACTCGGTAAGTTTTTCGAATTCTTAAAATTCCGCTAGCTCATCACAATCTACCTAAAAGACGCTTTCTCGCAATATATATATATATATATACCAATCACCACCTATATATAAAAGAGTTTGTCCGTGGAGTGATCTAATCTAAGTGAGGTACGCTGTCTCATCCACAGCGAGAGCGGTCGAGTGATCTAACCGAAGTGAGATACGCCGCATCATCTACAGCGGGGACAAAGTTTGCTATTGAACGTGGGATGTTGCTGCAGCAGGGGAAGCGCAGCCCTTCAGTGCTGAACACAACACCACCTACGCGCGTTTCTGAGCGTCCAGATTCAGAAGCCGACTTCGTGCCATTAGCATGAGAAGACCACTAAAGGGCTGAGGGTAGAAGGGGGACTTTGACGGTGGGGAGCCGCGGCGAACAGGAGGGAGCGAACAAGAGGAGCATCGTGATGGTCGATGGGGGGAAGAAGGAAGCAGGCCAGGAGATGGCACCAAGAAGAGTTTAGGCAATATGTAGGGATCATTAGGGAGTTACCAATCAGGGGAGGGACAGTAAGGAGGATCAGCAAGGGGATCCATTACATTAAGAGAGACCGGATTTAGAGGTTGTGACACCGATGTCACACAATGGGCGTTCGCTCGCCGTCGTCGTGTCGTGAGCGTGGGAGGCCTACTTAGTTGGGGTAGAGTAGCAGGGAGGATTCCGAGGGGGGGGGGGAAGGAGGAATATACCTTGAAGAAGGGACCTGGAGACGGGACCAGGACGGGAACCAACAAAAAGGGAGCCATAAGAGAATTCATACGGAGAACAAGGAATCTGCCATATGCATTGCCTCTTCATGCTCGACACAGCGGCCACTGCGCGCGCTTCTGAGCTTCTTGATCCAGAAAACAGGCCCCCTACGTCGCGCAGCAAGCATTTTTCTGATTCTGAATACGTGTCACCGACCGTGTCGGGCGGTAAAGGTGGACCAGGAGAGCGACCAAGAAGGAAAGGAAGAACCTGGAGGAGGGGCCAGGACGGGGAAACCAGCAAGAAGAGACCAGTAGGTGTCAATAGTGGAAACAAAGAAGTTGGCCAGTAGTTGGGACCAGGAAGGTGGGGGACTAAAGAGGGGGAGGAAGGACCTGTAAAGGCAGACCAGCAATTAGATCCAGTAAAAAGAAACGAGAGAGGGGATCCTGGCTTCGGAAGACATGTCAACGATATCTGGAAACGCTAGCTGTTGAGCATGAGAACGGTTGCGGAGGAGCAACCTGAGGGACAGAAGTACTGCATAGCACAAACCAATGACGTTAATGGCCGGTCCGGAGAGAATCTCTATGATGAATGCACAGAAGTGGTGAACGGCTTGATGCCGATAAAGCACGCACCAGGTTCTAGATGCTAGCGAATTTTATGTTTTACAAAAACTACTTTCCATAGGTCAGTGATGCTACAAAGTCGCGCGAAGCCCGCAAGTGCGAGACACGCGGTTAGGCGTGTCGGAGCACTTGTTTCTAAAAAAAGGGGCTCCATGCGCACTGCGTAGCATTCGCTCAACACTGTTGCCGACGTCGGCGACATAAGCGTCGCCGCCGTATAACGTAGGCTTTAGCTTCTTTCAACACCGGCGCCGACAACAGCTTCGCTGAAGTATAACATAGGCCTTACTGTGGATCGCGGCGAGTGGTTAACACGATTCATAATAAACTACGCTCTACGAGAATTTGCGGGACAAGCTATTGATTTTTGCATCTGCAGTATAACGTAGGCCTTAGCTTCTTTCAACACCGGCGCCGACAACAGCTTCGCTGAAGTATAACATAGGCCTTACTGTGGATCGCGGCGAGTGGTTAACACGATTCATAATAAACTACGCTCTACGAGAATTTGCGGGACAAGCTATTGATTTTTGCATCTGCATAGAAAATGGATTTCCATTCGAAGAATACCGAGCTCCAGCTAAATTTTCTGTCCTCGAGGATTCCGCAGCAATATGCTAAACACCTAACTGTCGACGTTCCTACCCATATCCTTATTTATCCTTACAAAGTCGCGCGAAGCCCGCAAGTGCGAGACACGCGGTTAGGCGTGTCGGAGCACTTGTTTCTAAAAAAGGGGCTCCATGCGCACTGCGTAGCATTCGCTCAACACTGTTGCCGACGTCGGCGACATAAGCGTCGCCGCCGTATAACGTAGGCCTTAGTTTCTTTCAACACCGGCGCCGACAACAGCTTCGCTGAAGTATAACATAGGCCTTACTGTGGATCGCGGCGAGTGGTTAACACGATTCATAATAAACTACGCTCTACGAGAATTTGCGGGACAAGCTATTGATTTTTGCATCTGCATAGAAAATGGATTTCCTTTCGAAGAATACCGAGCTCCAGCTAAATTTTCTGTCCTCGAGGATTCCGCAGCAATATGCTAAACACCTAACTGTCGACGTTCCTACCCATATCCTTATTTATCCTACCCAGCTCGTTGTCCTGGTAAGCTGAGCTGTCAACGATTTTATATGTGACTCACCATCAGAACTCATCTGCCGAACATTATTACGACGTACATTCACGTGTTGCGATAGCGAAAATGATGGCCCTAAATCCCAAAAATCCAACGCTTTTGAGCAAACTGTGCATTGCCAATAACAGTAACCCCTGCCCGATCCGGTACGGTGGTGGCGATTGTTTGCTGAGACATAAGCTCCCATATTACTGGGGAATTCTGGTGAAAAGCTTACCATCAGAAAAATTTACCTGTTTCCACTCCTCAGAGCATCGAACATTCCGCAGAGAGTGGATTTTGCATTTGCTCGGAGGGTACCACAGATCCGCTTCAATGAGCTCTCAGTCCTCTCCAGACCTCGTATTGCAAAATCCGTCTAATAACTCCTTCTTCGCGGTGCATTTCAGCAACGTTGAAAACAGTGCGTACCGTTTCAGCTTGATAGCAGCTCCCAGGATCTAGCAGTAGATAGCGTGAATCCTAGGATAACCTTCCGGTTGATTGCATATCGACCAAGTTACTTATTTCAGATGAATCTCGGAATGAGGACGGTTCTTCTGCGCCGCTGCAGGAAGAGCAGCGACTGTCTGGTGAGCAGAGTCTTTTGTCGGAGAGCCTGAACTTCTTTAACGACGCCGAACATCTGCGGCGGTACAAGCTGCATAATTCCTTCATGTCCGGCTTTCTTGTACATGGGCATATCGTCAGAATCGTTCTAATGCTTCTGTGTCAGGTTTGTTACGGTGGAACCACTTTTTCCGGCCTGACGTCAAGTTCAAGTGCAAATCTGAGCATCTCAAGTTAAAGTCGTCTCCACTGCGGACTTTCACTCGATGTTTACCGATTGGGGTTACCAAGCTCCACTTCTACTTCCCGGTAAGATGTTCCCTCATGCGAAAGCTTAGCACCTTCCCTGTTTCACCTATATATAGCTCCCCACAGGCTAAACATTGTATTTTACAACCATATTTTTCTGCGCACAGTCTCCACTGGGCAAATCACGGAGTCACTCGTTATACACGACGATCGTGGACCCTGTTGCGAACTAACAGCCGTTTGATGTTGTGTACTGATATCTTGACAAGCATAACATCATCGCCCAAATTTGCTCGCACCAAGCATGAACGTAGAGCTGCTGTGACCCAGTAAGAAATAAAGTATAATTGGAGACATCTTATTTTCCCGCGCATTAACACCATGCCCATCCCATTCGGCCATTTCATTGCCTAGGATCGTACCCATTGAGAAGTGCAATATTGTGGGCTATGATTTTTGTGATTCCTCTCGCTCCTCTATTCACGTGCACACACCCACTGCCGTTCCACTGCGGAGCACAGCACTATTCGTAGTCAGAGGGTGAGCCGACTTTGCATGAATTACGATGTTCTTGGAGCTACCCTTACGATACCATTTCACATTGAAAATGCCATTTCCTGCCCTAACTACAGTGTATAAGAGCGCTCAAATAGGGCAGATAGCCTTCGAACGGAGTTTCTCGACTGAATTTAATATTTTGAGATTGTTGTTGAATTGAGGAAGTTAAACAACTCATCCATCTTGGATTGTGTTGTCGTTATTATTCAACAATCACAATGTATCGACAGCAATTATGGAGAGGCACTCCAGTGCTGGTCGTTCAACTGTGCTCATGAAGCAGATCGCTGACGTTGAAGCTAAGCGCGGTCCCATCGCCAGTCCTCTACACTGTGAAAAGCGTTACCCGGAACAGTTAAAAACATTACATTTCATTCACTCTTGAACCAGCATCATTACTTGTGATTTATTCAAATCAAAAGTAGCAATTCTTCTTCCATGCTCACCTAGCATTTTCCATAGTGCTTACAAAGCGGCGTTCTCATATACGTTGGTATATAACGCAGTCGCGTCATTGATTCAATCACACAATATTTCTGAAGCATACTGGATCGCAAGCGGTCCAGGAAATGTTCCTTCATTACCAGACGTGAAGGTATAAAGCGTTTGTTTTGGTCGCGGTTATTCTTCCTTCGCTACGCCGCGAGCGCTCATCGCACGCACGCACCCGCCCCAATATTCTCACGCATCTTTGCGACGGAGCGAGAAATCTTTCCTTCATAGCTGTGCGCGCTCAGGGAGTGCGCAGCTGGGGTTCTCGCAGAATCAGGCTAGGGAAGGGACTCCAGGGTGTGTGCCATCCAAGCTGCCCATGTGGGAACTGCTTTCGTCGCTCAAGGGAGTCCGCGATCCGCTCGAAGAGCGCAGAATCAGGCTAAGGAGGGGACTCCAGGGTGTGTGCCATCCAAGCTGCCCATATGGGAACTGCTTTCGTCGCTAAGGGAGAGTCCGCGTAGCCGTGAGCAGCCACCGACCGACCATCGGCCGTCCTCCACATCGAGTGACCGCGCTGACCTCGTTTTCGAAATTGCCACGTGTCCGCGACGCGACCGCTCGCGGCGCAGCGATGGAAGAATAGCCGCTATCTTTGTTTTTGCTTTTGCGACCGACAATTTTGTTGAGGAACCAGGGATGCGATCTGTTGGTCCATCAACGCAGCTTACCCTGGAACCGATTTTGTATGCGCCCCTGCACTCAAAGAGTTATTGTCTTCTTCAGACAATTTATGCGTTTTGACCAGATGATAGAAAACTGGCCAGGTGGGCGTGTCCAGTGTTAGTACCTTAATATGTCGATTATCTAAACCAGCCGACTCGCCCACAGACTTCCATACAGAGTTCAACTTGCGAAATTGCGAACGAAAATGTCTCTCTGATGACTTCGCGTACACATTTTGGCCAGTGAGGTGGTGTTCAGATATCTGACGATTCAGGAGTCCCGGACAAACAACGAACTCGCCACCTTTGTCGCAAACAAGGAGTTGTATTTCGTTGCGAGCCATAAGGTCGCGCATTTCTCTGAATCCTTCCCACTGCTCTCTTGTCAAATTCGCTATCTAGTCGCCTCTGTGTCTACGAAACACGCGGAGCACCTCTGATTCAATTATGAATGATTGATTGAATGAATTCTGAATTTGACATGGGTACAAGGAGCACGACATCTGGGACAGGGTCGTGCTCCTTGTAAAAAGCGTCCGGTAACGGAGTAGGTGAAAGCACCGTTCACAGAGATTCCTCGTTTGTACGAGAAGGGGGGGGGTTGCGCTCGAAGAGCTCAGAACCCAGCTGCCAACTCCCCCTGAACAGCGAAAGAACCCAACAGCGATGTACGGTTTCGTGCTCCATCGCGAATGCATGTGGGGCCGCCGCGTTGCTGGCAAATTGCCAGCAGCCGTCAATCGTCCAAATAATGCGGCCTTAAATGTTTCCTACGAGTGTCAAACAAAATCTCTCTGACACAAACGCCCCAACGCTAATCGCCGTTGGGAATAGCAGCAGCACGGTCTTCCGTAATTGCACTCCTAAGCGACCACCATTGGGCAACTGAGACCTACTAGCTGCCAATCCATACTGATTGATGTTAAGTGTACCGAGTGCATGATCTCAGAGCCCGCACAACGGGACGAACGGCAAAAAACTCACTGGTGATCGAAATGCACTCACTTCGGTTATTCATTGTTGGATTACGTTCGCGGATCCAGTAGGCCTCTAGGGCTTTTCTGGGACCGATCTTTCACGTAGCAACACTATGCATTTAATAATAATTTCGTTAACACTCTGGACTTTCACTCGATATTTACCGAGTGAGGTTACCAAGCTCCGCTTTTGCTTACCTATGAGGTGTTTCTTCATGCGAACGCTCAGCGCCATCCCTGCTTCCCAGATATATAGCTCCCACAAGCTAAACACTGTATTTTCTCTAACACATTTGCTTTAGCCTGGAGCGGCTGGTAGAGAGGCTATACATTGTTACAGAATGTTTTGTTGCGATCAAAACTCTTGCGCCAGGCGGGACTCGAGCCCGCATCTTCTGCTTTCCGGGCAGCGATGTTCGCCTTACACCACCGGCGCTGTTTGACCGCACGTAACATCCGCGATATCCTCGAGGTCCGTCAGCACCCACCCGTGATAGGGGTAGGGATATCAGCATGGAACCGGTTAAGCTGAGGACCTCACTAGTAACAATGTTCTAACATATCGCGGATGTTACGTGCGGTCAAACAGCGCCGGTGGTGTAAGGCGAACATCGCTGCCCGGAAAGCAGAAGATGCGGGTTCGAGTCCCGCCTGGCGCAAGAGTTTTGATCGCAACAAAACATCCTATAACAACTGTAGTTTCTAAACCATATTTTTCTGCGCGCACTCTCCACTGGGCAAATCACGCGGTCTCGTTATACACAAGCGGTCGTAGAGCTTGTTGCGACATAACAGTCGTTTGATGATGCGTCCTGGCATGTCGACCAGCACAACATCATCGATTCAGTTGCTCAATTGCTCAAGTGTGGTCGCATAGCTGAGCATTCCCACAGCCCTCGTGGAACAATGGCGAGTATGATTTGCACCAGAGAGATTCCGCTTGACACTCGTAGCAAATATTGAAAGTGCCAGTGTTGAAGAACTAAGTCTTTGCCGAGATGAGTATCTGGTCCTAGGTTTCGAACTTCTTTCAGGCCTTTGAAAACGAAAAAGTGTTGAAACGTCAGGCGGAATAAAGTTGGTCTACCACATAACAAAAGAAGCACTAGAACAACTCCACTTCGTATGATAAATGGATTTCAATGTTCACCGCCTGCAGAATACAGTGTTTCTACTATTTCGTCGCCGCCGAGGACCATTGCAGGGGGCCACTTTTAGCATCAATGAATTTTGGAGAATCTCTACAAGTGCAAAGAGTGAAGAAACCTGTAGAACATCCAGGTTCGACTTTCCATAGATCTTGGCATGACGTTGTGCAACTATGTGTTAGGTTGTAACGAAATAAATGGCACTGAACCACTGTAAATTTAAACAGTTAACATCTCGGCTTGTAGGCAAGTTTATTGATCGAAGTAAAAACCTTCTGATTCTACACATCCTTGCCAACGTGACACAAGCTTTTTTATCCCAGTAGCATAAAAATCAGCAGTTCTGGAATTGACGAAATCTTCGAAGGCACTTTCGGCATCCTGTTGGTATTTGAATATTTTCCCTACCGAGAAGTCGCCAAGATGCTTGAAGGAATGGTAGTCTGTTGGGGAGAGGTCGGGAGAAAACGGAGGATGTGGTAGAGTTTCAATGCTCAGCCTATTCAAATTCTGCAACGTCATTCGTGCTACATGGGGGCGAGCACTGTCGTGCAGAAGGAGAACTCGCCTTCGGTTTACCAAGGCCGGCCGGATATCCTTCAACTTTTTCATCATTTCTTCAATTTCAATGCAGTACTTCTCTGCCGTGATGGATTCACCGGGAGGGAGGAAGCTGTGGTGAATAATTCCCAGCGAACACCACCATACTGTCACCATTACTTTCTTTTGGTGCAATTCCGGCTTCGCAAAAACCTTGGGCTCTCATCGCTGTCCACCCACTGTGCCGATGGTCGCCTGTTGTCGTACATTATCCATTTCTCGTCACAGGTTACGATGCGATCAAGGAATGGGTCCGTTTCGTTCCGTAGAAGCAGTGCGGACGAGATCTCATATCGTCGGTTTCTTTGCTCCTCAGACAGCTCGTGAGGCACCCATCTTTCCAGCTTTTTGGTCTTTCCAGTTTCCTTCAGATGCCGGGCAGCTGTGTTGTGACTGACGCCAAGAACCTTCGCTATCTCCCTGGTACCTTTGTGTGGATCCTCCTCTACCACATCTCTCTGCTTGTCCTCATCAACATCATTATGCCTCCCACGACCTTCATGTTCTTCCAAGCTCTCATCTCCATTCCAGAACATCTGATACCAACGATACGGCGTCCGAATTGTGGAACATCCTTGACCGAATGCGGCGTTGATCTTCTCGTCCGCCTCCTTAGCTGTAGTGCCCAGCTTGAATTCATACAAGTAAATGCCTCGGATTACCCTTTTGTCCATCTGCAAAAAAAGTCAATAAAGCTCTAAAGTTTTCCCACCTTTACATAGAAAATTTGGTACTGACCGGTAGAGCAAAGTTTGCGCTTCTGAATGATATGCCACATGTTACGGTTTGTTCTTGATCAAACGCGTAAAGACGCGCCAAAAAATGGCGCGAGCCAGTGCCATTTAATTCGTTACAACCTAATATGCGACCTTGATAAGCGACCTTGATATATGTTTACCAAGATTGTTAACGCCTTTATTACGGCTAACGTTTCAGCAGCTTTACCTTCTTTGCAGATGGAACAGTTGAACATGTCCACATCGCCACTCGCCCAAACATAATTTCATCCTACGCAGTAATTTTCTTAGAAAAAACATAGACAGAATCACTGATGAGAATTACAAAGGATGACAGACCTCACAGGTGGCTACCGTCGAGCACCATCGTTCACCCGTAGATGGAAGCAACGTGGCTGAATGGATTTCATTCCGGGAGCCCTCTATTTGATTACCCCTGTAATGGGAGTAGTAAATAGGAACCTGCAGAGATCTAAGAAGAGCGCAGGATACTCGACGCGCTCTAATCCCAGGTGGGAATCCTTGGTAAACCAGAAGTAACCGTGTCTAGTGGTAACACAGAAACTACCGCCCTTCTCAGATCTCTGCAGGTTCCGATCTACTTGGTCTGACTTATAGTAAGAGTATTTAAGTAGTATGATCCACGTTTGAAGCACATTTACCCACGGTAATTCCAGCTGCGGGTGAACGGTCGTGCTCGACGGCAACCACCTGTCAGGTCCGTCGTCCTCTGCAACTCCCTGATCATGTGTATGTTTGAACTGAGAAAATTACTCCGTATAATGAAATGATGTTTGGGTGAGTGGCGTTGTGAATATTTTAGCTTTTTCTAGGCTCTGAAGAAGGCAAAGCTGCAAAAACGTTAGCCGTAATTAAGTCGTTAACAATCTTGGTCGACAGCTCATCAACGTCACATCATAGTTGGATAAATCAGAATGATATTTCAATCTAAATCTCAAAGTCACCGTCCAACATACACACTCAACGGGTCAATTTTAGAGCAGCTTACAAGTGCACGAGATTTAGGGTTCCATTTCTCGAGTAACCTAAACTTTGAGCATCATTATAAAGCACTTGTAAAGATGGCTAACTACCGAATTTATAACTTGTTTAAGGTACTGATAACCAAAGATCAACCTTCTTTTGTGAGAGCCTACAAATCTTATGTAAGGCCCATTGTAGAATGTGGTGTCTCAGTTTTCAGTCCCTGTCAAAAAAGGATATAAAACTCCTTGAAAGTGTTCAGAATAACTTTACCCGTAAGCTTTTTCTAAATTGTCGTGGTCTAAATTACGACAATATTCCGAGTGGGTCTGACAGGGCCAAAATGCTTGGGTTGTCTAGCCTTGAGACTAGACGAAAGCGAGCTGATTTGGTTGTGTTGTTCAAAGTTCTGACAGGAAGGCTTTCCATTGACCCAATTGGATTTTTTGGCGCCCCTTTGACAACTGATAGAAGAGGGCATCTCCGACTCTACCTGCCATTTCCAAGGTCAAAAGTAACGTCAGGTTTCCTCATTCATAGAAGCATCAGGGAGCTCAACACCCTACTTTCTAAGAATGAGAACATGGTTAACATGTCTCTGTCTTCTTTCAAACGTCTAATTACACTAAAGTTTCGTTAGGCTTGTTTTTATTTGTTATATGTTATTATTGGAATTTTACCGCATGTGATTGTTATTCGTGCGTTGTAATAAATAATAAATTAATTTCGCTGTGCCTTTATTTTATTGTTTCCAGTCTGTTGTCTAGCTCTGTGCTTTCCTCCGCTGATTTGGCGAAACTAGACAAAAAGGAGGAAATTCTAGGGCGATGTCTCTGTTTCTGCTGTGCCCCTCACTACGGTTTATAAAAAATCTCTGCGGGATTTCGATATTCCTCCTCGAAAATGAACCACAAGATGAGGCGTAGATTCTATTTAGCGTCCGGAAACCTACAACCACTTCATAGTCAAGCAGTCTTCCAGTTCCTCGGTGTCTTTCACCCATAACCACTTTGCCTTGAAATGAAATTTCTCCGTCGCACCCTTCTTATCGAAATTCTCGCACCAGCCTGCGCGCTGCACGCACAAGCCGGATGGGGACTCTACATCGTGAGATCGTAAAACGGCAAAGGTCCCAGCACATATTCAGTCTTTTAGAAAAGCTTGAAGAGCTCCGAATCTTTATGCATACAAATTAATTTTTGTCGAGCTCTGCTTTCAAAAAAGAAATAGAGCGTGCAGGAGCATTGTGAACCACTTATAGGCGATTGCAAACCACACATGTCATGGCTCTTCCGAAGGGACCCCCCCACAGCTCTCCGACGTTGTAGTAGCTTTTCTGTACAGAATCCATAGTAAATCATAGTTTTTAAGACCCCGACTACTTTTTCCAGAGTGCAGCGTTTCATCATACCATGTCATACCAATTTATCGCTGACAACGAGAACTTTGACATTTCATTGTCTTACATAAAGCGCCTGCTAGATTGTAGTGGATTCATATAGATGTTTGACTCATAGTTATAAGCTTAAATTCTTGAATGTAGTCAGTTGTATTATATTTTGTTTTGTAATTCTTTGTAATTCGTCCGTTCAGAAGATCACAGTGAGCGAAACTGAAGCAGCCCTGAGGAAGATGAAGTCAGGCAAAACCACTGGTCCAGATGACCTGCCGGCCGACCTGTGGAAGTCGAAGGGCTGGTGCCCTGCTGACTGGCTGACAGAGTTTTTCAATCAGGTTGTTGCTGAGAAGAAAGTGCCTGAGAGTTGGCAGCAAAGCACGACTATCCCGATTTGGAAGAAGAAAGGCAGCCCTGCGGACTGCGCTAGCTACCGTCCGATTCGCCTACTTTCGCACACCATGAAAGTTTATAAGCGAATTGTCGATAGACGTATCCAGGATGGCGTCCAGCTTTCCAATAATCAGTGTGGTTTCGTTGCCGGCTGTGGGACGGTTGATGCCATACACGCCGTTCATCTTCTGCTAGAGAAGCACCGCGAGAAACAGAAACCGGTGCATTTTGCCTTCCTGGACTTGGAGAAGGCCTTCGACCGCGTCCCGCGAGAAGTTATATGGTACGCTTTGCGACGACACGGTGCCCCTGAAGAGCTTATTGAGTGGGTGCGGATGCTCTAGTCTTGCCCAAGGAGTAGAGTTCAAGCTGCAGCCGGAACCTCAATGGAGTTTCCCATCTCTGTCGGAGTGCACCAGGGGTCTGCGCTATCCCCACTGCTCTTCGTGGTCGTCATGGATGCAATTACACGAGATCTCCAAAAGGCAACTCCTAGGACGCTGCTGTATGCCGATGACGTCATGCTTGCATGCGAAGACAAAGCCGAACTCGAGCGACAGGCACAGGAATGGTGCGATCGTTTGGCATTGTTCGGACTCAAGCTAAACGTGAAAAAGACGGAGTACTTGAGGGCGGATATGAATGAGCTCGGATCTATCAAGATCAATGGTACTGACCTCTCACGAGTCACATCTTTCAAGTATCTCGGGTCAACAGTTACGCCCGATGGCAGCCTAAAGTTGGAGGTGAATGCGCGCGTAAGTGCAGCCTGGTCCAAATGGCGGTCGTTGACTGGGGTTCTCTGCGATAAGACAATACCCGAGTACCTCAAGTCGAAGGTTAATAGAACAGTCGTACGCCCAGTAGCGATGTATGGTGCTGAGTGCTGGCCCGTGACGAGGGAAATTGAAAGCCGCCTCAGTGTAATGGAGACGAAGATGTTAAGGTGGACGGCCGGAGTAACGCGATTGGACCGCGTTCGCAATGACACCATACGACAGAGGTTCGGTGTCGTCCCGATAGCCAACAAGTTGCGCGAAGCTCGTCTACGATGGTATGGCCACGTCCTTCGCGCTAACGACGACACCGTCTATAAGATTGGCCTGAATCTTGTAGTCCCTGGAAAACGGCCCAGAGGACGCCAGAAGCAACGTTGGCTAGACACGTTGCACTTGGACTTAAAGATAGCTGGTGTGCATCCCGATCAAGCATTTGATCGGGAGAAATGGCGTCACCACACCAGAAGAGCGGACCCCGCCACCAAGCGGGACAAACGCTACTGAAAATGATGATGAATTCTTTGTAATTCGTAATTCTGCTCTGGTTCACGCTACGAAATTATTAAATAAATATTCGGAATGGTGGCGGTTTGGTATCACCAATTTTCTCAACAGTTTCACGACATTGACAGCTAACTATCTTGTGTTTTTATAAGAAAACCGGCAATCTTTGTATTCAGGAGCCAAACTCATAAACCGCTTATCGCCCTTTAAAGGTGAAAATACCTTTTAATCCCTGATATGGCATTCACCAGGACTAGGTTTGGCGGTATTTCACCGTTATCGGGGGCGGTAAGCGGTGAATATGGACCCAGGATAAGTTTTTATTTTACAGCGTACTAGAGTAACAACACGTGCTATATTGTCGTTTTTTCTTCAAATTAGGGTAACTGTGGGTTATCGTGAACGATAAAATAAGAAAAGCTTTCAGATGTTGGCTTTGGTTTTCCTCATGGCTTCCACATTGGTAACTTCTCGAAGACTAACGCCGGAGGAAAACGCTGAGCTCAAGTCCAAATGTGGTCAACGCTCACTGCGTGAGTGGATTCTTTTTGCAAAAACGAAAGAGTGATTCCCTGCAACAAGTTTCGTAGTATGCACCATTTTCGAGTAAAATAAATACTTTTCAAGTCATGATGAAGACTACTCAAAGCAAACGTATAAAAAAGGAAAAAACATTATGACCTTCTTTTCAGTTGTTTGATTCTCTTACAAAATATGAACACAGTGTTCTAAATGTAAAAAATTTACTTCAAAGTAAGATAATGGATTTAAAGATGTTTCGAGGCCGCAATTTTTAGTGTATAACCTGTGTCTCCTGTATAACTTGTCGTCCCGTTGTTCATCAACTTGCTCGAGCGGGCGCCAGCAGCGTCTCCATTCTTCTCTGTCGCGTGCGCCAGACAGCTCCAGTGGATCCTCCTCGAGGGGCAGGAAGAGCGCCATATCGTTCGTTCAGGACTTTTACGAAAAGTCAAAAGAGACAATTATCTTTCATTTTCAAAGGTATTTTCAAAAAAGATTGAAATTATAACGCCAAGCTGGAGAAGCGCGTTATTGAATGGGTCAGAAAACAGCGTTCTATAAGTTACTCAACATAAAACTAAACTCAAATAATCAATTAGGTGCTTTAGTTAAGGGAGGAACTAGAGCAGTTTCAGATTTTGATAGAGCAAACCTTCTTGCAGATGAATTTAGCCAAGTTTTTGTTTATGATGACGGAAAATTGCCGCCTTTTAACACATCTTTGAATATTCACATGAATGCCGTTTCATGGTTCCAGGAAAAGAAGTTTTCGAAACAATAAGAAATTGGAAGATGTCCTACTCCATCACGCCGGATGGGATTCCACTTTATTTTTTAAAAAGAGTAGCTCATTTTATTGCTGAACCGTTAGCTTACCAATATAATCAGTCGCTTATGTTTTTTGAAGTACCTAAACAATGGAAGCATTCCTTTGTTACAGCACTGTTTAAGAAAGAACCGGCTGAAAATCCTGGAAACTTAAGACCAGTAAGCGTTACATCACTATTTTGCAGAGTTTTTGAAAAATTAATAAGCAAACCTATCATGGAACATCTTGAGAAAAACAATCTAATTCCAGAATGTCAGCATGGATTCGTAAGAGGGAAATCAGTTAGTACAAATCTCCTTGAATGTTTGAATGACTGGACTATCTTGGTTCCAAAAAGTGCTGTGATGTGGTGTATTATGATTTCGCAAAAGCTTTTGATAGAGTAAGCCACAAAAAATTACTGCACAAAATTGCCAGAATGGGTTTCCATCATCTCCTGGTAAGATGGCTTAAAGAATATTTGGATAATAGGACATTTCAAGTGAAAATAAAGAATGCGCTGTCATCAGTAAAAAGAGTTACCAGTGGAGTCCCTCAAGGAGATGTTTTATCACCCGTGCTTTTTAATGTTTACTGCGCAGATCTACCAAATTTACTTCAAGACTCGCGAGTGGTGATTAAACAGTTTGCAGATGATCTAAAAATATACTGTGAATTTGTGGAAGATGGTCAGCTATGCCTTCAACATGCTATCGAACGCATTATGGATTGGTCTAGAGTTTGGCAGTTACCATTGTCTCCGTAAAAAAAACAAAGGTGATGCGGATAGGACTCTCAACTTCGCTGCCAAATAACACTTTAACTAGTGACACCCCAATCACATTGGTAGATAGAGTAACGGATTTAGGATTTTATTATGACAACAAGCTAGATTTTTCGGATCACTATAAATCCATATGCATAAAAGCACAACACAGGACTTATCAAATCTTTAAAGGACTATCCACTAAAAATAAAATTGTCCTGATACAAGCATATAAGACTTATGTCCGACCCTTAGTTGAAAGTGGGACAGCAGTATTTTCGCCACATAAGAAAAAAGACATTCTCCTGATAGAAAATGTTCAAAATAATTTCACGAAGGAAGCTTGTTATAAGGTACAACGGGTTCTTCTACTCACCATCAGGGATTCCAAAAGCAGCAATTCGGAACAAATTTTTTGAAGTCCACTCGCTGTCCTCCCGAAGGAAATGGATGGATGCTTGCTCTGTTTTCAAAACACTCTCTGGACAAATTCGTATAAACTCATCGGCATTTTACAAATTGATTCCCTCAAAGACTAGTGGAACACTCTATAAAATATGGTATCCAAAACCAAGACTTGAGACCAGGAAGCATTCATTCAAAGCAAGGGCCGGATCAACGTATCTCGCACTGAAGAGCAACATCAGCCCTACTCCTGAGTCTTTTGAATCTTTCAAACGAGTCGCAAAACATGCTCTCCTACAGTATTAGTGAGATTGCTGTCTCAAATTAGTGAGTTACAGTTATACGTTTTATCCTTTTTCGTTATGTTTCACTATGGTGTTTAAGTTTGGTTGATGCTATGTTGGATTTCTCACGACTGTCTTTTATGGTCGTAATAAATTGAATTGAATTGAATTGAAAGTCCGACCAACACGTTTGGTGTGCGTTCTGGTGTCCTCTTGATATCCCGCAGAATGCAGTCAGCGCTCTTGTCCAGCGGGTGCAGCAGTCGTCCAGAAGTCACGATTTTTAGCACCACCTATACATAAAAGAGTTCTCCGCGGAGTGATCTAACCTAAGTGAGGTACGCCGCATCATCCACAGCGAGAGCGGTCGAGTGATCTAACCGAAGTGAGATACACCGCATTATCCACAGCGAGGGCGGTCGATGATCTAACCTGAATGAGGTACGCCTCATCATCTAAAACGCGGGCAAAATTTGCCATTGAACGTGGGATGTTGCTGCAGCAGAGGAAACGCAGCCCTTTACTGCTCAACACAACAGCGCCTACGCGCATTTCTGAGCGTCCAGATTCAGGAGCCGACTTTGTGCCATTAGCATGAGAAGACTACTAAAGGAGTAAGGGTAGAAGGAGGAGTTTAATGGTGGGGAACCGACAGCGATCAGGAGGCTGCGACCAGGAGGAGCATCGGGATGGTCGATGCGGGGAACAAGGAAGCAGGCCAGGAGGTGGCACCAAGAAAAGTTCAGGCAATGTGTAGGGATGACTAGGGAGTTACCAGTCAGGGAAGGGGGACAGTAAGGAGGATCAGCAAGGGGATCCATTACCATTAAGAGGGACCGGATTTAGAGGACGTCACACAATGGGCGTTCGCTCGCCGTCGTCGTGAAGGAGTATCCCGAGGGGGAGGAGGGGAGGAATTTACCTGCAAGAAGGGACCTGGAGGCGGGACCAGGACGGAGAATCCACAAGTAGGGAGCCGTAAGGGAATTCATACGGCGAACAAGGAATCTGCCATATGCCTAGCCTCTTCATGCTCGACACAGCGTGCGCTTCTGGGCTTCTTGATCCAGAAAACGGGTCACCTACGTTGCGCAGCAAGCATCCTGATTCTGAATACGTGTCACCGACCGTGCTGTGAGCGTGGGAAGACCACTAGGGGGTGGTAGAGAAGGGCGGTAAGAGGACCTCTATGGTGGACCAGGAGAGCGACCAGGAAGGAAAGGAATAACCTGGAGGAGGTGCCAGGACGGGGAAACCAGCAAGAAGAGACCAGTACGTGTCAATAGTGGAAACAAAGAAGTGGGCCAGTAGTTGGGACCAGGAAGGTGGCAGACTAAAGAGGGGGGAGGGAACACCATTAAAGGCGGACCAGCAATTAGATCCAGTAAGAAGAATCGAGAGAGGTGAACCTGGCTTCGGAAGACATGTCAACGACAGCTTGAAACGCTTGCTGTTGAGCATGAGAACGATTGCGGAGGAACAACCTGAGGGACAGAAGTACTGCGCAGCACAAACCAATGACTTTACTGGCCGGTCAGGAAAGAATGTCTATGATGAAGGTACCGAAGTGGTGAAGGGCTTGATGCCGATAACGTACGCACCAAGTTCCTAGATGCTAGCGAATTTTATGTTTTGCAAAAACTACTTTCCATAGGTCAGTGATGCTACAAAGTCGCGCGAAGCGCGCAAGTGCGAGACATGCCGTTAGGCGTGTCGGAGCACTTGTTGATATATAAGCGAAACTATTGTAAAAAAAAACATGATAATTTTGACAAGTCAATGGAGCGCATGAAGAGAGACTTATTTTGACCCACTAAAAGAGACTTATTTTGACCCACTAAAAGAGACTTATTTTGACCCACTAAAAACTGCAGCCTTGAACCAAGTTTAAATCTATTTTTTCTTCTTAATTTAAAATTTCATAAGATACCACAGCCGGGCTATATTATGGAAACAAGTGAATTAGCATCAAATAAAACCGCACCAATTTTCCATCTGACAAAAATTATTCTATGGTTTCGTAGCATCTCTTATTCATTTTGAAAGACACTCGCTTTGGTTTGGAAGATATTTAGTTTGATTAAAGGGTCAGAATTGCTTAGAAGAGCGTCCAATTCAGTTTGAAAATGTACGGGCTTATTTGAAAAAATTCCAGTTTGGCTTAATAGTGTCCAATTTGGCTTGGAAAGTGTTCAGTTTGAAGAGAAAATTGAAAAACATAGGGAAACAGAGCAATCCATGTTGTGCATTGTGCAAAATTTTAATCCAGTAGACTGAAAACTGCCGCTCTACTGCATTTAAAAAAAGCCACGTCACTATTTTTCCATGGCAGATAAAAACTTTGTAAAATTTTGAAGGGTGTGCTTACTTAAGGGGCAGATGCTTAAAAAACCTTCGCGCAGTCGTTTTGTCGCTTCAAATCCGTGAAAACGGCATGTTAAGAAATAATACTGATCACCACAACAACATCGAACCCAATAAATTGAAAATAGCGGTGTTTGAAAGAGGGATACCTTGATGCTGTTAACACTTAGCTGAAACTCTGGGAACGAAAACAATTTGGATTCGAAATAAACTGATTTAGTAAAAGTTCCTCAATACAAGTCAGTTGGCGGATGGCGTGCTAGGAGTCTTGAATTTCCATACATTGTTGGATTTACATATGGAAGTGAGTTGAATGTCTTAAATAAGCTTTGTTCACTTGATTTAAAATGACATCAGAGGCGCGCGTCAAAAAATTCAGAGAAGTCTCGCTGAACATGAAAATGTTATAACGTCAGAAAACAACTATAGCTTTAAAACCTACCGTAAATGTTTTGACACATTAGTGAAACTAACAATTTTTGAATTTTTTCACAAGTTTGGATTCAATAAGAAGTTTTAGTTTCGAAGCATACAGCTATATTCAAATTCACTCAGCATGTAATGATTATGTAGTCAATAGTACTTATTGTTGGTAGGGAATGTTGCGAACTTACCCCGAACCTTTCAGTGTGACATATCTTTGCTGGCACTGCTCAGCATGCTAAATGCAAATATGGATTTGAAACTTGCTGCCAGTCAGTTTATATGCAAACCAGTCGTTCGGCGGCTTAGCGGCCGCCTACGACTGGTTGGGGGCTTCGCCCCCAAACCCCGAGCCCCAAACCCCGAGAATAGGACGCCATGGCCGCTACGGGTTTCCTATTCTTCCCTAGGCCTTCTGACCATTATGTTAATCGAGATGGATCGGCTGATCTTCCTCAATGTGATCCTCAAAAAATCGATACTATCGATCGATATCGATTGGTCGACTTCAGATTCGTGTTCAGCGACCTCGATTACCCCCAAGGCCGAAGTTTCGCACCACTTGAACGCCATCCTTAAAAATCGATAATATCGATCGATATCGATCAGGCCTGAAGTTTGTACCGCCGACGTGTTCAGCACGTCTACGGCTCGCCATGCACGGTTGCGGACGTGTTCGACACGTCTACGGCTCGCCAGGCACGGTTCCCGACGTGTTCGGCACGTCTACGGCTCGCCATGCACGGTTGCCGACGTGCTCAGCACGTCTACGGGTCGCCATGAACGTTGGACGACGTCTTCGGCACGTCTTCTGAATCCCGACGCACGTTGGACGACGTCTTCGGCACGTCTTCTGAATCCCGACGCACGTTGGACGACGTCTTCGGCACGTCTTCTGAATCCCGACGCACGTTGAACGACGTCTTCGGGACGTCTTCTGAATCCCGACGCACGTTGGACGACGTCTTCGGCACGTCTTCCGAATTCCGACGCACGTTGAACGACGTCTTCAGCTTGTCATCTGAATCCCTCCGCACGTTGGACGACGTCTTGAGCACGTCTTCTGAATCCCTAAGCTCTGCACTTGATCCCCATTCTTACCCTGACGCGTTGTTCTCTGAATACATCGTAAACTTGGGTGATCCGCCGCCGGGGTTTCAGTTCGCTGGCAATCGCCCATTGTTAAGCTGAAAGAAAACCCGGCTGGCATACGCCGCACTGTCCTAGGCATATCTTGGCTTCAGTCTCCCTCCCCGTGACTGACAACGTGACCGACGGATTAAGCGAATTATATATAGTAAGATAAGATCAATTGAAAGTACACTGATGCAGGCGTATCGCAGAACCGAATCACCTCTCTAGCCGCAGAGTACACAAACCATTTGCATTCAGACTCATGTTCGCATGCTCGACGAATCGATTCCCGAGCTGTGGTACCTTCTTCCACTCTTAGGCCTATGTCATACCATCGCTCAGCCCGAGCAAAGTCTAATGATAGGCTCCCATATCGACTCATCGCTTCGCGCGATCGATATGGGAGCTTATCAGGTTTCGTTCGGGGTGAGCGGTGGTATGACATAGGCCTAAGATCCCGTAATGTAGAGACTTTCGCGCTGCTGCCGACAATCTGTCGCCGGCAGCGCGAGAGTCTCTACGTTACGGGCTAGAGGAATCGCATGCACTCTGTTTTTTTTTTCAAGAGAAAGAGAGACAGCGTCGCCGATGCGCACCCTCCGCGGCCAGTGCGCCTTGTCGAAGGGTGCCGCCAACAGCGTCGCCAACAGAGCGGCGAAGTATTATAACATATGCCTTAATGCCCCACACGCATTTGCGGTGTTCAGCGGGCCGCGAGCCGCAAAAACAATGAGTCATGCCACTCCCGCAGTCTTGCCGATATAATAACTCCGAGTGCCCACAGCGTAGCGGTTAAACGCCCGGTGTTACTACTTGTTAATCCATCTATTTTATGCAGTACCAGCCGTCCGTGTGGCCTCTCGGTCGCACCGACGGCTTCTCGACGGCCTCGCCGTGGCAATAACTTTTCATCATCAATTGTAGCTGCCACCTATGTCATGGTTTCCTCAAGAAGAACATCTTAACTGCGTCGATTAGGGCAAGTTAGAGAAAGCGAAAAAATGGACGACGTCCACAAAAACGCTGATTTGCCCAATATCGATTGATGGCGATCGACAGCTCAAAAACGGACTTCAGATTCGTGTTCAGCGACCTAGACTACCCCCAGGGTTGAAGTTTCGGGCCGCTCGAACGACATCCACAAAAAATCGATAATATCGATCGATATCGATTGCCTCCCTTGCTGTGAACGCCACCCGTCGATGATCATCTAAATGCCCATGCACGGTTGCCGCAGTGTTTGGCACGCCTGCGGCTCGCCATGCACGGTGGCCGACGTGTTCGGCACGTCTGCGGCTCGCCATGCACGGCTGCCGACGTGTTCGGCTGCCGCGCCCCAACTCAAGTGTGATGGACGGGCTATGATAACTTTACATTGCAGAACGCGCAATTCTCGCACTTTATTATTGGATAATTGCAGGAATAAATATTATATACAACGACACCAAAAATGAAAAATGAAGGAGTTAGCATAGCGGCCGAGCACCACGGAGCCTACACACCACTGTCAACCAGAGAGGGCGGTTTTTGTCCTCCCTGAGTTACGGGACCTCTAAGTGGTGTCTTAATGGGGGTCCCGATGGCGAATGTGCAAACTCCCGCACATACATTTTTAATGGGGCCAATGGCGCCGGGTAAGACAAGGTGAGACGTTGTTGGGTGGCCTAATCAATTTCCTGTGATTAGTTATTCTTCACTTCTACCGTAGTCTCTATCCCATCTCCCTACAGATCTTCATCCCCTTACAATTTCCGTACATACACGGCGGCGAAAGAGACCCGGTTTCCGGCTCCTAGGAATTCCGGTTGATATGAGCGGATCATAGGGCTAATCGAATCGTGTTGTTTCGATGTGTAGAAGGTCAGCGGAGTTGTGGTGAAGGTTGAAAAGGTGTTGAATCCTCTTGAGTGGCTGTAAGTATGAGTGAGAGGTGGTACAAAGAGCAAAAATACAAATACTAAAAAGACTCACATACAACGGTGTTGTGTGTGATACGTTAAATAAGAGAGGAATGAAAATATTGAAGTATCGATAAAACAAATACGGAATATTTAGTTTCGCGTAGACTAGTTTTTGCTTCAAATAAGATTGTTGTCTTGGAATCTCGACTGATCTGTACCCTTGTCGGCTGCAGTTGCATGTGCATAGTATCGCATGTCCTAATAAAGATAAAGATAAAGATAAAGGAATATCACACGGTATTAGTATGAGATCGAGTGGTCAGATTTATCAGTTCGTCAATGCACGCGCGTTAGAGGTGTAAATAATGCATTCAGATCGAAAGTAATCTAGCCCGAGATTAAGGACACAACTCGTTGAAAGCGACAGTTGTCAAAATGCGCACATTTGTTAGACACGGGGTCCTCATCGTCGTATGTGAAGAAATTTTGTGGAACTCGTTTCAGTTATTTTACACATAGGTAGAGTTAAGTAACAGATGGAGGCCAAACATGGTGATTCGAAGTAAAAGTATTCGTAGTCCGTATAGCTAGAAGTGATGAAGGCTACGACAAGGATCCAAAGCACTACCCATTATGGAACAGAAGCTGGGTTACTTGTTGTTATAGTTAAAACAACTCCTGGTTGATGTAGAGCTGCTTTTCTCTTCTACATGGTTGTATAAAGATAGTGAGTTTTGGGTTGGTTGCAAACGTAAAGCCTTGTTTTTTAACAGGAAACATGGACACGAGTTTTTTTTATTAAATGCAAAGACTGACAGTTTGCCGTTTTGGTTTTGTGCTCGAATTTTCGACATAAAGTATAAAGGATAAGGGACGGCGTTAGCCAATCCTTTTGGGATGCGCCATACATTCTATTAGGTTGTAAGGAATTAAATGGCACTGGCTCGTGCCATTTTTTGGCGCGACTTTACGCGTTTGATCAAGAACAAACCGTAACAAGTGGCATATCATTTAGAAGCGCAAACTTTGCTCTACCGGTGAGTACCAAATTTTCTAAGTAAAAGTGGGAAAACTTTAGAGTTTTATTGACTTTTTGGCAGATGGACAAAAGGGTAATCCGAGGCGTTTACTTGTATGAATTCAAGCTGGGCACTACAGCTAATGAGGCGGACGAGAAGATCAACGCCGCATTCGGTCAAGGATGTTCCACAATTCGGACGCCGTATCGTTGGTATCAGAAGTTCTGGAATGGAGATAAGAGCTTGGAAGAACATGAAGGTCGTGGGAGGCATAGTGATGTTGATGACGACAAGCTGAGAGATGTGGTAGAGGAGGATCCACACAAAGGTACCAGGGAGATAGCGAAGGTTCTTGGCGTCAGTCACAACACAGCTGCCCGGCATCTGAAGGAAATTGGAAAGACCAAAAAGCTGGAAAGATGGGTGCCTCACGAGCTGTCTGAGGAGCAAAGAAACCGACGATATGAGATCTCGTCCGCACTGCTTCTACGGAACGAAACGGACCCATTCCTTGATCGCATCGTAACCTGCGACGAGAAATGGATAATGTACGACAACAGGCGACGATCGGCACAGTGGGTGGACAGCGATGAGAGCCCCAAGGTTTTTGCGAAGCCGGAATTGCACCAAAAGAAAGTAATGGTGACAGTATGGTGGTGTTCGCTGGGAATTATTCACCACAGCTTCCTCCCTCCCGGTGAATCCATCACGGCAGAGAAGTACTGCATTGAAATTGAAGAAATGATGAAAAAGTTGAAGGATATCCGGCAGGCCTTGGTAAACCGAAGGCGAGTTCTCCTTATGCACGACAATGCTCGCCCCCATGTAGCACGAATGACGTTGCAGAAATTGAATGAGCCGTGCATTGAAACTCTACCACATTCTCCGTTTCCTCCCGACCTCTCCCCAACAGACTACCATTTCTTCAAGCATCTTGGCGACTTCTTGGTAGGGAAAATATTCAAATACCAACAGGATGCCGAAAGTGCATTCGAAGATTTCGTCAATTCCAGAACTTCTAATTTTTATGCTACTGGGATAAAAAAGCTTGTGTCACGTTGGCAAAGATGTGCAGAATCAGAAGGTTTTTATTTCAATTAATAAATTTGCCTACAAGCCGAGATATTAACTGTTTAAATTTACAGTTGTTCAGTGCCATTTATTTCGTTACAACCTAATACATCTAGGGATGTCGTGGAGGTTTTTGAATGTGTATTTGGCCATAAAATGACTTTCAGTGGCCAGCCGATGAACAAGTCAGCGCTCTGTTTTTCCCAAACAAGTCCTGTACCAATTCACCCACCCCGGATGGATGTAAGGCTTGGTTTGCCTGGGCGGGGAAACCCACCGAAGAACCAGGTGTCGGGTGCACACAACAGCCGGCAGTTCCTCCGCCTGCGCTATTTCTTGGCATAACTTCTCATAACCACTGGGTAAGGAACGACAACAGATATTATGCTAATGATATTTTATTGGTGAACTACCAAATTAAAGTGGATCACTCGATCAATATATTGTACAAAACAATCTCTTTTGGCACGGATGGAGGCTCGCTTCTATTGTTGGCCGCAGAAAGTCGACATCGGTCTTTTGCCATTCTCCAATAGAGCTGCCTTAAACTGTCCTCACTTTGGTGTGGTCTAGACGAAATCTTTGCTGTAAACGGCTTTAGACCGAGTAGTGTAATAGGTTGAGGTATGTCTAGTGGTAGGGCCACGCATACCTGACCGAGAACCCAGGACAATTCTCCTCACGCATTTACCTTCTGTTATTGTCAACTTCGATAAATGTGCTCATACCCAGTCTTTCTAAAGGGCAAGCCTTCCTTCTGAAAAATGTTTTGTAGCGCATGGATCCATACGAAAGAGAAAAAAACAATATTCGGATCGACATCGGAGTTGATTCTGACACTCTTGTCCACGAAAACAAAGGATGCTTGCTTTAAGATGCTATTCCACCCCAAACCGTCACAGACAGTAGAGCAGGGTTTTCGCTTGTCCACGACATTTAAGGGTTTGCAAGCTGTACCGATGTCTTGCTACGGTTAAAATTTTAGCGCCAGGGGGGGGGGGTCGAACCCTCACCTCCTGCTGAACGGGCGGGAATGCTCTACGCCATTACACGGCCGGCGCTATTTGATCGAACGCAACATTCTCACCTCGGGAAACGTATCAGCATTTACCCCATATGTCGGGATGAGACAGCCGGTGATGTCGTCATGGAGCGGGTCAAGCTGAGTGTCTTGGTAGAAATGATTAGAGATCGTTTTAGAGGATTGTTCTCGGCCGCAGACAGAAGATGTGTCGCAAGTCGGCGGCCCCAGTGCAGCGGCTGTGCCGTTAACACGTGGGACACCAACCTGCCCCATGGGACACCCGAAGCTGCCAAGGCCCGATACCCCGGAGAGGTGAACTGTCCCATCCCCTGACGTGCCACTTCTGAACTGAAGATTCCCCGGGTCCGTCCCTTCTCCTCCCACTGAATTGTATCCTTCCAGCCCAGAGTTGCAGCCAGCACAGAACCATAGGGGAGACACTAACCCTGTGCATGAATTGCCAGCCTGTATTACAACGACACTGCCCTCGCGGCGTCCAGGCGGAGGGCCAGAGCCTGCCACTCCGCCCGGACCCCGCGAGGGGCTTGACAGGCTTTTCCCCAGCAACCCAGCAAGACGATACGACAGCAATACCAGAATACGGAATGACTGTATGAACGAACTCACCGCACTCCCTCCTGTAGCACACCGAAGGCCAGCACTGATTTATCACACACCAGCATGCCGATACAATAGAATAGCATGAGGATCGATAGCACGATAGCAGAAGAAGAATATAGCCGGCAGAGCGGGATGCAACGGTGTGGATAGAGATGTAGTGGGCCGGGCGCTTCACAGTGGCTACCACTCCGCGCCCTCAGCCCCGGCGACCCTTCTTGGAAGGGTCGCCCTCCATCCGATCGGCAGTCGATGCCAGACTGAGCTGGGACGACGATATGGCCAGGCCCCGCAGCTGGCCCCGGCTGAACTGGCGAGAAGCTGCCGATGAGCGCGACCGCTCACGGTCGGCGGAGGCGTCGAATAAATTGCCGGGTTCGCGCGGGAAGCGGGTTATGCCAGTTCCGGTGCGCGCGCCCCGCCCGCGGATCAATGCCGGCGGAGGCGGGAGCAGGCCGCGCGAGGAGCGCCACACGGAGCGCCGCGGGCCCGAACGCCCGCAGGAGGATGGAGGGGGGCGCCGTGGTCGCGAGACGCGACAAGATGATTAGTTCGGAACTTAGTGACTCTGACTTATGTGAGCAGTGTTAGCAGTGAAGTTTTTCTCGACGACGTCCGATAAGTGGCCCTGACGAATAACGTCGAGGAGTTTCTTGTTTCCTTCCTTCTCTACAGTTTCTTGAAAGAGTCTATGAAAAACTCGATAATTGCCTAGTCCTTACTCTTTTTTGACAATGTTCTAAAAGCCTCGTTCTGGGATATGTCGGCCGAAAGCAGTTTTTTTTTTCAGGCTAACCGCGTCGCTCCTCTCTATACTCTTGCTGAGTGACAATCTGAAGTCGGCTTAATTTTTGAAGCAGATGATGGCGTCCTCGTAGCTTGCACTGCGCTGTGATTCTCCTTACAGTCACGTCGCTTACTTTGAGCCTTCTTGCAATCTTAGTCGTAGTCCTTCATCCGCGAGCAACGCAATGGTGATTCGATGCGAGATGGACTTGACTTATTCGGAGTTAATCCGACTGATGTGGAATTGCAGCGCGAGTCGAAACTACACTATCAATTAACGATTTCATGAAATGGCAGTCTGTTCTCAGAAACAGTCTTTGAAAATTAAACTAAACGTTGTAGGTCCTTATCGGGTTGGTGCCCATCGCACATGCTTATGGAACGCTGAAATAAACACGATTTCTGGAGATCATGGAAATAGGCAAAGGGAAGAACTCCGGCGTCTGGCTGATCTACCGTACTCGTTTTAAGATTTTAAGAAATATTTTAAGAAGCAGGCAGGTGCTCGCATCCGCCATCGCAATTGAGTGTTTCCTTTTGGCGTCAAAGAAGAAACACAACGCAAAAAGTTGGAACGGCTCGGGTATCGGATCAGCGATCATGCAAACATTAATCCGGATCACTGGCCACTTGTTCCCGGCTAAGGTAGGTGTGCTTTGACTCTGCCATTTCTCTTGCGTCAGCGAGTTTTCACCTGCCTTTGCCTCTGTCCGAACTGATTCGCAGCAAATTTCATTATACTACATGGAATCAATACCCTAGAGAATACTACAAAACATATGTCCCTTTGAAAAGTTCGCTGGTAAGTTCGCGACCTTCCCTGAATGTAGACAATGATCATACTTTTCAATCTGGGCATCTGTACGCTTTAGAACTGAAGTGTTCATTGTTTCGCGTTCTTCGAGACTTTTGATGACAAGAAGTCGCCTGCACTGTTAAGAATTGAACTTGAAACATGTTCCATATATGACTGTGATTTCCAGATGGTTTTTGCTCGGGAGTACAAATCTCGAAGCGGCACATTCTGACGGCAGCTCACTGCGTAGTGAACAATATAGGCGGAGGGTATGGGCACCCTAACAGGAAAACGGCCAACGGCCTTTTAATGGTGTATTTTCTATTAAGAAAATGGGCGCTTAAGCCAGCGAAGGATTTTACGGTCTATGTTGGAAACAAATGCGGACATCCACTGTTATGTTTACAAGGAAGAGCGTATAAAACCTTAGGAAATGTAAGTGCTTAAAAATGAAATGCAGGCGTGGAGCACTCAACAATTTTATCCATAGGAGCAGATCCTTTTCAGCCAATGCCTTATGAAGGCTACAATGGACGCAACGGAGATATAGCAATAATTGAACTCAACCGAGATATTTCCAAAAGCGATGGAGCACCAGTTTGCATGCCTGAAAGGAAGAAATCGCTAGGGACACAACTCACAGCAGTAGGATATGGAGTGAATCGTAAGTAATCAAGTTGTAGCAATGGAGGACTTAAAAACAGAGTAGAGGTGGAGCAGATAGATGCTGAATCTTTAACCCTTTCACGACACGCGCGATTTTCAGGTGACTGCCGCGTGGGACAGCGTGCATTTTTCCCGTGCGCCGATTATTTCTATTAATTTATTTGTATTATTCGTTAGATAAGAAAAACAGTAACAAATGAAGTTTCTCATGGACCATCGTGACCGTAGCTATTAGTGGACCCATCAACTAAAATTGTGCTATTAAATGTATGATAATTTTCCATGAACTATTTTTATGATGGTGTTCGACGTCATGGTCAGACATTGTCCCACGCGGCAAAAAAATGTCGTGAAAGGGTTAAAGGAGTTTAATTTTCTATTTCATCAATGCACTTTGCGGAAAGTTGAACAAAAACTTACCGTGGATAAGAATTACCCACCGATGTTATATTAGGTTGATACGTAAGCTCTCCATTTTGCAACGTTTTACTCTATGCTTTCTTTTACCTGAGCATTCCTTTGTAAAAAAAGAAAAAGTTGACAAAGTAAACCCTTACGATTTAATACACATTTTATCCTATCCTTTACCCCTTTTCTTTTCCTTCCTTTATGTATAAAAGAGTAGTGCGTGCGTGTGCGCGCCCATTTTCCCGTCCGTCCGTCACAACTGGAGTGGGAGCACGGCCTATTGGCGATAATCAACGATCGATGGCCGATCGACAGTGGCCCTAAACTTTAGCCCTAGGTTATCGTGGTCACTGAAAACGAATCCTAAGTTCGTTTTTGAAGTGTCGATCGCCATCAATCGATATTGATTAAATTATCGATTTCTTGTGGATGTCGTTCAAGCGGTCCGAAACATCTCCCCTGGAGTAGTCGAGATCGTACTACTCCGGCGGCGCGCGAGAAGTTGGCCTGTAGGTGGGTAGATCAGCTCTCCGGGACATGGCCCAAGAACTGCAAAAGTGGGCGTAATCACCGGCCCATCGCGCAGCACTCAGCACGTGGATGTCACGTGGACAGCTTTTTGGGGGTAGAACGTGCTGCCCAAGCTCGGTAGCACATCCTGCTCATTTTGAAGGGGCACCTCCCCATGCATCCCGCAGCACGTCCTGTGCAAATACAGCCGAACTTGCCCGCATCCTTCAGTACTTGAGCACTACCTTCACTCGAAATTAGTACCTCCACCACTTGTAGTACTCCCACTACTACTCGTGCTGCTAACAGTACTTGCAGCACCAACTCCCACTAATTATAGTTTTTCCACTATTTACTACTACTTTAACTTCTGCTCCACCCACTACTTTTGGAGTTATAGTGGTCGGTGGAGCAGAAGTTGAAGTAGTAGTAAATAGTGGAAAACTATAAGTAGTGGGAGTTGGTGCTGAGAGTACAGTTAGGAGCACGAGTAGTAGTGGGAGTACTACTAGTGGCGGAGGTACTAATTTCGAGTGAAGGTAGTGCTCAAGTACTGAAGGGTGCACGCAAGTTCGATTTAGCGTTACATTGCTGAAAACACTTCTTTGGTTGGCACATGATAGAGTTATACAAATTTATTTACTACCAACTTTACTACATGCGTACAGTAAAACAAATACTACAACGGTTTCAACAGAACGTCAGATCTTCTGAGGCACAAGTCATGCAATAAGTGAGTATCCGGAGCTTCTATTTGTGTTTTGTTTTGGTCGCAACTGCGGCATGGGATCGTCTTCGTCATCCGAACTGATCGCACTTGTGGCAGGGACTTCTATGGCGAAGTTATAGTGTTTCTGTAAGTAAGTTACTTAGGAAAATCAGGTCGAAACCCTTTCCTAGTTAACATCGACTCAATGTTTCGGCAGATAAGCCTCACAACTTCACATGTTTCTTTCGCAAAGAGCAATTTGTTGTTTGTTTGAATTTCCTCTAGTTCAGTTATCGCTATTTCATATATACTATTTTCACGTCGAATTGGACACACAAATTTGGCATGACATTTTTAAGTTTTTTAACAAGTTTCATCGGCAAGAGAATAAACTGTAAAAAATTATAATATTTTTAGCTTTCAAGCAAAATTGTAGCTTAAGGCTTATTCTAGAGTACAAAAAAGCCAAAAATTTTAGGATGTTAAACAAAGCAATCACGCCATGTACACACTCGTCGCAATTTTAATTTGTTTGGTAGTGTAAACGCAGCTTACTCAAAACAGCAGAATGAAAATAACTGTGCTTTCTACAATGGTTTTTGTTGCACAGAGTACAAGTATGTAATTCCACACAAACAGAATTTTTGATATCGAATTCTAACATCCCAGACGAGTGCATTGCACATTCTCTTCTTTTAGCACTATAACATCTCCGCCTTCCTGCACTTTAAAACAAGCTTTATTCATAATGTTTTTTCCTGGGAGAATCAAGTTTCTCTAAGTTTTCAAACATATGTTCACCTATTCGGCAGGTGAAATAAAAATTTCAAAGAATGTCAAATTTTCAGAGACCAAAATGTAATTCCAACCTTTCCAGAGAATGTCTAATTCAACATGCGATACGACCATATTTCGAAAATGCTAAATTTCATTTCAGAAAAGGAATCCGATGTCCAATTTGGTTTGAAAAGTGTCCAGTTTGACGTGAAAGTGATATATCTCACAATCAGTAATACCTAACTTCGTCCCACATATATAGAATGAATATGAATAAAAACCTCGAAGTTTCAATGACTTCGAACGAACTCTTAATTTAATTAATTAATTAAATTTTGACCAATACATGACGGGCTATAGGGCAAAATTTCAATGTCATTACCCGAGCCGCTTATCGCACAGGAATGTATGTACTGCAACCAAAAATGTATGTAGGGCTTAGGGCTATGTAAGCAGCAGGTTGGCTGCTGCTTACATACCCGTAAGCCCCACACATTTTTAAAAATACATTTCACACTAATCACCACCTATATATAAAAGAGTTTGTCCGTCGAGTGATCTAAACTAAGTGGGATACGCCGCATCTTCCACACCGAGAGCGGTCGAGTGATCTAACCTAAGTGAGCTACGCCGCATCTTCCACAGCGAGAGCGGTCGAGTGATCTAACCTAAGTGAGCTACGCCGCATCTTCCACAGCGAGAGCGGTCGAGATCTAACTTAAGTGGGATACGCCGCATCATCCACATCGGGGCAAAATTTGCTATTGAACGTGGGATGTTGGTGCAGCAGTGGAAGCCCTTTACTGTTTAACAAAACAGCACCTATGGGCGTTTCTGAGGGTTCAGATTCAGGAGACGTGCCGCCTACTTCGTGCCATTAGCATGAGAAGACCACTGAAGGGGTTAGAGTAGAAGGAGGACATCGAGGGTGGAGAACCGACCAGGAGGGAGCGACCTGGAGGAGGCAATGGATGAGGGGTCGGTAGGGAGAACAACGAAGCAGGCCAGGATGTGGTCCCAAGAAGGTTTAGGCAATAAGTAGGGATCATTAGGGAGTTGCCAATAAGGGGGGGGGGGAGTAAGGAGGATCAGCAAGGGAATCCATTACCAATATGGGAGACCGGATTTAGAAGATGTGACACCGATGTCACGCAAGAGGCGTTCGCTCGCTGTCGTCGTGTCGTGAGCATGGGAGGGCTAATTAATTGGGGTAGATTAGTAAGGAGGATCCGGAGGTGGGGAGGGATCTACCTGGAAGAAGGGACATGGAGTCGGATCAGGAAGGAAAGAAACAACCTGGAGGAGGGACCAGGAAAGGGAACCAGCAAGAGGAGACCAGTAGGGGACCAAAAGTGGAAACAAGGAAGTGGGCCAAGAGTTTGGACCAGGAAGGTGGGGACTAAAGAGGGGGAGGGAGGACCTGTAAAGGCAGACCAGCAATTAGATCCATTAAGAAGAAACGAGAGAGGGGATCCTGGCTTCGGAAGACGTGTCAACGATACCCGGAAACGCAAGTTGTTGAGCATGAGAACAGTTGCTGAGGAGCAACCTGAGGGACAGAAGTACTGCACATCACAAACAAATGACGTTAATGGTCGGTCCGGAGAGAATCTCTATGATGAATGCACAGAAGTGGTGAGAGTGCGAGACACGCCGTTAGGCGTGTCGGAGCACTTGTAAAACATATTCTATTAACTCACCCGAACTCGATGGCTGTCCTCCGACTCCGACGCTCCAAACTCCGATGGCTCTCCTCTCCTTGCGAATTCCGATGAGCAGCTCAATCTGGGCTACGGTGACTCCTTCACCTGAAAAATGCAGGTTAGACAACGTTCAATAACGAAACAAACGAACACTTTCAAACCAACCCCCCCCCCAGAAACGTAGCGCCCAAAAACCCGTGCACTGCAAGCTAAAATATATGTAGGGCTGTGTAAGCAGCAGGCAGAGGACTCCGGCGGTTTCCGATACCGATGAAGACCTCGCTCTGGAACGAATCCTTCACCTGAAAAAGACAAGTTATGCGAGTTAAATTCTTTAAACAGAAAAGAACACCAATGTGAAATCCACAAACTCACCAATCTTGGATGACTGTCCTCCGACGCCGATGACCACATCGCTCTTGAACGGCTCCTTCAATTGAAAAAGACAGGTTAAACGAGATCGAATAACGAAGCAAACAGAAACCCAAGTCCACTCCTGTGGACAGCTTTCAATTGTGTGCAGTGCAGAACAGACAATACGGTTCAAATTCAAACTAACCCCCCCCCCCTTAGCCACTTTCCCTAGCCCCTTAGTGCCCACAAACCCATGCGCTGCAAGTAAAAATATACTTAGGGTTGTGTAAGCAGCTCTCTGGCTGCTGCTTACACAACCCTAAATACATTTTTAAAACCACATTTCAAAACACTAACACATAATCCACTAACTCACCGCCGGCGGTTTGCGTCCGACACCGATAACCGCCTGGCTCTGGACTCCTTCACCTGAAAAAGGCGAGATAAACGAGATAAATTTTTCCAACACGAACGAACACCAACGCGACCGACGCCAACCTTCGAGAAAAACCAAAGAAAACCGAGGCAAATCATCAACAAACAAAAGTGAACTCAAACGACGTGGCGCAGCCCTGCGCACCAATCGGAACGACCGCTCACACCATCGCGAGACGGGTTACTGTGCTCGCGCACGCGGAAATCGCGGTGGGACCCATGTGCGTCGCAGTTCTTGGGCGGTACCTGGAACAGTACTTGGGCAGTTGGTTTCCGAAACGCGCAGTACCTTGGCAGCACTCCTCTTGCAAATGTTGGGCAGTAGGGCGTGTCCAGCCAATGGCTGGCGCCGATGGGAGGAGCGAACGCTCCTGCAGTACTTGTGCTGTACCTCCGCTGTACCTCCGCTGTACCTATCGGTTCGGAAAGTCATTTCGCAACAGTGCCCTACATTGGCAGTACCTGCTGCAATTCCCGCTCCGCCACACCCCCGCCCCACTGACCACTCGCGATCGAGGGGCGGTCCCGCAGTATATGCTGCCGAGCGACAGACCTTTCGGAAAGGAGCGGAAGCTACCGCGCAAATACTCCCGCGCCGCCAGAGTATCACACCAAATGATAGTCCGCTGAGCGATGAGTCATACTACCGATCGGCGAAAATAGGGGGGGGGGGGAAGGGGAAATTTACGGTGCGCGAAAAGAGCGGAAAATACCTAGACGTCTGCTATTGAATTCAGTAGACGAGTGAAGACGTCGTCCAACGCGCCTGGGGATTCGGAAGGAAGACGTGATGGAAACGTGGCCCGACGTCCCTGGGATTTAACAACGTGACTGGGAATTCAGAAGACGTGCCGAAGTCGTCGTCCGCTAAAGGGGATCATTGAGTGGACAGAGTCAGCAACGAGTTGTTCCGGTAAGATGGGAGGACCGGTAGCGAGAGAACATTACTAGTAATGGTGGACAAGTTCCACTAATCGTAAGGAGGGGACCAGTAGTGGGAGACCAAAACCAGTAGTGGGGACTAGTTCTAGTAAGGGGGCCAAGGGTGGAGAACCAGTACTAAATAGTGAGGGGCCAGTAATGATGGAGTAGTACCAGTAAGGGGGATAGAAAGGGCGGACCATAGGGAATGACGTTATGAGGGAATAAGAATAAGGGTAGACCAGTGAGGCGAGACTAAGTGACCAGTATGGGATACTAAAGGCAGACTAGCAGAGGAGCAATGAAGGGAATTAGTAAAAGGGATGACTGCTTATTCTTACTGTCAGAAGAGGTGTCACAGATAGATCAGGCAGTGAATATCGATCGATATTGTCGATGTTCTCTAAACATAAGTTGTAAGCGACCAGGGCGCGAGTTAAATGAATATGGTTGTCGGCGGAAGACCTTCACAGCACATAAGAGGTTTCGGTCGGGACGCCAATATCGATCGACCTTATCGATTCCCTGACCGATGATTTCGGCATGGGAGACACGCGGGTGTTATGGCCGACGCAAGTGCTTCACAGAAGGTGGAAAGTTACGATCGGAAGGTCAATATCGAGCGACATTGATGACTGTGGGTTGAAAGTGGCGTTCCTTTGTTTGTGTACGTACGAGAAGACCGAGGATTTTGTTCCGATACCTCAAACTCAAACTTGGGTAATTAAACGTTTATTATATATTTTGTAACTTCACATGAAACGGCGAACAAAGTATAATTATGCGAAATAATGACAGAGAAATGAATGCGCTGCGCATTCCTTGGACTTGGGTGCTGAGGGCTGAGGAGCAAAGGGCAAAAGAATGACTAATGGCAATCGAGCCAGCTATTTATGCGCTGATCTAAGAGACACTCAAAACATTGCGTGGTTATCAACGACTTCATCTGTAGAGGAATGCTTCTGCGAACGAAAACATATTTGAATTTCTAGCACATGAATACAGTGATTATGCAGATTTAGCAGAAATACAATACAATACGAGAACACTACAATATCATTTTATCATCACGTCGTGATAGTTTGTCTGCCGATGTTGGGCTGTTAGGCAATTCCAAAATTTTTGGGACCAAAATCGATCAGACGCTCAGTACCTATCGGAAATGCTGATTTTGCCTGAGGTTCACAGTTTGAGAATGGGGAGTGAAGGTGCCTGCAGTCAAGCTAGATTGAAGTGAGGGACCGTGCTATGGGGCATATTAAGCCAAACCCATCAACGACTTACGGCAGTTTAACGGAGAAAATAAGCCCAAATCCTTGATAGTGCGGCTGAAATGTTTCACAATATCGCTTGACAACCTGTGCTATCATTGATTTCGGCTGTATTTCCTCCATTAAATTGCTGTAAGTCGCTGATGAATCTGGCCTCAAGAGGGTTATCGAAGAACTTAGAAGGAAAGGCACTGATCAGCACAAGCAATGGCATCACTGAACTGTTTGGAGACTAACCAGGGAATGCCGTCAGCTTTCCATGGAACTTCGGATTGTGACCTATATCACGTGAAAGAGCTCGAGACGCTGATCACAGATATGTAGACCAAATTTGCTAAATGGATCGAGTTATAGCCGGCGGAAGCCGCGATGTCTTCCATGTGTTAGGCGCGCTCAATCAGCGCTGTGCGCAGTCTTCTTCTTCTTCTTCTTCTTCTTCTTCTTCTTCTTCTTCTTCTTATCAGCGTTTGTCCCGCTTCGTCGCGGGGTCCGCTCTTCTGGTGTCATGACGCCACCTTTCCCGGTCATGCGCTTGATCGGGGTGGACGCCAGTTACTTTCATGTCCTTGTGTAACGTATCCGACCAACGCTGCTTCGGGCGTCCTCTAGGCCGCTTTCCGGACACTTCCAACTCAAGGCCTATCTTGCGGACGCTGTCTTCCTTTCCACGCAGAACGTGGCCGTACCATCGTAAGCGAGCTTCACGCATCTTGTCCGCTATCGGCGCGACACCGAACTTCTGCCGAATAGCATCATTTCTGATGCGGTCCATGCGGGTGACTCCAGCCGTCCAGCGCAGCATCTTCGTCTCCATGACGCTGAGGCGCGTTTCAACTTCCTTAGTCGCAGGCCAACACTCAGCGCCGTATATTGCTACCGGCCGCACGACTGTTCTGTAGATCTTTGACTTCAGGTGCTCTGGTATCTTCCTATCGCAGAGTTCACTTCAACCATCTGACCGCCGTCAGACGCTATTGCTGATCCCAGGTATTTAAAGACCGCAGTGCGTGGAAGCTCAATACCGTAATCTTAATGGAGCCGGACTCGTTTACGTCAGTCGTTAGGTACTCGGTCTTCTTGACGTTCAATTTGAGTCCGAACATCGCCAGGCGGTCGCACCAAGCTTGCACCTGCCGCTCGAGATCATCTTTCTCTTCGCAAGCGAGCATTACGTCATCAGCATAGAGCAGCGTCCATGGAACAGGCTGCTGAAGATCTCGCGTAATGGCATCCATGACGACAACAAAGAGGAGTGGAGAAAGCGCAGAACCTTGATGCACCCCGACAGAGATGGGAAACTCCATTGAGGTTCCAGCTGCAGCTTGCACTCTACTCTTTGGGCAAGAGTAGAGCATCCGCACCCACTCTATGAGTTCCTCAGGTACGTTGTGTTGTCGCAAGGCGTAGCATATAACCTCACGCGGTACGCGGTCGAAGCCCTTCTCCAAGTCGAGAAAGGCTATATACGCCGGCTTCTGTTTCTCACGATGCTTCTCCACCAGGAGGCGGGCGGCGTGTATAGCATCAATGGTCCCACAACCAGACACAAAACCGCACTGATTGTCGGAGAGCCTGAGGATTTCACGAATTCGTCTATCATTCGCTCGAAGATCTTCCTGCTGTGCGAGAGCAAGCGAATCGGACGATAATTGGAGCAGTCTGCAGGACTGCCCTTCTTCTTCCAAATCGGAATCGTCGTACTGTTGTGCCAACACTCCGGTACTTTCTTCTCCTTTACTACCTGGTTGAAGAACTCAGCCAACCACTCAGCAGGATACCAGAGCTTCGACTTCCAAACATCGGCTGCCAGATCATCCGGTCCTGTCGCCTTGCATGGCTTCATCTTCTTTAGAACCGCTTCTGTTTCCTCCATGGTGATCTTGTGAACGGGACCGTGAACAGAACCCACAGAAGGGATGGCCGTGTGAGGATATTCCATAGTGGAAATTTCCTCAAAGTAATCACGCCATCGCTTCAGCGCCTTTTTGCGGTCTGTCAGAAGATGGCCGCTCTCATCGTTGATGCCAAAGAACTTTTCAATATCCTGGGTTTGGCGATGGCGGGTCTTAGCAAGTCGGTACAAATACCGCTCACCATCGCGTGACTCGAGCTTTTCGTTGACATCACTATAATGAGTGGCTTTCGCAACAGCCACGGCTTTCTCTGCAGCCTTCTTCGCCTTCTGATACTTCTGCCAGTTCTCGGCTGTTTTATCGGTGAGAAACACGTGATAGAGCGACTTCTTCTCTCTAACCTTTGCGTTCACATCGTCCGTCCACAGCCATGTCCGCTTGTCGACCTTGCGTCGCTCAGGCTTCGTTATGCCGAGTTCCAACCTTGCAGCTTGGCGTATCGCGTCGGTTGCTCTCTTCCAAGTTTCGTCGACAGTCGTGACTGTCGGTAACCGTACGCGGGAAATCACAGCTGCTTCCTTCTCTTTCATTCGCCACCACTTGATTCTCGCAGCACCGCATCGCTCAACTTGCTGCATCCTCGGAGGGGTGATCTTAAAGGTGCAGACAAGCGGTCGATGCTGTGGGGCGACCGTCTCATACGGCACGATCTTCGCGTCTGTGACAATGCTTCGGTCGCGATCCTTGACAAGTACAAAGTCTATCTGAGACTTGGAGCTCCCGCTGTAGTATGAGATAAGGTGCGAGTCGCGTTTTCGGAAGACGGTGTTCACAATGGTGAGGCTATGCGATTCCGCATACTCAAGAATGCGCTCACCATCGGCGTTACGTGATCCGTATCCGAAACCACCATGACAGCTGTACTCGTCTTTCGTAGCACCTACGTGCCCATTAAGGTCACCAGCGACTATGATGACATCTTTCGACGGTACCTCTGCTGTCTTCTCATCCAGCAGGTTCCAAAACTCATCCTTGGCTTGATCGGAGCAGCCAGTCTGCGGAGCATACGCAGAGAAGAAGTGATAGAGTCGCTCCTTCGCGGCGACAACGATCTTCATCAACCGATCGTCATAGCGTTCGACGCTTACAATCGAGTCACAAAATCGTTCGGAGACGATTATTCCGACACCACTGGTGGTTCTGGGACTTCCACATAGAACGGCCTTGAAGCCACGTCCTATGTCCTTTGACTTGCTGCAGGACCACCTCGTCTCCTGCACCGCACAGAAATCAACTCTTCTACGCTCCAGTGCTTCAACCAACTCGCACGAGCGGCCCGTTAACGTACCCACATTCAGCGTTGCTACGCGGGTCCTGCCTACGTTACGGGACTTTCGGACTAGCTCAGTTGCCCCCCGATGCCGTCCTCGCATCAGGGACCCTCGCATACTTTCCACACACGGCTCTGCGAGTGCGCGTCGGCTCCCGCGGACGCCGTAGCACAATCTCGAAAAACATGACTATTCATACACCATGTGATGTGACATGGGTCTTCGTAGGCCGGCCTGTCACAAGGGCCTGTCGCCTGCATTCGAGTGTTAGTTTAGCTCACAAAGCGAGCAGTTTCCAGTGGCACCACGTGGAGGAACGGACATCGCCAGCGTTGTGCGCAGTATTGCGCGGAAATCAGCGGTTCGGCTATCATCGCCGTCAGCGGCGGAGGAGGCGCAGTGGTAGAGTGCTCGCTCCAAAGTACTGGGTTCTTTGGTTCGGTTCCCGCCGCTGACGGGTTTTTTGCATTTTGCGATCTATCTTCGACAAGGACCTATAATCTCATTTTTAGCACATTTTTGAGCGAACGGCCAATGGCGACTTGCATTTACGTCTATTTGAAGACGGAAACGTGTTTCAGGTAAAATGTTTTATTCATGACGTGAAGCAAGTCAGAAATTCAAATCAAAACAAAATAAAAAGTAAAAATAAAATCAAAAATCAACAAAACTTAATAAACATAAAAAATAAAAAGTAAAGGCACTAGTTGAAAGTTCCTACTCCACCGACACGACTTCGGTCGAAAAATTTTTTTTGCTGAAACTTCGTCTAGGGGGGTTATTTGGGGCGCTGATCACGAATCTGACATCAGTTTTTCACGATTCGGTCGGAGACCACCCATACCTTAAAAAAGGGTGGTCCAGACAGAGTCACCGATTTCGCTGGGAACTAGTTAAAAGTTCCGACTCACCGACTTTTTATTTATTATGTTTATTAAGTTTTGTTGATTTTTGGTTTTATTTTTACTTTTTATTTTGTTTTGATTTAACATTTTACCTGAAAAATCCTCAAATAGACGTAAATGTCCTCAAATATACGTAAATGCAAGTCGACACTAGCCGTTCGCTCAAAAATGTGCTAAAAATGAGATTATAGGACCTCGTCGAAGAAAGATCGCAAAATGCAAAAAACCCGCCAGAAAAAAAACCCGCCAAAACCGAACCAATGAACGCAATCCTTTGGAGCGAGCACTCTACCACTGCGCCGTCACCGCCACTGACGGCGCTGATAGCCGAACCGCTGATTCTCGCGCAAAGCTGCGCCCAACGCTGATTGAGTGACACATGGAAGACATCGCGGCTTCCGCCGGACATAACTCGCTTAGGAGATCCATTTAGCAAATTTGGTCTACATGTCTGTAATCAGCGTCTCGAGCTCTTTCACGTGATTTAGGTCTCAATCCAAAGTTCCATGGGAAGCTAACGACATTCCCTGGTAAGTCGATGTTGAGCGTAGTGGTGGGTCGGGGGGATCTGAATAGCTTCATACCGTAAAGCTACCAATCTGATCCTAACGAAGGCAGACCAAGGCTGAAACATAATGCTCTCAAATATTGCTTTTTTGCTATGGAGGAAAGAAAGCTGCATAAGTAGAGCAGCTAGCTTGATGTAATTTTCTTCAGCTTAGCGATACTGCAACATCGCGCGAAGCGCGCAAGTGCGAGGCACGCCGATAGGCGTGACGGAACACTGGTCATCCGTAATGAAAGTTCATATTGGTGACTGTTTCACTGAGACCCTGTATGGAGTAAGATTTGAATATGGTCCAGAATAAAATGGAACTGAACGTGAAAAAAGTGAATTCACATAAAGCTGGTCTCGCATTGTTAGATGCTATTGGTGTTACCGAGTCAACTGTAGTTAGTGAATCGTGTCAACTCGAAATATTCAAAATTTTGTTCGATTGGCAACCCTCTACTGCCCCTGTAGGCATGACATGTAGGGCTTGCGACATCCGGTGGAGCGGCGTTCTCTACGCATCCCACATCACCGGGAGGGGTGGGGGAACGGCCCGCTGTGACAATCGCGGATGAGGTTACCAGAGGGATATGGTATGCAGCGCAGTACTGCTTTTGTATGATGAGTACTGGCTCAATGAATGGTTTACGAGAGGGATACAGAATCACAAAACGGAACACGGGAGGATCACATGATGTCCTTCTTCAGTTGGTCACAAAAAGAAGGCTGCGACTTCTCTGTAAAGTTCGCTTTAACAACTAGTAAAACTAACGTTTCTTGCTGATCAGCGTTATCAAAACGAAAATAGCAAGGTAGTCGTAGTCATGCCACATTCCTTTAATCCCTTTTGAATATGACGTATTCCAGCTATATAAGAATCAAATCTCTTAATTCTTGAAAAATCTCGCGAAGGGTAAGAACGCAAAATCGGAACTACTTAGAACGCTTAGGTCTATACAAGCAGGTAGCCGGTTTGATCTGACCTGAATTTTTTGTCGAACTCCACTCTTCCCAAGTTCTCTTAGGAGAACTCATAGCCCAATGGTCTGAAGTGACTTGATATTATTGAAGCCTTCAGTTATTTTACAAGCGAGCAGGCAGCTCAAGTTTATTTTCGTATTTTGCATTTATGCTCCTGTTTTGCAGCTCGATTCCGTCACTAAAAGGTTGGTCATCCTGGTCCACTCCAACCAAAAACTCCAAGGTGTTACCTAATAGTGATTCTTCTTCTATTATTTCGGTCTTCATAATATTGTTGTTTGAACCTACGACTCAGCGTGGGATGTAACTGGTGCAGAAGAAGCGCACCCTCTTCCTGCTTGTAACAACGGCAACTGCGCGCGTTTCTGAGATTTCGGACTCACCAGGATACTATCTCAACGGTAGGTCGGAACGGCGCAAGTGTTGTATGTGGGCAGAACCGTCTCTCTCTGGGTAGTAACAAACTGCAGGTATCTCGACCCCAATACAACTCTGCGCAGAGTTAGGGGTGACGGAAGTCGCGGGTTGGCGCCCTGTTGATTCACGTGCTCCACAGCTGACGGCGCGCGCGGGATGAGGACTCGTATCGCGGCTAAGCGCAGTGCACATGTGGCGTAGTAGGGAAGAGCTCGGGCTTGTAAACGCGAGGTCGGGGGTTTGGATCCCGCAGACTGCGTTGGTTTTGCACTTTTGCAAAATCCATGTTTATCATATAGGTAATCCACCTAGGGGTATTATGGTGTGTTATAGAGCACGTTTACATATAACACACCACTCATAGCGTTAACAAGGGTGGTCTAGGCAGGGTCACCGATTTCACTGAAACTTTGTCTAGGGGGGTTATTTGGGGTGCTGATCACGAATCTGACATCCGTTTTTCACGATTCATCTGGATAATATAGATACAGGATAAAGTTTCTGCCGGTGACGGCAGGTAGAGAAAAAACGGACGTCAGATTCGTGATGAGCACCCCAAATAACCCCCCTAGACAAAGTATCAGTGAAATCGGTGACCCTGCCTGGACCACCCTTGTTAACGGCATGGATGGCCTCCGACCGAATCGTGAAAAACAGATGTCAGATTCGTGATCGGCACCCCAAATAAACCCCTAGACAAAGTTTCGGCGAAAATTTTTTTTGACCGAAGTCTTGCCGGTGGAGCCGGAACTTTTAACTAGTGCCACAAAATATCTATCGTTACATAACTATAGCTTCACACAAAATAGGCTTAAAATAAGTGACCCACAGAAGTGAACATTTTAGCTCATCTGTAGTTTGAAGCACATGTTATATGTAAACATGCTCTATAACACACTGTAATTCCCCTAGGTGGATTACCTATATGATAGACATGGATTTTGCAAAAGTGCAAAACGAACCCAGTCTGCGGGATCCAAACCCCCGACCCCTCGTTCAGGAGCCCGAGCTCCTCCCTACTACGCCAGCTGTGCACTGCGCGGAGACGCGATACGGGCCCTCATCCCGCGCGCGCCCGCCAGCTGTGGAGCACGTGAATCAACAAGGCGCCAACAAGCGACTTCCGCCGCCCCTAACTCTGCGCAGAGTTGTATTGGGGTCGAGATACCTGCAGTTTGTTACTTCCCAGGAAGAGACGGTTCTGCCCATATACAACACTTGCGCCGTTCCGACCTACCGTTGAGATAGTATCCTGGTCAGAAGGTGTGTCGCCGATGTCTGCCTGAGTGGGAAGACCTCTAAGGGCGGGGAGGGGGGAGGGAGAGAGAAGGGAATTAAGGGGAACCTCTAGGGTGGACCAGGAGAGTGACAAGAAAGGGGGAGCTCGAGCTGGGACCAGGACAGAGGAAACAGCAGGAAGGGACCAATATGATGGTAACAGGGGAACAAGGAATTGGACCAGAAGTTGGGATCCGAAATATGGGGCTTATAAGGGGACCAGTAAAGGCGGAGCAGCAAGGAGATCCTGTTAGAAGAGATGAGTGAGGGGGAACCAGGTGTCCGGATTCGGAATGCGTGTCATAGATCTCGCAAAGGAGCATGTGCTTCCAGAACACGTGTCATTGACTTCGTGGGATGATCGCCTGAATTCAGCAGAAGACCTGTCACCGAGGTCATGCAGTGAACGTTGGATTCGGGACGCGTGTCAACGATACCGTACAGCTTACGACTGGATTCGGAAGACATGTCAACTATGCGGTGCAACGAGTGCTGCTGAGCGTGAGAACGGGTGCGGGTAATGCGCAATACAAACCAATGACGTTACTGGTGAATTCCAACAATGATTTACTAATGTGGTGAACGGTTTGATGCTGAAAAAGTACGCAGCAGAACCTAGATATTGGCGAATTTTAAGTTTTACAAAAACTGCTTTCCGTAGGTCAGTGATGCTGCAGTTGCGCGAAGCACGCAAGTGGGAGACACGCCGTTAGGCGTTTCGGAGCATTTGTAAAACTATAATTAATCTTGTTGTGAAACATTAAAATTTATTAGTCCACAATGAGGTTCAACAAAGCCTATCATTAGCAGCATTAATGTTAAGAAAGTTTCAGCTAAAGAAACCAGACCATTTCGCGGCAAACCATTCCATTGGCTGCAGGCGGTACAACTGAAATTTAGCCATATCGACGAAAAGGGAAGAGAAATTGTGACGAAGAATAGGGATAAATCTGTTTGTGGGGTGAGCATCTAATAAGATGATATATAATAAGTATCATCGAGGAAGCAACTAAGCAAGTGCGGCTTTTCTTCCAGGGCGACAGCGGCGGTCCTCTGATTCAGCTCAACAAAGAATCCAAAGATGTTGTCGTTGGGATTACAGTAAGACATATTACTTGCGAAGGAGGCTCCAGTGGTATCCGTTAATGTTACATTTTCCCAAGATATATTCCCCTAAGCATGAACAAATATACATATTATTGCCAAGAAGAAGTAGGTGTTATTATTGAAATTCTCTGATCATTGCTTTTCTTTTAGCCTTCTGGCCATGGCCCTTTGGCATAAGCCGCGTGGTTCTTAACATTAGACTAAAACGCCGCTCTACACCGCCATTGGCCAGATGGTTGCGATGGAGCTCTCCTGCGTGCCAACAGTGTAAAGCCCTTCGCACACTTTTGCGGCAACGCGGCAGCCCTATCTTTAACCGCTGATGTGCCGCCTACGTGGCAAACGCGGTGGCAGCGGCAGTAATCCCTCAAGGCATTGTTGCTGCATTGCCGCGTTGGTGATTGAGCGAGCGGGAAGAGTGCCGCGTGAACTCTAGCACGCGGCAGTGGAAGCCGCGTACGCAGCTGTTCTGGCCTCTGCCGCGTACGCGGGTGCCGCAAAAGTGTGCAAAGGGCTTAAGGCGCCTTTTATACTCGTGCCGTCGCGCAGTGCAGCGTGATGGTTAACATAGCTATCGATTATTCGCCTGGCGGCGCCCCATCGCTTTCACACTCCGCCGCCCCAAAACACCACATTTGACGGAATTTTAGGTTACGGTATTCGGCGAATCGCGCCGCGATTGGCCTAGGGCCACAAAGGTTCCATGAGAGTTTGAGTAGAGAATCAAATTCCTTATCCGGAACATGCTTATCTTTTACCCTAGTAATCGTAGGTCTGGCCTGAAGCACCAAATCTAGATCAGTATTCTATAAGAACTCTTAGGCTGCTAGCAATGCGCTCCATAAGGACATTGGATCTATGCTAGTCGGAGGAGGGTATGCGGTGTCTCGCCTCTCCAATCTCCTCCTCTGAGTTTGTTTCAGAGCTTCAGCTGCTGCCAAATGATACAATGGTAGCCACGCAAACTCAGAGCATGGGTGTGCTGAACGCAGCTGTAACCTTAACTCTGCCCCTCCTAATTGGGATAGACCTGGGACATTCAATAAGACTGGTTAAGTGCCATGAGTGGCCAAATCTCTGACTCCTTACTCGTCAGCTAGGTTCATTGCGTTTAAAATGCTTTCTTCCTATTTACAGAAAGGTTTTGCACAAAATTCAATTTGTTACACTAGTAATTTGAAAATTTGACATTTCATCTTAGTAATAATACGAATACTAGGATTTTTTATGTTATAATATATACCATATATGTTGCTGAAAAGGAGTCGCATGCTACCTTGCCGGCTATCCAAACTCGCTAACGGCAACTCAGTTATTACTACCATTATGGATATATGTACATTTGTGAAAAATTAGACGAATTTAAAGAGTTTTGAATCATTTCCTTTTCGGCGTTTCGTATTTCGGTTTCCGCCCATTTTTGAGCTCTTCCGTTCCATATTCCGCCTTCCGCCTTTCTTTAAAAAATTTCCTCACATCCCTGATTCCAAGATGAATTATTCTAAGATCCCAGCTTTCCAAAATGCCATTATCAAATGACGCAAGTTGGGTCGGGGGGGGGGGGGTCACTGTATTCAGCGCTTTTCCTCCTTCATAAGAAGGCACATGAACATGAACAAGGCACATACATCAGAAATGGTCTAACACAGTTCATTAAATGGTAGACACACAAGTGCTGAATAACAGTTTTAATTTCATGCAGCACAAAGTGCGGTATTGGGCTGTTCTACATGTTGATCCCCTCGACTCAATTTGCGCCGAATGCTATAGAATATGAAATAGCGAAGTGCCGATTAGACGGCGTGCATAATCCATTCTCTCCCTCAGTCACCTCCTTGCTTCCCCCAGCAGCACAACATGGTATTTGAAGGAAAAGATGCCAAGATCGACGTAGCGATCAGCAGGTGCTAACGTATTAAACGTTAGCACACTGCTGATTGTATTAAACGTCATTACGACACTATTTCACAGTAGGGCGCGAAAACGTATGACTCAGCATCGTGCCCGCCCGCGAAATTGGTTTGGAATGTGCCTTTTTAAAAGGTGCGCGATTTCGAAATGGAGCGAGGAAACTGAACGGGTTATTCGAATTTATCCGATTTTATCCGAATCATCCAGAGTCCGGATAATTGGATGATTCGGATAATGGCAATTTTGCGGACCCCGGATTTTTGGATGATTCGGATAAGGGCTATTTTGCGAGCACCGGATCTTTGGATGATTCGGACAAGGGCGATTTTGAGGACCCCGGATTTTTGGATGATTCGGATAAAGGCAATTTCGCGGTGGCCGAATAATTGGATGATTCGGATCGGGATATCCGAATCGGATATCTGGAAATGATTCATTCGGATCCAATGTATACGGCTCTCCCCCGCAGTGCCTGGAGCTGCGGGTGAGACCCGCAGGAGCGCGATGGATGGGTGTCGGTTATGGTTCATCTATTTAGAAATATTTTTTAACGAATCTATATGCTAGAACTATAATAGATTGGTGCATAATTTCTGTCCATGAAAGAGCCCGACAACCAACAATATAATCACCGTTATTGTCGACAAATGGAGGCGTATTGAACCCTGCGCTCAAAACGTAACGCAGGAAACCTTAGCACGACATTAGGTTACCTTAATTGCACTGTAAATCTTCGTGGCCTTCCAGCCACAAGTTAGCCGTTTGAGTTTTAGGGAAAAGTCTTGCACGGAAATGCAACAACAAAGCAGACCGTTCTTTTTAGTATGAGCTATAACTGCATCGGACAGACCTACCGGACTCAACAAGGCATCGGAGGGATTGTTATCATCACAAGGGCTACCATATCTTTGAGCTGCTTGTCAAGCGAGGGAATTTTAGTGGAGATAGAACGACAAAAGTGAGAGCAAGCGCAAAATGGTACATAACTGTTGAGCTATAAGGAGTGTTCTGTTAGATTTCGGGGCTTGCATTCAAGAACTCCTAACTTGGCTTAGAAAACGCTTCTTCGCAAAACAAATTCTGCTACATCTCTGACATTCCTAGAGGTCTCAACTGCCGACAAGATTACGCAGTATTGCGTACAGTAATCCTCGCGGCGCCGCACCACCCGTCGTTGTCACAGCGGGTCCGCGGCACCCGAAAGACTCTGCTGCCGGCCTAAAACAAGAAGAGCCATACCGCACACATGGACGCTAACCGACACAGCATCTAGGGCGAGGGAGTGGTGCATTCTTCACCCGATCCCGGCCGCAGCCCCATATGTGCAGTTTGTGACGCTCGAAAACAGCGCCGCAGGGTTGCCGATTACTTGAATGGCGTGGCGTTGTCCAAAAATATGACAAGCACCTAACATCCACGTTGACGACAGTTGTGGTGCGTTATCTCGAGGGAGCCTCTAAATTTCTTCTTCACTCACTTTGTGTTCATAGCCAAGAGCTACAGTAGAAAAACAACTTCAGCTGAGAAAAAGCTGCACTAGGTGCGAGAAAGAGAGGCATCAACTCCACATGTTGTGTTCCTTTATATTTCACAGCCCAGTATCAGATCACAGAACAGGATAGAACAATTCAGTGTTATTCTCTGGTTCTACAGAAGCGTGGAGTCACTTTCTGTTTCCTGTTCAACGCGGTACTAAGCGGGCTCGTGCCCGCTCCACACGGGCAAGGTTCCCCAAAAAGATCAATTAGATCAGCCAGACCCCGCAGTTCCTTCCCTTTCCTGGCTATGTTCTGTCCCCAGCGTTAGCTCAAATCGTCGCGCGCGGCAAAGCAATTTGAGTTGCAGAAGGAGGAGGTGCTTTTACGTAATATCAGCTGAGTGGAGGGATTGAAGGCTGCGACGTGTTGCTTAAAGCATTTGTCTAACATCCCATTTTCATGTCAGATTAGACACTTTTCAGACCAAGTTGTACACTTTTTAAAGCAAGCCCAACACTTCTGAAACCAAATGGAGAATCTCTAAAGCAAGCTACACGATTTTGAAATCGAACTGAACAGTCTCCATGTCAAAACAAACGTCTTCCAGATTAAACTAGAGATTCTCCGAAGTGGTTGATATATTTTTCGCCTAGGAAAGTTTGCATGATATTCCTGAAATTTTTTAGTTTACCTGCCTTTCAAAGTGAACACACAGTTTGAAATCTTACAAAGTTTTTGTTTTTCAATAAAAAAAAAATAATCGCTTAAAACTACTTCGAAATTATTAAATTAAGTACCGAGAGACGGCGATTTTCTAGAGGCACATGAGGAAGAAATCGCTTTATGCACTCGTCTAGCTCGTAACGATTTTCATCTGACTGGAACGTCGATGTTGGTTTATGCGTGCTTTCTATTAGGTTGTAACGAATTAAATGGCACTGGCTCGCGCCATTTTTTGGCGCGTCTTTACGCGTTTGAACAAGAACAAACCGTAACATGTGGCATATCATTTAGAAGCGCAAACTTTGCTCTACCGGTGAGTACCTAATTTTCTATGTAGAAGTGGGAAAACTTTAGAGTTTTATTGACTTTTTTGCAGATGGACAAAAGGGTAATCCGAGGCATTTACTTGTATGAATTCAAGCTGGGCACTACAGCTAAGGAGGCGGACGAGAAGATCAACGCCGCATTCGGTCAAGGCTGTTCCACAATTCGGACGGCGTAACGTTGGTATCAGAAGTTCCGGAATGGAGATGAGAGCTTGGAAGAACATGAAGGTCGTGGGAGGCATAGTGATGTTGATGAGGACAAGCTGAGAGATGTGGTAGAGGAGGATCCACACAAAGGTACCAAGGAGATAGCGAAGGCTCTTGGCGTCAGCCACAACACAGCTGCCCGGCATCTGAAGGAAACTGGAAAGACCAAAAAGCTGGAAAGATGGGTGCCTCACGAGCTGTCTGAGGAGCAAAGAAACCGACGATATGAGATCTCGTCCGCACTGCTTCTACGGAACGAAACGGACCCATTCCTTGATCGCATCGTAACCAGTGACGAGAAATGGATAATGTACGACAACAGGCGACGATCGGCACAGTGGGTGGGCAGCGATGAGAGCCCCAAGGTTTTTGCGAAGCCGGAATTGCACCAAAAGAAAGTAATGGTGACAGTATGGTGGTGTTCGCTGGGAATTATTCACCACAGCTTCCTCCCTCCCGTGAATCCATCACGGCAGAGAAGTACTGCATTGAAATTGAAGAAATGATGAAAAAGTCGAAGGATATCCGGCCGGCCTTGGTAAACCGAAGGCGAGTTCTCCTTCTGCACGACAATGCTCGCCCCCATGTAGCACGAACGACGTTGCAGAAATTGAATGAGCTGAGCATTGAAACTCTGCCACATCCTCCGTTTTCCCCCGACCTCTCCCAGCAGACTACCATTTCTTCAAGCATCTCGGCGACTTCTTGGTAGGGAAAATATTCAAATACCAACAGGATGCCGAAAGTGCCTTCGAAGATTTCGTCAATTCCAGAACTTCTGATTTTTATGCTACTGGGAAAAAAAGCTTGTGTCACGTTGGCAAAGATGGTAGAATCAGAAGGTTTTCATTTCGATTAATAAACTTGCCTACAAGCCGAGATATTAACTGTTTAAATTTACAGTGGTTCAGTTCCATTTATTTCGTTACAACCTAATACAATGGCTTCTTGTATTGTTGAACAAGTGACAAGACAAGTGTTTAACTTTACGCAAATTTATTTGCCATCAATCAAAGGAATACCATGGCGTTCTGAAGTCCTGGATGACTGCGTAGGACAACCCGTGCTTGTAGCACCAAAAACATAACTTAAAATGCTTTTTGCACTGTAAAATAAATTTTATGAGGTCGTACTCTTTCTATTAGGTTGATCAAAAAGTCTTGCAACACTAGCACAGCAATATTCAAATTTGTCCCTAGTTGCTAAAACCGTAGCGATGTCCGTTCCTCCTCGTGGTGGCACTGGGAACTGCTCGCTTTGTGAGCTAAGCCAAGCACGGACACTCGAATGCAGGCGACAGGCCCTTGTGACATGCCGGCCTACGAAGACCCATGTCACATCACATGGTGTATGAATAGTCATGTTTTTCGAGATTGTGCTACGGCGTCCGCGGGAGCCGACGCGCACTCGCAGAGCCGTGTGTGGAAAGTATGCGAGGGTCCCTGATGCGAGGACGGCATCGGGGGGCAACTGAGCTAGTCCGAAAGTCCCGTAACATAGGCAGGACCCGCGTAGCAACGCTGAATGTGGGTACGTTGACGGGCCGCTCGTGCGAGTTGGTTGAAGCACTGGAGCGTAGAAGAGTTGATTTCTGTGCGGTGCAGGAGACGAGGTGGTCCTGCCGCAAGTCAAGGGACATAGGACGTGGCTTCAAGGCCGTTCTATGTGGAAGTCCCAGGACCACCAGTGGTGTCGGAATAATCGTCTCCGAACGATTTCGTGACTCGATTGTAAGCGTCGAGCGCTTTGACGATCGATTGATGAAGATCGTTGTCGCCGCGAAGGAGCTACTCTATCATTCTTCTCTGCGTATGCTCCGCAGACTGGCTGCTCCGATCAAGCCAAGGATGAGTTTTTGAACCTGCTGGATGAGAAGACAGCAGAGGTACCGCCGAAAGATGTCATCATAGTCGCTGGTGACCTTAATGGACACATAGGTGCTACGAAGGACGGGTATCATCTGTCATGGTGGTTTCGGATACGGGTCGCATAACGCCGATGGTGAGCGTATTCTTGAGTATGCGGAACCGCATAACCCCACCATGTAAACACCGTTTTCCGAAACCACCTCATGTCATACTATAGTGGGAGCTCCAAGTTTCAACTAGACTTTGTCCTTGTGAGGATCGCGACCGCAGCATTGTCACAGACGCGAATATCATGTCGTATGAACGGTCGCTCCACAGCATCGACCGCTGATCTGCACCCTAAAGATCGCCCCTCCGAGGCTGAGGCAGATTGAGAGATGCGGTGCTGAAAGAATCAAGTTTTGGCGAATGAGAGAGAAGGAAGCAGCTGTGATTTCTCGCGTACGGTTGCCGACAGTCACGACTGTCGACAAAACTTGGAAGAGAGCAACTGACGCGATACGCCAAGCTGCAAGATTGGAACTCGGCACTACGAAGCCTGGACGAAGCAAAGTCGAGAAACAAACATAGCTGTGGACGGACGACGTGAAAGCGGAGGTTCGAGAGAAGAAGTCGCTGTATCATGTGTTTCTCGGCGACAGGGCAGCCAACAACTGGCAGGAGTATCAGAAGGCAAAGAAGGCTGCAAAGAAAGCCGTGGCCTTTACGAAATCCACTTATTATATTGATGTCATCGAAAAGCTCGAGTCGCGCGGTGGTGAGCGGTGGTGATGGTGAAACCCGCGATCGCCAAACCGAGGATATTGAAAAGTTCTTTGGCATCAATGATGAGAGCGGTCATCTTCTGACAGACTGCAAAAAGGCGCTGAAGCGATGGCATGATTCAGCACCTGTATCACCTGTCGTCCTGTGAATCATCGACTTGCTCGAGCGGGTGCCAGCAGCGTCTCCATTCGTTCCTGTCGCGTGCCAGAGTGCTACAATGTATCCTCCTCGCTCGAGGGACACGAAGAGCGTCACAGCGGTCGTTCAGGGCTTCCACGAAGAAGTCCGACCAACGCGTTGGTGGGCGTTCTGATGTTCTCTTGACATCCCGCGGAATCCGGTCGGTGACGGCTCTCGTCCAGCGGGTGTCTGCGAAGCGCATTACGTGGCCGGCCCACCTAATTTTCGACAACTTGGCCCACGCGACAGCGTCTCTGATCTTCGAACGTCGGCGAAGCTCGGAACTCCGGAGGCCTTCTCTCACTTGCGTGAGTCGTGTCACTCCGAGCATCGTCCTCTCGATTCCACGCTGCGCGACGCTGATGGCTTCGTCCTGCTTTCGTACAGCACAGGTCTGTGAGGCGTATGTTAGGGCAGGAAGAATAGTGGAGTCGAATAGGTGGGCACGGAGTCGGACGTTCTTCCTCTTCTTCGCGACTTCTTCGACGCTCTTTAAAGCTCCCCAAGCCGCTCGTTGCCTCCTGCTCAGCTCTGGCGCTAGGTCGTTGGCCATGTTGACTTCGCGACCCAGATACACATAGCTGGAGCATTCGGAGATGTTCGTTCCGTTGAGCGAGAATGGGGCATCAGAAACCCATCCGTTCTTCATGAACATCGTCTTCGTAAGATTCAGCTGCAGTCCAACGCTTCCACATACACGATCGAAGTCGGCCAGCATTCGTTCCGCCTGACTGATGCTCGGTGTTATGAGCACGATGTCGTCAGCGAAGCGAAGATGGTGCAGTTGCCGGCCGTCGACCTTCACTCCCATGTCTTCCCATTCTAGTTCGCGCATGACGCTTTCGAGGGTGGCGCTGAAGAGCTTCGGGGATATGGTATCCCCCTGCCGAACCCCTCTCTTTACGTCGATGACGACGTCGTTGTGGAATGGTGAGATCTTGGTCGTGAATCCACTGTACAGCTCTCGAAGGACCCTGATGTACTGAGTAGGAACATCCTGAGTGAGCAGGGCGTCGATAACCGCTTCAGTTTCGACGGAGTCGAATGCCTTTATCAGGTCGATGAACGTAAGGCACAGCGGCAGCTTGCACTCTCGCGACACTTCGATGAGCTTCGTTATTGTGGTGTGTGGTCGATCGTGCTGAATTCTCTCCGAAATTGTGCTTGTTCTCATGGCTGTCCTTCGTCCAGCGTTCTGATGATCCTATTCAGGATCACTCGAGTGAACAGTATGTAGAATACGGACAGCAGGCAGATCGGGCGATAGTTGCCAATGTCGTGCACGTCTCCCTTCTTGTACAGCAAGACGGTCCTGATGGTCTTCCACTGAGATGGAACCTTGCACTCCGACAGGTAGCGCGTGAAGAGCCGCGCCAGGGTGTTGATGAGCGCTGGCGGGAGTTTCTTCAGGTGTTCGGGTCTGATCCTGGCAGGACCGGGTGCTGTACGTTTCTTCACCGACGAGATGGCGTGTCGGATCTCGGAAGGCAGAACAGAGGGGACGACGTATCCATCCTGCGGAAGATGGCGTGGAGCAGGTGGAGTGGCTATCGAAGAGATCGGAGTAGAAGTCGTGGATGACCTTCTCCATGGTCCTTCTGGAAGAGGTGACGGTTCCGTCAGGACGTCGGAGAGCGGTCATCTTGGACTTGAAGTTGGGAAAGTTCCGGCGGGCATTGCGGATGCTCAGGCCTGCCTCTACTGCTTCAGCCAACACTTCCGCCATTCTCTCCTTAAGATCCTCCCTTTCGCCGCTCTGCATAGCTTTGCAAGCTCGAACGTCAGTTGGTAGTTGCCTGACGCTCGTGCTGCTCCACGCTGGCGTATCAGCTCGAGAGTTTCCGGAGACAGGCGTCTCTTGGTGGTCTTCAAGCTCTCGGCTTCCTTAGCACTATCGCGGAGATGGTGCACGAAGTGGTCGTATTCCTCGTCGATGTTGTCCATGACGGCGTCTTCCCAAAGGCCGGCAAGGGAGGTGTAAAGGTCCCAGTTGATGGTCGTACCGGGACTCCTCTTCTTGAACTTCGCGGCCTTCTCTCCTTGACGCGAAAAGCGGAACCTTGCGCGAAGGAGGCGGTGGTCCGATCCCGTGTAGAACTTGGGGACAACGGAAACGTCAGTCAGGTAATACTTGCGGTTGAAGATGATGTGGTCGATCTCGTTGTGGAACTGGCCACCGGGGGATTCCCAGGTCCATCGTAGAGAGGGAGGCTTCTGGAACTGTGAGTTTCCATGGATGGTCTTGGTCGACATGATAAACTCGGACAGCCTTTCATCTTGCTCGTTCCACTCTAAACCGTAGGTTCCGATGTGAAGTTCTTCCGGCGACCTTCGCGGTCCGAACTTGGCGTTGAAGTCGCCGACGATCATCTTGTAGAAGGTGTGATCTTCCTTATAGAACTTCTCCAGCTCCACGTAGAAGGCTTCGACCTCTTCGTCGTCGTAGTCGGATGTTGGGGCATACGCGACGAATACAGTCAAAGCTGGCACGGAGCCGCATCGCTTCAGTCGCAGACGTCCGATTCGGGTTGTCAGAGACTCGTACGAATCGATGTTCATGGCCAAATGCGTGTTGACGAGGACACCATCGCCGCCTACTCCCCTGCTTTCGCATGTTCCGAGGAACAGTTCTTCTCCGGAGTCGTAGGCGGCGTGTAGGGGGTGATGTCTTCTCGTCTCGGTCAGTCCGATGACGTCGTACTTGATCTTCCTGACTTGCATCATCAGTCCTCGACGGATGCTTCTGATGCGAGCGTGCGGGCGTTGTAAGTTCAGATCGTCATCCTAGTCCTTCTCAATTTGCGCAGCCTGGTTAGGCCCTGAGATTTTAGCAGCCTCTCCGTACTCGTCCTTCCCATCGCTGCAGAAATGGGGCTCTTTCGGGGTCAGGGGAATGAGGCCCTTTACTGCTGCTGTTTTTGACTGGAGTACACACGGGTAGCTAGTCGGGCTCTGTCGTGCAGGCGAAGAACTCCGGACAGCAAGCCAGACTGCCCGAAGGGACGGGGCGAGACTTAAGGCGGCCTCGAATCGCCTTACATGTACTCCCAGTCTACCGAGTGCAAGCTTTTGGCCGAGCCGACGCAGTTACAATCCGCACAGTCACGGACACATCCACGCACACTGTGCACGAACATGCCGCTCCCGCGCACAAGGAACGCGTCGACCCGACACACCAGGAGCAAAGAGTCCATCCGTTTCATCCCACCTGCGTCTCTGTGCAGTGCACGATCGCATTTGGTTCGCGTTTAATTCCCCTATCCACCACCCGGGGACGTGCCACGTGACCCTGCAACAAGCGGCCCGAGATCCCTCTTAACAAGAGAGCCCGAAGGCTCTCTATCGAATGAGATCCGTGGATGGCATGATTACTTTAAAGAAATTTTCACTATGGAATTTCCTCACCCGGTCATTCCTTTTGTGGGTTCTGTTCACGGTCCCGTTCACAAGATCACCGTGGAGGAAACAGAAGCGGCTCTGAAGAAGATGAAGCCCGGTAAGACGACAGGACCGGATGATCTCTGATGTTTGGAAGTCGAAGCTCTGGTATCCTGCTGATTGGTTGGCTGAGTTCTTCAACCAGGTAGTAAAGGAGAGGAAACTACCGGAGTGCCTACAATTTAGTTCAGCAGGACCAGTGTCATATTTGATTGGACCCCCTCGAGTGTTTGCTGCTCTCACGGTCACAAGATCCTCGAGTTTTATGCCAATTTCCCGATGAACGATTTTGTGAAAAAGGAGGAGGTCATTACGCTTTCTTCTAATAGACAGTGTGGGCAATCCAAAATTGAGATTTCTCTCAATCCTCGAAGGAATTCGGTCATATAAGAACCCTAGCGCACGTACCAAGCTTCCTTGTGAAGCTGTTCTGAACTCTTTCTTGGAAAGCAATTGTCTTCCTTTTATGGAGATTAAAAAAAGGAGTACTATATTCCAATATAGGCCTGACATATATTTTGTACGCTTGAAGAATCACATTGGCATCTTTGGTTGATAATGCTCTAAACAAATTAAACATTACCTGAGTAGTTTGTTAGCTATCATAGTGCAATGCTTATCGAAACTGAGATCGCTGCGAACAAGAAACCCTAGGTCCAGCAGTTCACTCACGCATTTAAGCGAAATTCCGTTAATAGAGTGTTGATGTTTCTTGTTTCTATTGCCTAAATGAAGTACTCGTGATTTTTCCTCAGACAAGGGGAGGTCCCAATCCAATTATTTTTAGTTTTCTAGACCGTATCTGATATAATTTGGAACGCGCTCGTGTCGATATAGAAGATGCTGATTTCAAACGCGTCGGTCGTGCATCGAAACGTAACTAATTTGTTAGGAAAGGTGTCCATTTGCAATGGAAAACGTCTGCTTATTTTAAAACGTGATCAGCTATCCTGAAAGGTGTCTAGTTAAACCCAAAAATTGTATATATCATGACTGTTTTTAGATTGGAGCAGTATCTTCACAGATGTCCGCAAAAAGCTTGATTGGATCTGTGACCGAACAGGCGGGTGAACGACAGCTGTAGCCATGGAAATTTTTAGAAAATAGTCTAACTACTATTCAAATTAACGTATTTTATGAGTATTTAGGTGTGTGTCCCACTGATGAATGGAGGACGCTGCGCACAAATTTTTAGTTGATGAAGAATAACTACCTTCGTTGTGATTCATCCAAATGTGTCATGAATAAACACTGGATGGTCTGGTTCTGGAACTCTTTCGCTCATGCCTGACCTCACTATCGGCATACAATCATCTAGATAACGGAAACGAGTTTGATGCATTGGTTAGGACTATATCTGCAACCATCCATTCAATGGAATTTATTCATATACAGTACCGGACATGTTCCTCTGTTCATTCGCCGGAAATCCCGGAAAGGTCAACATGGGCCACCTTGGAACGGAGAAAAGGGCCTTTTTAAATAACTTTTTTTTAAATCAATTACCTGTAAAAAGAAACACGTATTTGAGCTTAGCAGCTCAAGCTCTATCTTATGACCTATAGATCTCAGTAGAGTTGAACAACGCATATAGGCCCGACAGAATCAATCGAGTGGGCGCGACAACCTGTAGAGCGATCGAGCGACAGCTTGTAGAGTGAGCGTTTGAGGAGTTTTATCACAAATTTGCAGCCGCCCTACTCAGGAATTGCTCTAAGACTGTCCAGCGAGCCTTCGGAGTGCGCCGTGCACAATGCATATAGGATCGAACCTATCCATCGAAGGGGGAAGCTTGTAGAGTGAGCGTCTGAGGAGTTTTATCACAAATTTGCAGCCGCCCTGGTCAGGAATTGCTCTAAGACTGTCCAGCGAGCCTTCGGAGTGCGCCTTGCACAATGCATATATTATCGAACCTATCCATCGAAGGGGGAAGCTTGTAGAGTGAGCGTTTGAGGAGTTTTATCACAAATTTGCAGCCGCCCTACTCAGGAATTGCTCTAAGACTGTCCAGCGAGCCTTCGGAGTGCGCCGTGCACAATGTATATATTATCGAACCTATCCATCGAAGGGGGAAGCTTGTAGGGTGAGCGTCTGAGGAGTTTTATCACAAATTTGCAGCCGCCCTGGTCAGGAATTGCTCTAAGACTGTCCAGCGAGCCTTCGGAGTGCGCCTTGCACAATGCATATATTATCGAACCTATCCATCGAAGGGGGAAGCTTGTAGAGTGAGCGTCTGAGGAGTTTTATCACAAATTTGCAGCCGCCCTACTCAAGAATTGCTCTAAGACTTCCAGCGAGGCTTTGGAGTGCGCCTTGCACAATGCATATAGGATCGAACCTATCCATCGAAGGGGGAAGCTTGTAGAGTGAGCATCTGAGGAGTTTTATCACAAATTTGCAGCCGCCCTACTCAGGAATTGCTCTAAGACTGTCCAGCGAGCCTTCGGAGTGCGCCTTGCACAATGCATATATTATCGAACCTATCCATCGAAGGGGGAAGCTTGTAGAGTGAGCGTCTGAGGAGTTTTATCACAAATTTGCAGCCGCCCTGGTCAGGAATTGCTCTAAGACTGTCCAGCGAGCCTTCGGAGTGCGCCTTGCACAATGCATATATTATCGAACCTATCCATCGAAGGGGGAAGCTTGTAGAGTGAGCGTCTGAGGAGTTTTATCACAAATTTGCAGCCGCCCTACTCAGGAATTGCTCTAAGACTGTCCAGCGAGCCTTCGGAGTGCGCCTTGCACAATGCAGATATTATCGAACCTATCCATCGAAGGGGGAAGCTTGTAGAGTGAGCGTCTGAGGAGTTTTATCACAAATTTGCAGCCGCCCTACTCAGGAATTGCTCTAAGACTGTCCAGCGAGCCTTCGGAGTGCGCCTTGCACAATGCATATATTATCGAACCTATCCATCGAAGGGGGAAGCTTGTAGAGTGAGCGTCTGAGGAGTTTTATCACAAATTTGCAGCCGCCCTACTCAAGAATTGCTCTAAGACTTCCAGCGAGGCTTTGGAGTGCGCCTTGCACAATGCATATAGGATCGAACCTATCCATCGAAGGGGGAAGCTTGTAGAGTGAGCGTCTGAGGAGTTTTATCACAAATTTGCAGCCGCCCTGGTCAGGAATTGCTCTAATACTGTCCAGCGAGCCTTCGGAGTGCGCCTTGCACAATGCATATATTATCGAACCTATCCATCGAAGGGGGAAGCTTGTAGAGTGAGCGTCTGAGGAGTTTTATCACAAATTTGCAGCCGCCCTACTCAGGAATTGCTCTAAGACTGTCCAGCGAGCCTTCGGAGTGCGCCTTGCACAATGCATATATTATCGAACCTATCCATCGAAGGGGGAAGCTTGTAGAGTGAGCGTCTGAGGAGTTTTATCACAAATTTGCAGCCGCCCTACTCAAGAATTGCTCTAAGACTTCCAGCGAGGCTTTGGAGTGCGCCTTGCACAATGCATATAGGATCGAACCTATCCATCGAAGGGGGAAGCTTGTAGAGTGAGCGTCTGAGGAGTTTTATCACAAATTTGCAGCCGCCCTGGTCAGGAATTGCTCTAATACTGTCCAGCGAGCCTTCGGAGTGCGCCTTGCACAATGCATATATTATCGAACCTATCCATCGAAGGGGGAAGCTTGTAGAGTGAGCGTCTGAGGAGTTTTATCACAAATTTGCAGCCGCCCTACTCAGGAATTGCTCTAAGACTGTCCAGCGAGCCTTCGGAGTGCGCCTTGCACAATGCATATATTATCGAACCTATCCATCGAAGGGGGAAGCTTGTAGAGTGAGCGTCTGAGGAGTTTTATCACAAATTTGCAGCCGCCCTACTCAAGAATTGCTCTAAGACTTCCAGCGAGGCTTTGGAGTGCGCCTTGCACAATGCATATAGGATCGAACCTATCCATCGAAGGGGGAAGCTTGTAGAGTGAGCGTCTGAGGAGTTTTATCACAAATTTGCAGCCGCCCTGGTCAGGAATTGCTCTAATACTGTCCAGCGAGCCTTCGGAGTGCGCCTTGCACAATGCATATATTATCGAACCTATCCATCGAAGGGGGAAGCTTGTAGAGTGAGCGTCTGAGGAGTTTTATCACAAATTTGCAGCCGCCCTACTCAGGAATTGCTCTAAGACTGTCCAGCGAGCCTTCGGAGTGCGCCTTGCACAATGCATATATTATCGAACCTATCCATCGAAGGGGGAAGCTTGTAGAGTGAGCGTCTGAGGAGTTTTATCACAAATTTGCAGCCGCCCTGGTCAGGAATTGCTCTAATACTGTCCAGCGAGCCTTCGGAGTGCGCCTTGCACAATGCATATATTATCGAACCTATCCATCGAAGGGGGAAGCTTGTAGAGTGAGCGTCTGAGGAGTTTTATCACAAATTTGCAGCCGCCCTACTCAGGAATTGCTCTAAGACTGTCCAGCGAGCCTTCGGAGTGCGCCTTGCACAATGCATATATTATCGAACCTATCCATCGAAGGGGGAAGCTTGTAGAGTGAGCGTCTGAGGAGTTTTATCACAAATTTGCAGCCGCCCTACTCAGGAATTGCTCTAAGACTGTCCAGCGAGGCTTTGGAGTGCGCCGTGCACAATTCATATAGGATCGAACCTATCCATCGAAGGGGGAAGCTTGTAGAGTGAGCGTCTGAGGAGTTTTATCACAAATTTGCAGCCGCCCTGGTCAGGAATTGCTCTAATACTGTCCAGCGAGCCTTCGGAGTGCGCCTTGCACAATGCATATATTATCGAACCTATCCATCGAAGGGGGAAGCTTGTAGAGTGAGCGTCTGAGGAGTTTTATCACAAATTTGCAGCCGCCCTGGTCAGGAATTGCTCTAATACTGTCCAGCGAGGCTTTGGAGTGCGCCGTGCACAATTCATATAGGATCGAACCTATCCATCGAAGGGGGAAGCTTGTAGAGTGAGCGTCTGAGGAGTTTTATCACAAATTTGCAGCCGCCCTGGTCAGGAATTGCTCTAAGACTGTCCAGCGAGGCTTTGGAGTGCGCCGTGCACAATTCATATAGGATCGAACCTATCCATCGAAGGGGGAAGCTTGTAGAGTGAGCGTCTGAGGAGTTTTATCACAAATTTGCAGCCGCCCTACTCAGGAATTGCTCTAAGACTGTCCAGCGAGGCTTTGGAGTGCGCCGTGCACAATTCATATAGGATCGAACCTATCCATCGAAGGGGGAAGCTTGTAGAGTGAGCGTCTGAGGAGTTTTATCACAAATTTGCAGCCGCCCTGGTCAGGAATTGCTCTAATACTGTCCAGCGAGCCTTCGGAGTGCGCCTTGCACAATGCATATATTATCGAACCTATCCATCGAAGGGGGAAGCTTGTAGAGTGAGCGTCTGAGGAGTTTTATCACAAATTTGCAGCCGCCCTACTCAGGAATTGCTCTAAGACTGTCCAGCGAGCCTTCGGAGTGCGCCTTGCACAATGCATATATTATCGAACCTATCCATCGAAGGGGGAAGCTTGTAGAGTGAGCGTCTGAGGAGTTTTATCACAAATTTGCAGCCGCCCTACTCAGGAATTGCTCTAAGACTGTCCAGCGAGCCTTCGGAGTGCGCCTTGCACAATGCATATATTATCGAACCTATCCATCGAAGGGGGAAGCTTGTAGAGTGAGCGTTAGGGGAGTTTTATCACAAATTTGCAGCCGCCCTACTCAGGAATTGCTCTAAGACTGTCCAGCGAGGCTTTGGAGTGCGCCGTGCACAATTCATATAGGATCGAACCTATCCATCGAAGGGGGAAGCTTGTAGAGTGAGCGTCTGAGGAGTTTTATCACAAATTTGCAGCCGCCCTACTCAAGAATTGCTCTAAGACTTCCAGCGAGGCTTTGGAGTGCGCCTTGCACAATGCATATAGGATCGAACCTATCCATCGAAGGGGGAAGCTTGTAGAGTGAGCGTCTGAGGAGTTTTATCACAAATTTGCAGCCGCCCTGGTCAGGAATTGCTCTAATACTGTCCAGCGAGCCTTCGGAGTGCGCCTTGCACAATGCATATATTATCGAACCTATCCATCGAAGGGGGAAGCTTGTAGAGTGAGCGTCTGAGGAGTTTTATCACAAATTTGCAGCCGCCCTGGTCAGGAATTGCTCTAATACTGTCCAGCGAGCCTTCGGAGTGCGCCTTGCACAATGCATATATTATCGAACCTATCCATCGAAGGGGGAAGCTTGTAGAGTGAGCGTCTGAGGAGTTTTATCACAAATTTGCAGCCGCCCTGGTCAGGAATTGCTCTAATACTGTCCAGCGAGCCTTCGGAGTGCGCCTTGCACAATGCATATATTATCGAACCTATCCATCGAAGGGGGAAGCTTGTAGAGTGAGCGTCTGAGGAGTTTTATCACAAATTTGCAGCCGCCCTACTCAGGAATTGCTCTAAGACTGTCCAGCGAGCCTTCGGAGTGCGCCTTGCACAATGCATATATTATCGAACCTATCCATCGAAGGGGGAAGCTTGTAGAGTGAGCGTTAGGGGAGTTTTGTCACAAATTTGCAGCCGCCCTACTCAGGAATTGCTCTAAGACTGTCCAGCGAGGCTTTGGAGTGCGCCGTGCACAATTCATATAGGATCGAACCTATCCATCGAAGGGGGAAGCTTGTAGAGTGAGCGTCTGAGGAGTTTTATCACAAATTTGCAGCCGCCCTGGTCAGGAATTGCTCTAAGACTGTCCAGCGAGCCTTCGGAGTGCGCCTTGCACAATGCATATATTATCGAACCTATCCATCGAAGGGGGAAGCTTGTAGAGTGAGCGTTAGGGGAGTTTTATCACAAATTTGCAGCCGCCCAACTCAGGAATTGCTCTAAGACTGTCCAGCGAGGCTTTGGAGTGCGCCTTGCACAATGCATATATTATCGAACCTATCCATCGAAGGGGGAAGCTTGTAGAGTGAGCGTTAGGGGAGTTTTATCACAAATTTGCAGCCGCCCTACTCAGGAATTGCTCTAAGACTGTCCAGCGAGGCTTTGGAGTGCGCCGTGCACAATTCATATAGGATCGAACCTATCCATCGAAGGGGGAAGCTTGTAGAGTGAGCGTCTGAGGAGTTTTATCACAAATTTGCAGCCGCCCTGGTCAGGAATTGCTCTAATACTGTCCAGCGAGCCTTCGGAGTGCGCCTTGCACAATGCATATATTATCGAACCTATCCATCGAAGGGGGAAGCTTGTAGAGTGAGCGTTAGGGGAGTTTTATCACAAATTTGCAGCCGCCCAACTCAGGAATTGCTCTAATATTGTCCAGCGAGCCTTTGGAGTGCACCGTGCACAATGCATATAGGATCGAACCTATCAATCGAGTGGGAGCGACCGCTTGCAAATTGCAGCGCGGTCGTGTTCGGAGCGCAATAACTCTGTCAAGTCCGAATCGTTTCGGCTGCAACTTATGAGTCTTGTAGGCAGTAAAACGATGTAGTGGCACACTAAAGTGGAACGGTGTAGCTTATGACTATGTAAAGTTACAGGGGCGCGAATATTCAGGTTAGCCTTGTGTGACACGATCTTTGCGGATTTCAGTCGACCTCTGCAGGAAGACG
>OX375865.1:108715254-108937006 GCA_947359475.1 Heligmosomoides polygyrus bakeri
ATTGTCGATTTTGTAGCTAGTGAAACGTTCTAGTGGTGAACTAAAGCGAATGGACGAAGTAACAGCGGCGCGAATATCCAGGTGAGGCTTGCGTGACGCATTTTTTTCTGATTTCGGTGGACCACTACGAGAAGACGCGGCGAGCTAACGGCCGCAAAATGCGTATGCGAACAGAGCACTTAATGTACTTTACGGTGACGGGCTCAGTACTTCTCAGCTGCCTAAACTGCCTTAGCCCCATCTGCCGTTTTAGCGGACTTAGCGGTTGAAGTTTCCTGCCCTCTTACTCGCCCATATTTGGGTTTCCGACACTCCCGGTAACACCGTTTTGTTCATAACGAAAAGCTCTATCGAATGGGGTCACTCTCGACCAATTTCAAAAAATCGATTTCTCGACAATATCGAGGACGTGGGCGCCCTAGGCCGAGTTGCACGGCCGATGACGTCATCGATATTGTCGAAAAATCGATTTTTTGAAATTGGTCGAGAGTGACACCATTCGATAGAGCTTTTCGTTATGAACAAAATGGTGTCACGGGTCGGAAACCCAAATATGGGCGAGTAAGAAGGCAGGAAATTTCAACCGCTAAGTCCGCTAAAACGGCAGATGGGGCTAAGGCAGTTTAGGCAGCTGAGAAGTACTGAGCCCGTCACCGTAAAGTACATTAAGTGCTCTGTTCGCACGCATTTTGCGGCCGTTAGCTCGCCGCGTCTTCTGCAGTGGTGCACCGAAATCGGAAAAAAATGCGTCACGCAAGCCTCATCTGGATATTCGCGCCGCTGTTACTTCGTCCATTTGCTTTAGTTCACCACTAGAACGTTTCACTGGCTACAAAATCGACAATTTGCAGCCAGATCGATTCGATCTCGACAGAGCTACTGCGCTCCGAACACGCCATTGCGTCCTATTTGGCACAACAGCGGTCGATGTTCTCCGCGCTCTTATTCGCCCAGATCACAGTTCTGGATGCTCCTAGTAACACCATTGAAATGAGCAGGGAAAGTTCTATCGAATGGTATCAAGCCTGGCCAATTTCGAAAATATCGATTTTCGATGACGTCATCGTCCGTCTGCGACGGCTTGGAGCGATCTCGTCCTCGATGCGAAATTGTCAAAAACTCGATGTTTCCAAAATCGGACGAAATTGACACCGTTCGATAGCACTTTTCACGCTGAACAGAGCGAGTGTCGAAAACACAAATCTGGGCGTGCAAGAACTCAAGAAACTCTGACCGCTATCTTCCGCCACTCTAAATTGGCGGATGGGGCTAAGGCACTTCAGGAAGCAAGGGAGTTCTAAGCACGTCATCGTAAAATACATTAATTCTCCTGCTCGCCTACGCGTTTGTAGGCCGTTAGGTCTCCGCGTCTTCCTGCAGAGGTCGACTGAAATCCGCAAAAATCGTGTCACACAAGGCTAACCTGAATATTCGCGCCCCTGTAACTTTACATAGTCATAAGCTACACCGTTCCACTTTAGTGTGCCACTACATCGTTTTACTGCCTACAAGACTCATAAGTTGCAGCCGAAACGATTCGGACTCGACAGAGTTATTGCGCTCCGAACACGACCGCGCTGCAATTTGCAAGCGGTCGCTCCCACTCGATTGATAGGTTCGATCCTATATGCATTGTGCACGGTGCACTCCAAAGGCTCGCTGGACAATATTAGAGCAATTCCTGAGTTGGGCGGCTGCAAATTTGTGATAAAACTCCCCTAACGCTCACTCTTCAAGCTGTCGCTCGATCGCTCTACAGGTTGTCGCGCCCACTCGATTGATTCTGTCGGGCCTATATGCATTGTTCAACTCTACTGAGATCTATAGGTAATAAGATAGAACTTGAGCTGCTGATCTCAAGTATATGTTTCTTTTTACAAATACTTGATTTAAAAAAAAGTTATTTAAAAAGGCCGCTTTGGACCGTTCCAAAGCGGCCTATGTTGACCTTTCCGGGATTTCCGTCGAATGAACGGAGGAACATGTCCGGTACTGTAGCTCAGAGGTTACCACCTGAGTGAGCATTGGTGTATCAATTTATCTAAAAAACTGATCAATGGGTTCTGCCTGATATGTATGCGTTATATTATCGCCATTGGATCAAAAAATGCACCATTTTATTCTTCATGGATTGCGATTCATTCAAAAACCCTCAAATAGCATCATTATGGGGAAATCTTTTGTTAGCACAGTACCGGTATGACTCATATGAAAGGCCACCATAGATCTGGATCAAAATTTGGGCTATAAAAGTACAACCGGCAGTGGGGTGAACAGCATCCACATCTAGACTGTCATTTCATACATAAATCCTATGACGAGCCTGCATGAGCTAGGATAGGAATAAGATAGCTTTTATAATTCTTTTCAGTTACTTCTTTTCGGCACCTAGCCTTCTATAAATTAATTACTACTATAAGGCATTGCGACGGGGGTTGCCACAGGATCGGTGCAGTCAGATGGTAAATACGAAATTAGTGCGGTTTGTAGTTTTAATATAGTTAGCGTGCATTTTGCTGTTGCTCTTTAACGGTTATTTTCTTTGTTCGATGATTTTGTTGACGTTGTAGCGCACCATTGAGTGAAATTTTAAATAAATAAATAAATAAAATAGTTCTACACTGTGCGCACTGGCAGAAGCTTTCTCAAGTTGATGAGCTGCTCATAGTCATGTTTTGGTTCCATTTAACTGGCCACATTAGACGAGCTGGAGAGGAGTAACTGCAACATTGGAATAATTGTTGAATTCTTGAAGCAACTCCTTATTAATCCTATCTTCTATAACAGAACTAAGGCCCGACTCACGATTGGTAAGTCATTGGGTTAATGGTAGTGGATAAGTTTATCAACAGAGGGTAGTCGGCAGAGGGCAAGTTTGACACTTGTGAGATCCAGGTAATGATTCAGTTTCTACCCTGGTATAGTAACCGTAAGTAAGTAAGTAAAAGTAATATAACCCATGGTAAAGTCATTCCTTATCCGGCCTTTATATTCGCTATCGTTGTACAGGTTGTGCCCATGAAGAACATCTGTTTAGAGAACCCGAATCTTAGCCTGGCTACAGAATGTTCCTAGACCTAAAAATAAAACTTTTCTTACTCCACATCGTATTTCCAGAATGAATATTGCTATTTTGGTTCTTGTGCTCTGTACTGCTCTGTGTGATGCTCACCGTGGCCACGGACCAGGAGTTTACCACAGAGGACCACCTCCACCACCTTATCTCGAAGACGTCACTGAAGAAGCTCCGCATGGAGTACTTTACCATTGTCTTCAGTATGGACAAAACGATTGCTGATCAGAAGCGGGAGGTCCTTGAGTGGGGTCAGAAGTACGGAATACAGGTACAGTTCCAACAATGCCATTCACGGGTAGAGAATTTCAGCCGCTGACTGTTGTAGGATAAGGTGGAAGAGTTCAACAAGAAAATGGAATCCTTCCGAAACGAAATTAAGCAGAACGTCACGGAACTAATCGCGGCTTTGCCTTCGGCTCTGGAGCAGTTTTCTGCTATAAGGGAAAATGAAGACCAAACCCGTAGCCAACAAGAAGAAGCTCTGAGGGAACTGAAATCTGCAGACCCCAAGGTTTGGTTACTCCGTAAAGTGCAACGCACCTGTCTATTTCAGCGGTCATTAGCGTTAGGTGCACGACGTTCTTCGATTCATCTTCCACCAGTTCAAGCCCAGACACCCTCACGACAAGCCGGGTCATCAGGGAATTGGCGGATTCGGGCCCCAAGGTGGTTTCGGCAGACGAGGAGGTGAGCAGTACTCTACATACCCGGTTACCGAATGTGACCTCGGCCTATGAATGACGAATTTCTAGAAATGAGCGGCGAATTCGGAGGTGAGGACATGGTAGGCAGACCAGGCGGACTTGGTGGATTCGAGGGATTCGGAGGTCGTCCAGGGTTTGGAGGCTTCCAAGGTTATCAGATTTGCCTTGTTTCGAAGAAAGCTCCTATAATATGGTGTTAAATGGATAACAATTTGAATTTTTGCAGGAATTTGGGGCGGACGTGGCTTCAGCATAGATGAAGATTTTAAGGAATGATGCCGACATCGACTCATCATCCTTCCAAACAGACGTTTCTATTGCTTTGTGAAGGATCTTAAGCGACTTTGGTTCTTATGTGATTAGAAACACCTTGCATAATAAATGACCTCAAATCCTCGTTATCTCTAGAGCATTTAACGACTGATTTCTCACTGTCGATTGCATGGAAAACTTACGGTATTGACTCTTCACTGTTTTTTTTGTCGTGGATTAGGGGTATATTTTGAATGGAGCGCACGATTTAGAACAATTTTGCCTGCGGAAATCAATGTTTGTGCCAAGTAATGAAAATCAGTAGCTGTTCATTCTTTGAGCAAGCCTCGTCGCTAGTGTTCTTAAAGGCTCGATTGTCCGAATATTCGACAATATCAATACCAAAAGGCATTCGATCGACCAAAACTAGGCCTCTTTAAAATCGTATAATACTCGCTCAGGGCGCGTGTAGCGCAGTAGGAGGAGGCGCCGACTGTCGCCTGCATGCGATACCAGGTTCCTGGTTCGGATTTCCTGCTCAGGCCAACCAAGCCTTCCATCCCTCCGGGGTCGGTGAATTGGTACCAGACTTGTTTGGGAAGGATAGAGCGCTGACTTGTTCATCGGCAGGCCACCGCAAGTCATTGTATGACCAAATACGCCTTCAAATCGCCTCCACGAGAACCCGTAGAAGTAAAATGCGTGGCGCATCCCAAAAAGGACCAAGTAACGTCGTCCTTTATCCTTATCCTTATAATACTCGCTCACTTCAAAATTCGATATATATATATATATAACCAGTCGTTCGGCGGCCTAGCGGCCGCCTACGACTGGTTGGGGGCTTCGCCCCCAAACCCCGAGAATAGGACGCCATGGCCGCTACGGGTTTCCTATTCTTCCCTAGGCCTTCTGACCATTATGTTAATCGAGATGGATCGGCTGATCTTCCTCAACGTGATCCTCAAAAAATCGATAATATCGATCGATATCGATTGGTCGACTTCAGATTCGTGTTCAGCGACCTCGATTACCCCCAAGGCCGAAGTTTCGCGCCACTTGAGAAAAATCCTCAAAAAATCGATAATATCGATCGATATCGATCGGTCGGCTTCAGATTCGTGTTCAGCGACCTCGATTACCCCCAAGGCCGAAGTTTCGCGCCACTTGAACGCCATCCTCAAAAAATCGGTAATATCGATCGATATCGATCGGTCGACTTCAGATTCGTGTTCAGCGAATCCCCCAGGCCTGAAGTTTGTACCGCCGACGTGTTCGGCACGTCTACGGCTCGCCATGCACGGTTGCGGACGTGTTCGGCACGTCTACGGCTCGCCATGCACGGTTGCGGACGTTTTCGGCACGTCTACGGCTCGCCAGGCACGGTTGCCGACGTGTTCAGCATGTCTACGGTTCGCCATGCACGGTTGCCGACGTGTTCGGCACGTCTACGGCTCGCCATGCACGGTTGCGGACGTGTTCGGCACGTCTACGGCTCGCCAGGCACGGTTGCCGACGTGTTCAGCACGTCTACGGCTCGCCATGCACGGTTGCCGACGTGTTCGGCACGTCTACGGCTCGCCATGCACGGTTGCGGACGTTTTCGGCACGTCTACGGCTCGCCAGGCACGGTTGCCGACGTGTTCAGCATGTCTACGGTTCGCCATGCACGGTTGCCGACGTGTTCGGCACGTCTACGGCTCGCCATGCACGGTTGCGGACGTGTTCGGCACGTCTACGGCTCGCCAGGCACGGTTGCCGACGTGTTCAGCACGTCTACGGCTCGCCATGCACGGTTGCCGACGTGTTCGGCACGTCTACGGCTCGCCATGCACGGTTGCCGACGTATTCGGCACGTCATCTGAATCCCGACGCACGTTGAACGACGTCTTCGGCCCATATTCTGAATCCCGACGCACGTTGGACGACGTCTTCGGCACGTCTTCCGAATCCCGACGCACGTTGAACGACGTCTTCAGCATGTCATCTGAATCCCTTCGCACATTGAACGACGTCTGAGGCACGTCTTCTGAATCCCCACGCACGTCGGACGACGTCTTGAGCACGTCTTCTGAATCCCTAAGCTCTACACTTGATCCCCATTCTTACCCTGACGCGTTATTCGCTGAATACATCGTAAACTTGGGTGATCCGCCGCCGGGGTTTCAGTTCGCTGGCAATCGCCCATTGTTAAGCTGAAAGAAAACCCGGCTGGCATACGCCGCACTTTCCTAGGCATATCTTGGCTTCAGTCCCCCCTCCCCGTGACTGACAACGTGACCGACGGATTAAGCGAATTATATATAGTAAGATGCCGAATGCAAACGACAATTCAGAATTCGATGTTTTAGAAAGCGAATGATACTCGCTCATTCGAATGTTAGACGTTTCTAAAATTGTAAATTTTGCAAAAAAAGAATTGTTAAAAGTAATATTCGTTTGGTCAAAATTCAACGACTTCGAATGGTATTCGCTCACTAGATAAGTCGAGGTTTCTGAATTCGAAGTTATTCGTTCACTTGAGATTTGATGTCTTGAGAAACCACTGTAAATGGTCGTTCGAAAATTCTATTTTGTATTTCGAAGGGCAAATGTACTGTCTGTAGTTCAACCTGGACCATATTGCTGTTTGGTCTTTCGTGCTGGGCATTGGAAGAAAATCGCAGATGTTATCATGAGATACAAAAACAGCAGTCATACATATGTTAACCATCGAGGCGATGACTCCTCTAAATACGGTAACCATACACCTAAGATACCATAGACACTTTGTTGCTATGAAACTGCGATTAATTCTTTACAATATAAGTTGAATTATTTTAAGCACTGCTCTTACAAGGAAAGGGTCTGAAGCGTATGTCTGAACGGTGGGAGCGAGTCATATAGGGAGAATCCTCACTCTCCAATTAGTATAAAAATGTGTTTATTTTTGGCCAAGTGGCTAAACCCAAGGAGTAGGGGTCACAATGGAACACGGCGCAGCACGCGTTTGGGGCTATTGTACGCCCACGATGCCTTTCCCGGAAAGCGGTTCGGAGCGCAGTGGAAGTGGGGCTGCTTCATGGGAGGAAGGTCGAGAGTTTGGTTCTCGCGTACTGCTGCATTTTTGCATTTCGTCTGACTGGTTGAGATTTTGGGCATTCCGAGGTCTACACCATTATAAGACATTTTCTGCGCATTTTCCAGCTGTACGCTGTGGAGAGTACCTTTACTGCGACTTGTTTATTGTTGACCGGTTTTCTGACCACAAGACAATGAGAAAGCTATTCAACATAATGATGCATAAACGCTCAACATATTCGAAGTACTCTACTAGTATGCTGGCCATCCGTTCAGCCAGCTTCATTTCTTCCCTCGAAGGTTCCTTGGCGAAAGATGGGACACACTTCAGCGTGAGCAGGTGGATCACTAGTCGAGGATCAGCGGATATTGTTGGTGTTAGGTTCTAGAAAGCCTTCAGCAGACCTCTGATGTCCAGGTGACAGGCAAAGATGAGAGAATGAGTGTATCGATGCCGTTTAGGTTAATTTTTTTAAAATTTAATCCACAGACCGCGTTTCTCACTTGAACCACCTCCGACGTCACATCTTGGTCTCTTTTGAAAATCCGAGCAGGATTAGTTTTTCCCGAGGTCATCGGTGCATGTAGTGAAACACACCGTGAGGAGCCTGTAGCCTTTATACCCTGCTCGTATTGTGACCAGTGCTGCTTCATGCACTTTGTACCTCTGTATCACTAATGTTGAACATTTCTACATCATCATCTTGAACACCACAGCATTCAGCCGGAAAATTAGGCATAGAAACGTCTGAAAATGGTACAGACTTCAGAATCCCCAAATCTCAACCAGTCAGTTGATATGCAAAAATGCAGCAGCGCACAATAACCGAACCCCGCTGTTCCTCGCATGAAGCAACCACACTTCCACTGCGCTCCGAGCCGCTTGCGACAGAGGCATCGCGGGCATATAAGACCCCCAAATTCGTGACTCGCGGCGTATTCCATTGTTATTTCAAGGACCCCTACTCCTTGGCTTTAACGACCTGGCAAAAAACAAACATTTTTATACCAATTGAGGGGTGAGGATTCTCCCTATATGACTCGCTCCCCCGTTCAGGCATACGCTTCGGACCCTTCCCTTGTCAGTCGAAATGGCGCCGCTTTCCATGCTCTACTTCCTATTTCAGAATGGACATTGCTGTTGCAGTTCTTGTGCTCTGTGCTGTCCTGTGTGATGTCTATCTTGGCGTGGAACGAGACAAGGTGATCAACCTGGAAGTCACAACAGAGGACCGCCTCCACCTCCTTATCTTGAGGAAGTCAGTGAGGAGGCAAGAGAGGAGTACTTCACCATTGTCTCCAACGTGGGGAAAGCGATATCTGCTCATTTCGGTAATAAATATTAGACATCTACCTAACCGCTTAGTGCAACAAAGTAGCAACAAGAACAAACATAAGTTGTCGAGGTTTACGCAAAACCGAAACTAAGTTTGCCCAAATCCTACGTTAGGAATTGATTATCGAAATCCGTTGGACTGCACGTGTCATGCCACGCATTTTTCCTTGACACAGTGTGAGTACTCAACAAGCCTGTTAGTCTTTCAGTAATTTGCTGTGGAGGCAGAACGGATAAGCTTTCTTGCTTGCAATTTCAAGTGGTAAGAATCGTAACAAGCACAGAAATAAAACCTCATCAAAGTGTAAGGAACATGGATTGAATAGAATCGGGTGCATAACTGTAAAAGAAGCAGCGAAAGACACGTTGGGCAGCCAGGCGGTCACAGCGTTTCCAGAGGGCATGTCAGGTCAGCGCAATTACGTCACAGTACCGCCACTTCAGCTCTTGAGGAGCTGCTGCAGCAAATAGACAGGGTCGCCACTGGTTGAACATTTTAAGTGATAAGCCATGCCATTTTAACGTTCAAAACGCCAGGGTTTATTCCGCGAAGACTCAGTGACAAACGACGTGGAACTTTGTTCACTTTCCTAAAGGAAGGTGTCGCTTTGAAAACTCGAAGTTGCTTGCTTGCGAATTCGACAGTTGGCAACCGGGGGCCTTACTCATCAACGACTTACGTAACTTTAACGGAGAATTGTAAGCTTATCAAGCGATGTCGGTGGTCCCGCAGGCTGGGCACCGGAGGGTTCCCAGATCTGTGTTGCTCCAAGGGCACCGGAGGGTTCCCAGATCTTACCTAACCCCACGGGACTCCCCACGTATTGCCGATATCGCACGTAATGCCAAACGTATTGGTCGTTCTCCAGCTGTCCGGACCGGCCTGCTTCCAAGGCCTCGAGCCACCCGGCTCCTCCGCTCCCACTCCGCCTCAGGGGGACGACCAACTCCCGGGACAACCCATAAGGTAACAACGATATACACACACAATATACGTAAACACAGCCACCGCCCTTGATAGGAAGGGACTTACCCGGTTCCTCCACACGCACACGATATATGCCATGAGATTCATTCCACATCGCATCCAATAAGTAGCCAACAATCCGACAGTGATAGCAGAAGAATAAGCAGGCGTCCTCCATGGCCAACGTCGTGAGATTCTCCTGAGGCCGCGGGGGTGAGCGCGATGCTCAGCAGGCCCCGCGGCCCTCTCCTGGCGTTCCTATCCGTATTGTCAGTCGCGAATAAGGCAGGGACGAGGCCCCGCGGTAGCCATCCGGAATAAGGGAGCAGGCGAGAGGTCGGCAGACCTCGTCGCGGAAGCGCAGGGACGTCGAATGGCCGCGCGCCGGGCAAGAGGAGGCGGCGCGCGCCGATCGATGGTGCCATGTCACCAAATTTCCCATGCCCCCAGGCCGATCGAGGGTGCCTCATCGGCAAGCTACCGTGGGAAACGACGCGCCCGGGCCGGACACGGTCCGAGGAGCGATCGCGGTCGCGACAAGCGGGTTACAATTCTCCGTTAAACTTACGTAAGTCGTTGATGAATCCGGCCCCGGGCGGAAAGTGTATAAAATGAACAATAAGAGCGTATATCCTATGTGCTCTTTTTTGCCTGCAACAGAATGAATGACAGACTTTAATAGCCACTGAAACATGGATAACTTCATCGCTGAAACAAGTAAAAATGACGGTTGTGAAACACCAGCGCGTTCAAAATGGATATCTTTCTATCGAATTTGGCATCAGATGAATTTTTATAGAGAAACGATTCCTAAAAACGTTAAGAAAATCAAATTCAAAAACAATCAAGAATTTTAAAAAATGACTGAAGGACTACAGTTTTGCCTGAGGGGCCATTTAAGCGAGACGCAGTCTCAGCTCAACTCAATAGTGGACCCCTAATTTCACTTCTGCTTTTAAGGCTTCCACCCATTCCTAAATACAGATCATAAGCCATATGATAGTGCGTACCATGGTAAGCATCGCTGTAAACTTTTTCTAGGAAAACTTTATTTTGAAAGAAGTTATCAACGAGCGACGCAAAAAACGCGTTTTTGCGCCGCAACGTCAATTGGTTGAATAGAATTAGGTGCAAATCTGTAGACAAAATTGTTTAAATATTTATTATGCTAGCATTTATTGAAACTTAAATTGTCTTTTATAAATAGCTCTTCCACAACAGGAAATACACAGCAATCTTATTTACGGGACAATAACATTCAAAACAACGACAGTTAACAACAACTTAAACATGTTTATGTCGATTGTTTAGCGGCGGTAGTATGCTATTGCTACCGCTCGGCTAGGCACCCTGTAGATATCGATTTTTCGCTCCAGGACCGCCTCCACCACTTCTTGTCATGAGAATGTCACTGAAGAAGCTCGATAGGAGTACTTCACCATTGTCTCCAACATGGATAAGGGGATTCTTGAAAGGGGCCAAAAAAAAAGAAATACAGGTATCGATTCAATCCATGGCACGACATCGTATTTATTATTTTAGTTTAAATTATTTTTTCATACGTTTTTTTATTATTGCCTACATAGTACGCCTTATCTGACGGAATTCTGGCTGATCAGCGACTGAACGGCTTTCTGAGAGCGACGCAGCAACTTTGAAAGCAGACTAAATATATCTCAAATTGAAATTTTTCCTTTCCCGTTGAACTGGAGATAATAATTTTCTGTTCAAGAAGAGATTAGTTTATGCTTTTTTGGAAGCACCAATACGTAAGCACACTGAAAGTTTATAAAATTCTTACTTTATGAAAAAACCAGCTGTCCGTGCGGCCTCTCGGCCGCACCGACTGCTTTTTGACGGCTTCGCCGTGGCAATAATGTCTCATCATCAATTGTAGCTGACACCTTTGTCATGGTTTCTTTAGGAAGAACATCTTAACTACGTCGATTAGGGCAAGTTAGAAAAAAAAGCGAAAAAATGGACGACATTCACAAAAACGCTTATTTGCCCAATATCGATTGATGGCAATTGACAGTTCAAAAACGAACTCCAGATTCGTGTTCAGCGACCCAGATTACCCCCAGGGTTGAAGTTTCGTGCAGCTTGAACGACATCCACAAAAATCGATAATATCGATCGATATCGATTGGTCGACGTCAGATTCGTGTTCAGCGACCTCGATTACCCCCGAGCTAAAGTTTCGTGCTGCTTGAACGACATCCACAAAAAATCGATAATATCGATCGATATCGATTGTCGACTTCAGATTCGTGTTAAGCGACCCAGATTACCCCCAGGGTTGAAGTTTCGTGCCGCTTGAACGCCATCCTCAAAAAATCGATAATATCGATCGATATCGATTGCCTCCAAAAACCCCTTCCGTCGATGATCATCCAGGGTCGACGTGTTCGGCACGTCTACGGCTCGCTAGGCACGGTTGCCGACGTGTTCGGCACGTCTACGGCTCACCATGCATGGTTGCCACGTGTTCGGCACGTCTACGGCTCGCCATGCAGGGTTGCCGAGGTGTTCGGCACGTTTACGGCTCGCCATGCAGGGTTGCCGACGTGTTCGGCACGTCTCCGGCTCGCCATCCAGGGTTGACCCGTAACTTTTCTAGTACTGATGGACTGCCCCCCTCGTCCACTAGTTGCGCCAAACTTTCTAACAAAGCTTCTACTCCTGACGAATCTTTAACTCTGAAGCGACGTCGATTTTTACTGCATTGAGTGTCCTTATTATCAACGTGACGTAGACCTTATTTGTAAAGTTCTTTCTCCTCCGCATCTCAACCAAGATGCATAGGGAAGACATACATTTGAAAGGGCGTTCCTCTTTAGTATGAACAGTTGTCCGTCTTGTCTCTCTCCTTCCTAAAATTTCCAGCTAGAACTCCGTTTGTTGCACTTACGAACTTTCTGAAATTAATCATTAGGATTCTTTTCATGACGCATCTGACACCAAACTGTGCGGCACATTTGTTGATTTAAACCTTGATTTGAATTCTTCGACTCATTCACTATGAAGAAATTAGTGGAAGTTGCCATACAATACTTTCTCCATAAAACTAAAATTGTGAAATCAGTCGTTTAAAGCTGGACAGAATGCAAGAATTTAAAACCGTTTATTAAGCAAAGTATTTGCGAAGACATCAAAGCTAAAACCGCTTAAGGTGCGTCCCAAACTACAAAAACATCTGTTTGAAAGTTCGATGGAACGCCGGCCGCATCATTCGCTAAAGTCTGCATCTGAGCCGAAGCCACGGTCATCCCTGTTTCCTGCAAAAACCCAAATTTTTGTTCATTTCGCATCGTAAGATGGTAGTTTTCATAAAACAAGGCAAGTCAGATGACCTTGGAAACCTCCGAATCCCCGTCGCTCTCCAAAACGTCCGAATCCACCCCTTCCGTGTGGTCTGCCAATCGCGTCCTCACCTCCAACTTCACCACTCTTTCCTAGAAATTCGTCATTCATAAACCGAGACCACATATACGAGCAGGGAATTCTACTGCCGACCTCCACGACCGTCGAATCCTTTATGACCCGGCTTGCCGTGAGGGTGTCTAGGCTTGAACTGGTGGAAGATGAATCGGAGAACGTCGTGCACCTGAAGTAAATGAACGCCGAAATAGACACACACACACACACACATTGAGCTCCACTGATTAAGCAACCTTGGGGTCTGCCTCTTTCAGTTTCTCTAAAGCTTCTTCTTGCTGACTGCGGGTCTGATCCTCATTTTCCCTTATAGCAGAGAACTCTTGCAGAGCCGACGGCAAAGCTGCGATTAGTTTTGTGACGTTCTGTTTCATTTCGTTTCCGATCGATTCCCTTTTCTCGTTGAACTCCTTCACTTTATCCTACAACAGTAAGCAACTAAAGTTCTCTACACATGAATACCATCCTTGAAGCTGTACCTGTATTCCGTATTTCTGACCCCATTCAAGGATCTCCTGCTTCTGAGCAGCAATCGTTTTGTCCGTGCTGGATACAATGTCGAAGTACTCCCTGCGAGCTTCTTCAGTGACTTCATCGAGATAAGGTGGTGGAGACGGTCCTCTGCGGTGGCCTCCAGGCCGATCACCTCTACTGCCTTCTCTTCCGCTACGGTGAGCACCACACACAGCAGCACAGAACACAAGAACCAGAACAGCAATCTTCATTCTGAAATCGGACTTGTTGCGATAAGATTGGTGCCATTACGACTACGGACACGTTGTGGACTGATTGACTTTCAGATACTCCGAACAGATGTGCTTTACGGGCATATGGTGCTTGTGTATCTTGTATGTATGTATGTATGTATGTATGTATGTATGTATGTATGTATGTATGTATGTATGTATGTATGTCGAAAAACGCTGATTTCTGAATACTCGGATTCGAATATTCAGACTCGAATGAAATTAATCGAATACCTAATCGAATAGGTCAATCAGCAGATCTATAGTATGTATGTATGTATGTATGTATGTATGTATGTATGTATGTATGTATGTATGTATGTATGTCGGAAAACGCTGATTTCTGAATACTCGGATTCGAATATTCAGACTCGAATGAAATTAATCGAATACCTAATCGAATAGGTCAATCAGCAGATCTATAGTATGTATGTATGTATGTATGTATGTATGTATGTATGTATGTATGTATGTATGTATGTATGTATGTATGTATGTATGTATGTATGTATGTATGTATGTCGAAAAACGCTGATTTCTGAATACTCGGATTCGAATATTCAGACTCGAATGAAATTAATCGAATACCTATTCGAATAGGTCAATCAGCAGAACTATAGTATGTATGCTTGTATGTATGTATGTATGTATGTATGTATGTATGTATGTATGTATGTATGTATGTATGTATGTATGTATGTATGTATGTATGTATGTATGTATGTATGTATGTATGTATGTATGAACTTATATAGTTGCTGGAATCGGAAGTGACACACGATGCTAGATCAAATGTGAAGCGCAAAGCGAAGTTAGAATTGATGAGGAGCTGCTCCCACTGTACGCAGCAGTCATTCCAAGAGGAAAAGTTAAAGGAAGCCAAGACCTAACTAAGTGCTGTTCATAAACTATAGGAAGCTTATACCAGTGCTCGTAAGCAGAGAAAGGAGAATTGAGATGTGAATGATGATCTTCCGTCTATCTGCTCCACTTTTATAGCTTGATTTTGATGCTGATCTGTGGCTGCTTTCCGAGTGAGTCATGCCAGTATTATGTTACCAAAGCTGTGCTGCCTGGCACATTGAGTTTTTCTGTCATAATGATGTTATTTGTACTTTTCTGATGAACCACATGCGCAAAGGAGCGAGTGTTCGTCTCTGTGACAGCTCCAAGTGGCGGGAGTATTCATCAATAGCCTGGATCAAACTGTAACCACATGCGAGCTAGAAGTTCCAGAAAAGTCTGAAAATCTTGTGACATTCGCACAATGGCGAATCGGCCCGGTGATAATATCGAGGATTTTCAATTTTAAGCAAAGAGGAGATCTTAAGGTTTTTCTTCAAGTAAAGCGTGGTCTGCTAAATGAATGCAATGTTTCTAAAAGGAGGTGTAGCTACAACTTTTTGATGGAACAGCTTATCGAGAACGTCTTCATTGAAGGAACAGAGTCTACAAGGAGTATGAAGATAATCGTCCTGTCCAGCTTCTCCACAGCTTAATTAGCACTGAAAAGGAGTAGGAGCCAACGTTGTCGACCCATTGGGATGGCCGGAGAACACATTCACTTAGAAAACGGTTTATTTCCGGCCGCTAGAGGCCGAGATAGACGTTGAATGAATGACTCGTTACTGGGGACTCGCACTATATAGCTTTTGGGTTATGGTTCACTCTTACACGCTGCTAGAAAAATTCATGAAAATGGACTATAAAAGAAGGATAAATATGTAATTGCACTACATTAATAAAAAAACAACAATAATAACTAACTATAACCAAATTTAAAATACCGCTGTAGTTTTCGTTTGACCTTGTACATAGTTTAAAGCTTCGCAGAATGTGTTCAGATCGGTACATATTATACAACGCATTTCAAGAGTATGAACCCTAAATTAGACAGTTTCGCCTTCCACACTCGTTTCTCCAAAACATTTTTTTACGCGTTTGATTCCTCAAGCTCGATAAATGCTGGGTTTCTCTTCAAAGAAAAAGCTTCATCTCCAGCTTTTAGACGATGTTTTGAACGTCTTTACACGACGAGCTTCCAGGACGTTTTTGAATTTTTTGGTGTTTTCAAAATATGTAACAACCTCAAGAGATCGGAAGAGCTTAAATTCCTGTATAAGATTTGCTCACCTTTTGGCAGGAGATTTGAGCTATGCATAACAAACTTAATCAGTTTTGCAAAATAACCACAACGCTATTTTGTGGAACTGTCCTGTCCGTTGGAGAACATGCTCACCGGAGAAGGGTCTCAGGCGTAGGTTTGAGCGGGGGAAAAGGGTAGCAGTACGAGAGCCTCCACCCTTCATATAGTAGAAAAACATGTTTTGTTTTTGCAGAATCCTTGAACCAAAAGAGCTGTAATGAACGTAGGCATCTATTCGGGATCAACTCTCGACGGTCTTAGAATGTTGTAACAGTGACAGCCGTTGTTTCATCCCACTGGCTGAAGGATATAAAAACACCTCTACGAATGCTGCAGGGTTGGTCCTAGTCTGATCGCTGGCCGTGTGGTTTCGGCTCCGGTGCCTCCCCGCCCCTGAGGAGTTCCTGAGCCTAGTTCCTCCTTCCCCCCTGGCCTCATGTCCGTGACCTGTATCGCTGGCCACATGCTTCTCCACTGTTAATAAAATCTTTATTTTACTGCCGTGTTTTGTTATGTAAGGACCTAAGAGGCCGTATGATCTACACGTAAATAAACCTGAGAGGGGCAGGTTTATTACAGAGCTACGGGCCTTCGAATGCGGGGTGCAGTAGTGTACCTTCGCAGCACGTGTCCACGTGTATGCTTGCGGGCGCTGTTGTACGAGACACGGCGAAAGGCACTGCGGCAAGCGAGCCGGTGGCTCAGCAGACTGCGTTACTGCTTCAAAGCTGCCAGACCAGATGTTCGACCCCCATGCTATGCACTGTTTTTGCATTTTTTCATAACCGCTGCCTCCTTCACCAATTTGCTTCCTACACATCTCCTACATATTTATTGACTCTATGTTGTCAAAAGTGCCAGAATCGTGATCAGTAACCAGCATGGAAGAAGTTTGGACGAAAATTTTTTCGATCACAAATCTGGTCCTTTTGGCAATTTAGAGTGAAATAAATATGTAGGAGATGTGTAGGAAGCAAATTGGTGAAGGAGGCAGCGGTTATGAAAAAAAAATGCAAAAATAGAGCACAGCATGGGAGTCGAACATCTGGTCTAGCACCTTTGAAGCAGCCCCCCGCGACCTGTTGAGACACCGACTCGCTTGCAGCAGTGCTTTTCGCCGCGTCTCATACAACAGTGCGCGCACGCATGCACGTGGGCACGTGCCGACGATGGGGTCCGTACGTTAGGTGTCTCCCTGAGTTACGGTAGCGCGCCACCGCCTCCCGCCACCGCTCCCGATTACGGTAGTGTGGCGGGTTGTTGAGCCCGCCTTGGACGAAGTGCAATGGAGGAACAGAGCAGACAATGCGCCGTGGAGCAAACTTCCTGTCGTAGGGTGGTGATTTTTCATTTTCTGCTATTTTTTCTCTTTGCCCTTCTAGTTTTCATAAAGCTTTGGGCTCTGAGTGACTCCTGCTGGGTAGGAGGGGGGAGGGTGGTTCGCCTTATGACACTTAAACGAAGGCAATAAAGATCGAGTTAGCCTCGTGCTAGTAAGGACTGTACTCAATTAACGAAGTATAAAGCAAAAGAAAACACATAGGAGCGGCTGAAAAGAGACCATGGCCTGAGCGAAAGCTATAAAACTGTCGTGCCGCGCTCTGCTCGACTTGCCTCATCTCGTACTGAACCCTCGTCCGTGGCGGGCGCGGCAGCAGGTCTGCCTACGGTAATCGAGCGCGTCGCTCCGTCTTCTACAGTAATGGGAGACACCTACCGTAACGCACCCCCTGAAGGTGCTCTACTGTACCCTGCCTTCGAGGGCGCGTAGCTCTTTTGGTTCAAGGACTCAGCAAAAACGAACATGTTTTTCTACTATATGAAGGGTGGAGGCTCTCGTAGTAATATCCATTTTCCCCGTGCAGACCTACGCCTGAGACCCATCCCTGGTCAGATCCGAGCATTCAAGGATGTAGTTTTCTCAAGTCCTTTCCTTGCTCATTGGCCCCTGTTATCGGTATTGTATTCGAAAATGCACACCATTCTTCGTCATTGATTACGTTTCATCCAAAACCTACATATGGCACCATGATGGGAAAAGCTCAAATTGACAGGAGGCACAGCTTTTGTTAGCATAGTACCGATATGACTCACGTGGAAACCACCATAGATCGGCATCAAAATTGAGGTATAAAGGTGAGGCAGGAGGAGGGGAGAACAGCATCCACATCTCAACTCTTCTCCCTCCGCTCACTGGCATAGGCTTAAGCAACACCTTGTCAGGTCTTGATTTCATTTAATTCCTCATCTTAGAACGATTGTTGCGATCCCTGAGAGCAGCTCGTCATCAGTTCTGCCTTCGATCTCGCTGTGCTCTCACAATTAAAGTAGCGTGGCGTATTACTTCTGATTCCAGATAGGGCAGATACACAAAATCCATACGGTGTGCCTGTTTAAAACTCCCGATAGTGAGCACGACGCCAACCTGCTCCTAGTCGCGCTACTCCTATTTCAGAATGAACGTTGCTTTTGTGGTTCTTGTGCTCGGTGCTGCTCTGTGTGATGCCCATCTTGGCGTCGGACGAGACGACAGAGGTGGTCGACCTGGAAGTCATCACAGAGGACCGCCTCCACCACCTTATCTTGAGAATGTCACTGAAGAAGCCCGAGAGGAGTACTTCAGCATTGTCTCCAACATGGATAAAACGATTGCTGCTCAAAAGCAGGAGATCCTTGAATGGGGCCAGAAATACGGAATACAGGTTCAGCTTCAAGGATGGCATTCATAGAGAATTTTAGTCGCTGCGTAGAGAATTTTAGTCGCTTACTGTTGTAGGATAAAGTGAAGGAGTTCAACGAGAAAAGGGAATCGATGGAAAACGAAATGAAGCAGAATGTCACGGATCTAATCGCGGCTTTGCCGTCGGCTCTGCAACAGTTCTCTGCTATAAGGGAAAATGAAGACCAGACCCGTATACAGCAGGAGGAAGCTTTAAGAAAACTGAAAGCTGCAGACCCCAAGGTTTGTTTAATCCGTAGACTGAATTGCTCTCGCTCATTTCGACCTTCATTTGCTTTAGGTGCACGATGTTCTTAGATTCATCTTCCACCAGTTCAAGCCCAGACACCCTCACCGCAAGCCGAGTCATCAAGGAATTGGCGGATTCGAGCGTCAAGGTGGTTTCGGCGGACCCAGAGGTTAGCAGTAGGTTAAGTTTCCATTTGTTAAATGTGACGATATTCTAGAAAATAGAAATTTCTAGGAATCGGAAGAGATCGCATGACGGGCAGACCCCGCGGACATGGTGGATTCGAAGGTCGACCAGGGTTCGGAGGGTTCCAAGGTTACCAGATGTTCCTTGTCCCGGCAAAACTACTGTATTGTGGTGTGAAATGGATGAAAATTCGAGTTTTTGCAGGAAAGAGGGATGACCGTTTCTTCGGCTCAGATGAAGATTCTAGTGAATAATACCAACAACATTGAGACATCAACCTTCCAAATACATGTTGCTATTGCTTTGTAAAGCACCTTAAGCGGTTTTGTTCTAATGTCTTTGAAAACATTTTGCATAATAAACGGTTTTAAATTCTTGCATATCTGCAAAGTTTTTAACGACTAATTTCTTAATATCGATTGCATGCAAAACGTATGGTACTGCGACTTCATTAGTTTTTTTGCATCGTGAATTAGGAAAATATTTTAAACGAAACACACGAGTTAAAACAACCGGCCTGCAGGGATCAATGTCTGTACTAAGTAATCAAAATCACTACTTGTTCATCTTTGGAATGATCACAAAAAAATGAGGGCCTTACCGCTAATTCCACGGTTTTAAAACGTGGGGCCTTCGATCACTAAAAAGTCGGTTGTTTTGAAATTGTATAGTACTTGCTCACTCAAAAATTTGATACCGTTAATATTGAATACTACAAATATATAAATATACTAATATTGAATGCGACACGAAATTCATTGTTTTCAAGGCCAATAATATTCGCTCGAAAATTTGATATTTTTAGTGCCGAATAATAATCATGAATTAGAAATTCTATGTTTGTGGAAGCAAATGAAATTCGCTCATTTGAATTCTGAAACTCTAAAGCTTGTCGATTCTGAAACCGAATATGTTCGAAATTTGTCGATTTGGGATATTGACGCAATTAAAAATTCCATCTTTTTTAAAATCGAAGTTATCGGCTTTTTTGAAATTCAGTTATTGAGGTGTTCAAAAATTCGATTTCTTGTTTCAAAGGACAAAGGTACAGTCTGCAGTTCAACCCGGACCAGATCGCTGTTTGGTCTTTATTGCTGGAGACTGGAAGAAAATCGCAGATGTTGTCATGACGTGCAGAAACACCAGCGAGATATTAACCATGAAGGTATAGCTTACACTACCGTCACCGCTCGACTTGGCACCATGATAGAGGTAGATATTGTAATCACAGCCCGGACTCAAACGAACTCAGTACGCCCCGGTATACGGAAGACTCTATCCACCTAGCGGTGATGCTATGTGTGATAGATGCCCATAGAATTTCGACGACTTTGCTGATGTTTGTTGAGGATGCAACTGGTTATACTTGGCGATGGTTCTAAATTATGATTTTCCTTTCACGTTGCCTTGCTTTCATGAAACTACGCAGCTTATACCTCTTTAAATACTAGTCCAATGTCAAGGTTTCTTTCTTAAATGATACCACGCTTTCGCCGCAATATTGGTACAATCACCTTCTATCACACCACATCGCCCTAGACCATAGTCCTAGACTAGGTTGTTGGTTGGGTTAGTTGGTTGGCAAGAGAGGTCAAACTTGAGTAAGAATCTTTTGAAAATTTTTGCCATTCCACAGGCTTATTCGTTTTTTATATCATCCAGTCGCGGCTATAGTAGCGACAACGGCTGTCACTGAAAGAAGCATTGTCTCGCCTGAGCACGTAAGGCTACTACCTGACGCTTAGGTGTTGACCAGCCTATAATGTTGCTCGAGAGTGGTTCGATTATAAAGAACCACGCTATAGCTGGGCTGCGTATACAAAACCAATTCATTCTACTTTCTATGTGCTATTCTAATGCATTGCCGAACTTGCCTTCCAACAATGCCTATGTTCCGACATCTTAAAGGGACTGCATTGTAGTACATATCGACTTTGGACTACATAACCACACCATCTCATTGTGCTCTATATTTCACAGTCTTTAAGGCGTAAAATAAAGGCACGGCAAGGTAAAAGAACAAGCGAATTTTTAGTGGTTTTGAACACGAGTATTTAGAGCACGCTTTTAGTATTTCACCTTGCCACATCGTTTGCGAGTGCTTTTGATTTTTTTCCTTCGTTATTTTTTAGTAAGTTGTTTGTGTTTTGTTTATCTTTTGCTGTTTTTTTTTGTTGATAGTGCTGGATCTGGTTTTAGACTTAGTTAACGATGTGATTGAGGTTATGCGCACCTTTGAGTGCAGTAAATAAATAAATAAGACACCGATTCGCACAACCACGCACGAGGGCACCAAAGGAATTTATGGCGGCACGGAAATAAAGTTACAAAACGACAATAGATAAAAACGACGAAAAAATGGGGTTACAACATGAACAAACGCCGGGAACGACGGCGGAGTCTCCAGTGCGAGCGGCTATACTCCGAGGACTGGAAAAAGCACGTCGAGGGCGCTCTTCCAGTGGACCGCGAATCTATAGGAATCTGCGTGGGGCTCTCCCGGTCTCTCTCTATGCCAGGCTTAGAGAGAAACCAGGAGCCGGATTCATGAACGCGGCTGGAGGTAAATTCTACCCCCACTTACCTCGACGGCCATTTTCCCGCCACTTTCCCCGAACTTACCTCCGCTTTCCGAATCATGACGGCCAAGGCGAGGGTTTTGCTCCGCGGCCAATTTCTGACCCAATGTGCATGCCTCCGCTGGCCCGCTGGCACCAGCTAACAGCGAAACCAAGCAGTCACACTTGCTGCTGGGACGTCGCTGGCACCGACACTAGCAGCATCGTATTTAGGGGAAATGAAATGTGAAATGTGGGGTTGGGCGAGGGGGAGGGACGGAGGGAGAGGGGTGGAAACTAGTAGCATAGCAGAAAGTACAGAAACAATGGTAGATGTAGGCCTACATGACTAATAATGGGTGCCATCCGGTGCCTCCATAGACAATATATGCCAAGGAGGGCTAAGGTGGCGGACGGGCATAGTCCACCCACGCAAATCGTAAATTACGATTTGCGTGGTGGACTAGGCTCGTGGTGGCCCAAGCCGACCCACAATGCCACTAAAGGAAGCAATTCACTTAAAAATAAGTGGCATTGTGGGCCGCCATGGTCCACAGAGCCCAAATATCATGGAATGCAAGCCTAATAGAGAAAAACAAAAGGTAAAACAACTCATTGAAGTGCGGCGAAGGACGTGCGCATGGCGACGGCAACAAGGCGCCCCTGCCAGGCATTGAATTGCGGCTGGCGGCCAGCTCAGAGCTGGCTAAGGGCCAGCGGAGGCATGCATTGGGTCAGAAGTTGGCCGCGGAGCAAAACCCTTGGAGGTAAATGTTCCCCGACGCGCTGACGGGATAGCGTTTACCTCGTCACTTACCTCGGATTTTTCCCGCCGCGCGTTCATGAATCGCGCGTAAGTGGGGAGTGGGGGTACATTTTGCACTTACCCGCCGGTAAATCGTTCATGAATCCGGACCCAGGAGAGTATTTCGCTCAACGGGTCCCGCGCGCATACTGTAGCGCGCGCATTTTAAACAGGGGTCGAGGACCCTTAGTAGACAATATCGATTTTTTGCGACAGCGAACAGCGTGGCTCGCCTCGTTTTTATTAAACAAAACATAAAACATAATATGAAACACTTTATTTGACGAGGTTCTGGATGACCAGCTGCTGACCTGTCAGTCGCGCTACCCGCGGCGGGAGTATAAAAAAGTAAAAGTAACAAAACCTAGCACAGCTATTTTTTTGATGGGTCACTGAGGAGGTCAGAAGGAGAAACGCTCAAATTTCCAGTTCCAAATGCTGAACCACGAGGCCTTCCGCCTTTAGAATTCTCTGCGATTCTAACCAGGGTGCGCTTTAAACTTCTGTCGGTAAATTTTTAACTTTACCAACGGATAATTTTCGGTACTTCCATAGCTCGGTGCGGATCTGCGTGTAAGTCTTTGGGTCTTCCTTCTGTTTCTCGCCACGTAGAGAATTGGATCTTCGGAGAATAATTTAGGTCAACGCCATTGAGGGTCGGCATGCTTAACGGGAGCTGTTTTGAATGTTAGCCCTCACATCCTTCTATCCTTTTTTATAAAAAATATAAGACCAATTATTTATATTTGTAATTTTCGCTTTAATGAAGAAAGCAATCGACCGTGTTCTATTCTTTGGGTTCGTCGACCCCCATGGGCGAAGCAGGTGTTGAGTTATAATCTGACACTTTGTTGCAATGGCGAGCAAAAACTTCCACATCGTCGGAGGTTTTGTAAGTGTAGGTTCCCCCTAAAATTTCCTATTGCCTAACTTCTCAGAACCTTTTCTGTTCTCGTCGTTACTTCGAATTTTTCAGCTAGGTACAGTTTTATTCGGCTGACGTTTTGGCCTTCTCGCCTTCGTCGGAGCCTAGAAATCCAGAAACGTGTAAAATTATCCCACCAAGCACCATTTCAAACTGAGAGAACAAATTCAAAGGGCCGAGTGGACCAGAAGAAGAACCATGCAACCGAAGCTAGAAGGCTCACCTAGAGATGCCGAGAGGAACTCGCTGGAGTCGCCCACAGACCAAATGGCTAGTAGGTGACCCAGAAGACGTGCCGCGGCCCCTGACCTGAGGGCTCCGAAGGTCAGAATCCACAGAGTTCAAGGAATGGAGCGAGTTCGTTAGCTATGGCTAGGCACTCATATTTTCTGTTCATTTTGGGACTTTCGCTGTGTATCCAAAACGCTTTCAATGTTTTGCGCGCAGGTGTTTGTTTTCTATTCTTTTTGGAACCATCATTGTAGTAATGTACAAAAACCAACAGAAGGCATCCAATAGTTCTTTTTAGGGAAATGACTTAATAATTTTCAAACTTTTAAAACAACGTATTTAAACTTTTATCGTACCTATAGCTGTTCCAGAATAAAAAATGTTTTTATGCTTAAAGGCAAGGACAGCTAAAGATCTTTTGATCAAATCCCGAAAAAGACGCATTCTTCCGGCTTTTGCTTTGTTCGGATATAGCTCGCCTAGTAAGTACTCGCTCAATTTCAAAAACCAAAAATGTATTTGAGCTCAGGAGCTTGAGCTTTCTCGTTTGGTACACATTGTTCATATGGAACCATGGAAATGTTCGAAGGTGAAAACATGCGCTCCATTGCGAAGGGCGGTCGCGGACGAGTTGTCGGTCGCAAACATCCGGAAGCGGATGCAAAACTCATAACTCCTTGAGTTTTAGGAGTTTTGAGAAAAGGTTGGCATCGTTCGATTCGTCTCTCGAGATCTACAGAAGCATGTATACAGCTTCGCCAGACCACCGCGTTTTCGCAGCGGGTGGTCATAAATGACTGAAGCAGACTTTTTGCGATTGGAGAAGCTTACTTTACAGGATTTGCATGTTTTCGGAGTATCTCAAGCATGGCTACGTGGCCAGTGCTCTGTCATGCCAGGAGCCCTTCGAGAGTGCGCCGTGTACAATGCGTATAGGATTGCACCTATCAATCGAAGAGAGGGGACAGCTTTCAGAATGGGCGTTGAGGAATTTTGTCGGAAATTCGCTGCGTCCTAGTCAGAAATTGCTCCAATCTGTCCCTTGCGACTTTGGAGGGCGCCGTGAGCATTGCATATAGGGTCGAGTATGCAGGACCGCTCGCAAATTGCACCCGCGGTTGTGTTCTGAGCGCGATAACTCTGTAAAGTATGGACCTTTCCGGCTGCAGCTTGTGTGTTTTGTGGGCAGCAAAAACTTCTGGTAGTGCGCTAAACCATAGTAATGCAGCTTATGACTGGACAAAGTTACAGTGGTGCGAACATGCAGGTTGTCCTTGTGTGACACTCGATTTTTCACGAATTCAGTCGATACTTGCGGGAAGACTGGGACAGCTAACAGCCTACCAGTGCGGAGGCGAGCAGAACATTGAAAACATTTTGCAATGGCTGCTCCCAACTCCCCTTCTGTCTAAACTGCTTCAGCCGCACCTGCCAGAGCGGTGGAGGACTGCGGATGAAGTTTCCACCGCTCTTACTCGTCCATATCTGAGTTTTCGACACTCGCAATAGTACCGTTTTGCTCAGCTCGTAAAGTTTTATCGAATGGTGTCAATCTCGACCAATTCTGGGAGCATCGATTTTTTGGCAATTTCGCGTCGAAGACGAGGGTGCTCAAGTCCGCGGCAAACGGACGATGACGTCATCGAAAGTCGGTGTTTCCTAACCGGGCCAAATTGAGTACCATTCGATAGCGCTTTTCGTGCTAAATTGAATGGTGCTCCTATGAGTAGCGAAAACCGTAAGCTGGGAGAGTAAGTGCAGGGAGAACACCGACCGTTATTGTCCTAAATTGCACGCGCGGGCGTGTTCGGAGCGCAATAACTCTGTCAAGTTCGAATCGTTTCGGCTGCAACTCGTGGGTTTTGTAGGCAGCAAAACGATCTAGTCGTTGACGGACCAGATCGTTTTGCTACCTACAAGACCCACGAGCTGCAGCCAAACAGTTATTGTCTTTTTCAAACGATTCATGTTTTTTGACCAGGTGGAAGAAAACCCGGCAGATAGGCATGTCCAGTCTCAGCCTCTCGATAAGTTGATTATCTAGGCCGGCCGAATCACCCACAGGCTTCCATGCAGCGTTCCTGTGAAATCGCCAACGAAAATGTCTCTCTGGTGACTAGGCATAAGCAGTTTAGTCACCAAAGTGGTGTTCAGACAACTGGCGATTCAGGAGAGAGTTCAGAACTCGCCACCTTTGTCGTTAACAGAGTCGAATTTCGTTGCATTGAGGTCGCGCATTTCTCTGAACCTTCTCACTTCGCTGTTGTCAAAATCGCTGTTCGATCACCTCTGTGAATACGAAAAAACGCGGAACAGCTCCGATGTGAGAATTCTGAAATTGACATCGACTTTTGTAGGACAGGTGTAGGACAGGGGTGTGCTCCTTGTAGAAAGCGGGAAAGGAACGGGTGAGAGCACCTTTCGCAGAGATTCCTCGTTAGTATGAGAATCAGGGCTGCTTATTGCCTTCGCTCTAAGCTGATTTCTCAGCTTATGTTGCCTGCCCTCTACCTTTCGATACTTCCATGCATTCACGAGTTGCTACGAAGAAATGATGTCCCTTAAGGAACGTTCAGAGCAGCATCGCGGCGCGACGCGACGTAATGATAATCTCCTATATTGATCAAACGACGTCGCGTAGCTCCGTCGCGAGGCGTTCATACCCGCTGTGCAGCAAACACCTCATCTCACACAATTATCATCATCGCGTGGCGAAGTGGTTCGCTGCAGAACAGGTATGAGCACATCGCGAGGGGCGAGGCGATGTCGCTTCATCGATATGGGAGATTGTCATTACGTCGCATCGCGCCGCGATACTGCTCTGGACGTCCTCTAAGAGCTTTGCATAATTCCCGTTAGGCCGGGAGCATACTTCCATCACCGCGATGCCATCGCGGCGCTCAGTTCATGGCCATTCCGCCGCACGCGGTCGAATAGTCAAAGGAAACTTCGCCGCGGCTGCCGTAATAGTGGCGCTCGCAATGCGCGATGGCTTCCCGCGCCCATCGCGGGCATGGCATACTTCTTCGCGCCGCGCGCGGTATTTAGCGTTGGTCCTGGACAGATCATCGTCGTGCTCCCTTGCAGGGCGATGGGCGATGCGACAAGCACTGAGAAGTTCAAATTCATTCGCGTCGTTCTGCAAAACGCATCGCCGCGATTCTATCGCGGCGACGGGAAGTATGTACGAGGCCTTACCGCCATGGAATCGCAGCGATGAGTTTTGCAGAGCGGCGCGAAAGGACGTGGAGGATGCGCTTGTGCCATCGCTCATCGCTCTGCAAGGTAGCGCGACGGAGATCCACTGGGGACCAACGCTAAACACGGCGCGCGGCGTGAAAAGTACGCCATAGCACACTCGGAACGGTTTGCGCTCCAAAAATGGGACGGAGCGACGCCGGGCGAAGCGAAGTGTGCCATAAGCGCGCCGCCACCCACGACGCAGAGACACGCACTGTGGGTTTCTGCCCTATTTTTCATCATTGGAACCGCGTCAACGATTCTGAGTCTGCCACCCCTTAATTCTGAAAAATCCAAAGCTTTCGAGAAAATGAATGCATTGCCAATAACAGTAATCCTTGACTGATCCCATGATCGACTGTCGTTGAATCTTGGCATGACGTTGATACCAATAGGACTGTTCGAGCTGTGGAGCCAAGATTGTTAACCACACTTTATTCGGATGACGTTTCGGCGTAACCGCCTTCTTCAGAGCCTGGAAAGGTCAAGCGAGGTTTGAAAGGTTAGTCGTTCAAGAACTATTTCAAGTCACAGGAGTTTCCGGAATTAATAGGAAAAGGAGACGAAATGGGAGTGAGACAGCCCAACTGACCTTATGGAAGCAGCCAAGAGGCTGGTGCGTCACCCTCGGATGGAGGCAGTTTGGGTGAATGAGACTAGCACCTAAGATCAACCCCTCAGCGACCCTCCAGCTGTCGCTCTCCTGGGTCGAGTCCACAGACGTCAGCAAATGGGGCCAGCTCCTGGGTTAGCGCTACGCGCTCTTCCCTCCTATTGATCGCGGGGTTCTTGAAGGCAATCCACAGCGCTTCGAGAGTCTTGCGTGCTGCGATATCGACCTCTCGAGCAAGGATTGTAATCGCGACCCCAATCATTGCGCCACCATGGCTACGCTGCCTGTGCTCCCCCAACGGCGTGGAATTCTGGCATCTCCGAAGCCCGTCCATGTGTTCCTTGACCCTCACCCAAAGCGGCCTGCCCGTCTCACCGGTGTATTCCTCATTGCACTCCGTGCAAGTGATGAGGTATACCACACCTGAGGCCGTGCAATCCCCTTCCTTTCCAAACGGGCAGACCATGCAGGACGGGGTATCACAAGCGCGGTCATACAGCCGGTTCCTATCAAGTTAGGTCCTGAGGTTAGCAGGCGGTATGTTAACTAGCCTGACCAGACCCTCTAAGTCAGCCTTGCGTATACATTCCCGTATTTGAGCACTAAACGCATCCGTGATAAAGGGCACCAAGAAAGGAATTTTGGTGCGCTCTTGTTCTGTGCGTCTTTGTGCTCCTGCAGGCGGACGACGTTGCTTAGGAAGGCAGTCGGAAGTGTACCCATTGGGCAACGCTATACGAGATGCCATCTCCCCAGAAGCCGACTCGAATTCGTCGTTGGAGGACACCAACGCCGCTGTGCGAAACATTTACAATGGCCCTCTTCGCACTGCTAGGGTGTGCAGACCTGCAATGAACAATGATGTTCTTGTTGCTCGGCTTCCGGTACCACCTAGTCTGGAAAGTGTTGTGAGAGACATGAACTTGCACATTAAGGAACGGCAAACAGTTGTTGAAGGCGGTGAAAAAGGCGGTTACGCCGAAACGTCAGCCGAATAAAGTGTGGTTAACAACCTTGACTGATCCTCTACGGGGCTGGCGGCCGTTGGCAGAGACATTAGGCTTCCAGATAACTGGAGAACTCCGGAGAAAGATCTACTACCAGAAACGTTTCCCCTGTTTTCAGTCCTAAGAACATAGAATTTTTCACAGTGAGTGGATTTTGCATTTGCCCGGATAGTGCAACAGACCTGCTTCGATCAGCTCTAAATAATTCTTCAGACCTCATATTTCAAAAGTCATCTATACGCTTCCTGCTTCGCAGTGCATTTTAGCAACATGGTAGCAACTCCCAGGACCGATAGCGTTCTAGGAGTTGCTATCTTGCTCCAGATAGCGTGCATCTTAGGATGATCTTCCGGTTGCTTGCAAATCGACCTAAGTAGCTTATTTCGAATGAATCCCGGAATGAGATCGGTTCTTTTCCACCGCTGGAGCCAAAGCAGCAACTGTTTGGTAAGCGCAATCTTTTGTCGGAGAGTCAAAACTTCTTTAACGATGTCGAACATCTGTCGCGGTGCGAGCTACACAATTCTCCATGTCCGGCTATCATGAAACATAGGCATATAGTTTAAATTGTTCTAATGATCCTGTGCCTCGCAGGTTTGTTACGGTGGAGACGGGTGTACAAGATAAGGTTTATGGTGGTCTCCCTGTGCGGTCGTCTACCTTGGTGCTGCTGGCGATCCCTCCATCGCAGTAGCTTTCATTTGCGATTTACTCGTATTCTTTATTCGTCCTGACTTTTCGTCAACTTCGTACTTTTCAAAGGTTTGAATGAAGTATAAGGCCTAAGATCAGACACTCATCTCGGCAGAGACTTACTTCTCCATCTCTAGCTCTTTCAATGTTTCCCTCGAGTGTCAAGTGGAATCTCTCTGATGCAAAACAAACTCACCGTTGTTCCACAAGTTCTGAGGTAATGTTCAACTAGGCTGCCACCATTGAGCAAACGAAACCTACTAACTGGCAAACCATACTGATGTTAAGTGCATAGATTGCACGGCCTCAGACCACGCACAACGGAGTGAGCGGCAAGGACTCAGTGGAGACCGAAATGCACTTGTCCCGGTTATTCGTTGTTGGATTACGTTCGTGAATCGAGAAGACATCTAGGGCCTTTCTGGGACCGATCTCACTTTCGGTAGCAACATTGTGCATCTAGTATTAGGCCGGGGGCATACTTCCATCGCCGCGATGCCATCGCGGTGCTCAGATCATGACCATTCCGCCGCACGCGGTTGAATAGTCAAAGAAAACTTCGCCGCGGCAGCCGCAACAGTGTCGTCGGCGTGCGCGATGGCTTCCCGCGCCCATCGTGGGCATAGCATACTTCTTCGCGCCGCGCGGTGTTTAGCGTTGGTCCTGGACGGATCGCCGTCGCGTTCCCTTGCAGAGCGATAAGCGATGTGACGAGCACAGAGAAATTCAAATTCTTTCGCGTCACTCTGCAAAACTCATCGCCACGATTCTATCGCGGCGACGGGAAGTATGCACGAGGCCTTAAAGTCGTTTCCACTGTGGGCTTCTACTCGATGTTTACGGCTGGTGGTACGAACAGGCGATTTTTCGCCGAGCGCGAGGCGGTCTCTGGCGCACGCGCGACAAATCACCACAGACGCATAGCTCCTAAATAGGCTGTTATGTGAAAATTGAGCTCTAACAAATTCCAGAGGTATACAGTATTGCATCTTAGCTTTTAGAAGTCAAGCCTCTTGTCATGAAGGAGCCCTAAATCTTTTCACTATGGAAGAAATTGTCTATTTCTTGTCTAATTAGATCATCCATTCCGCTTTCGTAATATCCATTTTGGCGTAACACGTGGACGGGGGGGGGGGGGGGCAGTCCTTGGCTTAGACCGCCTTGAGCATAGCAGTCGGGTTTGGTGACGTGGTTCCCCCATTGTACGCGTACGTATGTGTAATGCAAGTTGCACCGAGAGGGGCCTAGGTCAAACTGGTAAAAACCCGTAACTTTTTTGAGTACTGATGGACTGCACCCCTCTTCCACTAGTTGCGCCGTCTAGCCTTAGCAAATTGCAGTGCATACTTATAACACCCTTTTTCACCAGTTTTTTTTATGACGCACGCTGTGCATAAATAAATAAATAGATAAGTAAAAAATGAATAAATAGCTGAGAAGAGGTGGCATGGAAGGTTTATGCAGCTACAAGAGCATTAGACTCCTTGACTGCAGCAACACACTATGTATAGGCAGTCGCCGCGACCGCCGCGCGCTTTCGTATGTTCATCTTGTTACCCGATGTTTACCGAGTGAGGATACCAAGCTCCGCTTTTACTTACTGGCAAGGCGTTCCCTCATGCCAACGCTTAACGCTCCCTGTTTCACCGATATGTAGCTCCATACAGGAAAAACGTTGTATTTGCTAAACCGCACCGGCGCTATCGTACTTTCAGAACTTCAGGAGGAGAGGTAAAAAAATATTTTCGCCCAAACTTCGGACCCAAAAATACCTAAAACCCTCTTGTGAATATTGCGGCTTCCCTTCCAGGGCCCGATTCGTCAACGACTATCCCATGGGTATAGGGGGTGGAGATACCCACGATGGAGCCTGCGTCTCTGACTCTTGCCTTATATCTACCTCACTCTTATCTCTACCGCTTATATCCCGCATACTCACGGGTTTAAATGTTGATGGATCGATCCGGCCCCTGGAATAGTGAAAAAATTTAGATACAAAAGCATGAACAGGCTGCAGCAGCTAATCCCCGCCTAAATTCCCGCGCAAGCGTTATGCGTGCGCGTCGACTGATTCGCCGTGGGGCGGCACGTAGAGGTACGCCTGCGGCCTACTCCTATGTATTCATCCATTATGTTTTGTATTGTTCTTTTATTGTTTTCTACATCGTTGTTCTATTTTTGTTCATTTTCTTCATACTCAGTCCTATGCTTGCATTATGGAATTCCCCTCTTCGCTTGGAGGAGAGGAATTTCGTAAGGCAGGCATGAGACTGAGTATGGAGTGCCTCCCTCTCCTTGGGATTGCACCCTCGCTATCTTATCCTCCGCCCGGATACCCGAGCACTACAGTCGAAAACTGTGATTTCGACCAAACGCCTCTGCTCTTAACGCCCCCTAATGCAGCATTAGGCCCAGTTTATACTTCGTCGCGGCGCGACGCGACGCCACGTATAGTGGCCATACTGATTGTGCGACGCGATCGATCAATTTGGCCTCACTGCATGGCCATCGCGTCGTGCCGCGATGAGTATAAACGGGGCCTTAGGCACCTTTTATACTCGCGCCGCCGCGCGGCGCGGCGTGATGGTTGACATAGCTATCGATTTTTCGCGCCGCATCGCATTCATACTCCGCCGCCTCAAAACACCACACTTGACGGAATTTTGGGTTACGGTATTCGGCGAATCGCGCCGCTGGACGGAAGGACGCGGCGCGGCGCGATCAGCTGCGGCAGACTCGATGTGGAGTGGGAGGTTCACCACCGAGATGAATCATTTTGCTGTGTACTCCTTGTTTTGGCTCCTCAACTAACAAAACAAAGAAGGTGTAGCAAAATTATGGCACTATTGCACTTTCAGGACTCCAGAGGTCGATGAGAGGTCGAAAAGGTTTTTTGACCAAACTACTCCAGGGGGGGGTTATTTAGGGTGCTGGCCACGAATCTGACATCCGTTTTCGGTGACAATTACCATAGTCACCCGTACCTTTCGTAACATAGGAAGGGGATGGAGATCTGTAGACATTTACGAAGTTTTACCTACTACGCTAAAGATATGTTCAGTGAACAATGACCACGGAATTGCAATACGAGAGAGAATTCTGAGTGGTTCTCGACAATGAGAACCTTCCAGCAATTTTACTTTTGAACCTGCACATTTGCAAAATAAAGAGTCGTTTAGTGCCATTTGCATTGCAGGGGACTCGATTCAATACCACACTCACCAATTTCAACCCTAGGTTGAGCAGACGACTTCGACCCTAGCTTTAAGAGAGGATTCGTCGTTCCCCACAGGATTTCCACCACTAGCATTAGCCAGATGCATCCCGCTGATCGGCCAGACGAATTCTTTCTGCTTTGGTTCTTCAATGACTCATGGACCGTCTCTTCCGTCGTCCTTTATGGCGCACGGAACGTAGTACGTAGAAGTTGGTCGCCGCGCGTCCCTGACGCTCCCCTTTTTAACTACAATCGCGCAGCGGCGCGTCAAATTCGTGCGCGGCGCGGCTGGCAGCGCCGCGTTCCGAATTGACGCACCGCTGCGCGGCGGGAGTATAAAAGGCGCCTTAGGGGCGTTAGCCGTAGTTTATACTTGCGCCGCTGGGCGGCGCGGCACGACAGTTGAGATAGATATCGACCGGGCGGCGCGAAAATTCGATATCTATCGCGGTCATGGTGCCGCGCCGCATGGCGGCGCAAGTATAAACTAGGGCTTAAGAGCAGCTTCGCGGCGCGACGCGGCGTAATGATAATCTCCTAGGTATGAACACCTTATCGCACGCAATTATCAGCATCGCTACACGATAATGATATCGCTGTTCATTGCTAATCACCTAGCAATTAGCTCATCGCTCGGTGCGGTGATTAGCTACTATGCTATCGTTTCGAACACATGGTGTTCATAGCACCAACACCTCACAGAAGAGTGCGACGCGATGTTCGTGTCGCACCCTGTCGCACCGACATTGGCCTTCGCGTCGCTGCTCGAACGCTCTGAACGTCTCCTTAGGCCGGAATGTCCCATCAAGAAACACTCCATCGCCATGCACGCTGTGGCGTATGCGGCGCGTTTTCTCCGAAAATCGCTCTCGCGGCAAAGAAAGCATAGAAAAATAGAACTCGATGAGGCGCTGTTTCCCTTCGTTGTAAATGATGCAACCACGCCCATGACAACTCGCCCGGGATTAGTTCCTCGTTGTAAGTGTAGTATTCAGACAACTCATTATAAAAAAAATCGAAAATGAAACACAAAATGAAGCGTAGATTTCATTTAGATTCCGGAAACCTATATCTACGTTCGAGTCAAACAGTCTTCCAGCTCTTCTGTGGCTTTCACTCGTAACCATTGCACCATGAAATGAAATTTATTGTCGTGCCATTCTTATCGAAATTCCCACAGCGGCCTGCGCACTGCACGCGCAGGCAGGATGGGAACTCCAGATTGTGGGCTCGTAAAACGGCAGTATTACCGGCACATATTTAAGCTTTTCGAAGAGCTTGAAGAGCTCCGAATATTTATGTATGCAAATTAATTTTTGTCGAGTTATCATGAGGAATGCAGCGTGTGGGGACATTGTGAACCATTGATCAGCGGTTACAAATCAAGCATGTTAAGATCCCTGAAAGGAAACCTAGCCCATAGCTCTTCGACGTTGTAATAGCTTTTCTTTATAGCAGCCATGGGATATCATAGTCTTTAAGAGCCTAACTGCTTTTGCTAGAGTAGGCTATTTCTACATATATACATACCAATTTATCGGTGATAACAAGAACTCTGATAACCCATTGTCTTAGCCCTAGTTTATACTTGCGCCGCTGCGCGGTGCGGCACGATGGTCGGGATAGATATCGACCAGGCGGCGCGCAAAATCGATATCTATGGTGATCGTGGTGCCGCGCCGCGTGGTGGCGCAAGTATAAACTAGGGCTTACGGAAGGCCTCCGCACACTTTTGCGGCAGCGCGGCAGCCCTATATCTATCAGTAATCATAGACATAGGGCAAGAGACGCAGCTAACAGCTGATGTGCTGCCAATGCGGCTGTGGCAATAATTATTCAAGTCATTATTGCCGCTGCAGCCGCTTTTCCATGGAAACTGATAATGATGTAATGATGATAATGATAATGAAACTGCATTGGCGATTAAGTAGTGTGGCAAATCTGAAGATGAGTGCCTCCTACGTGGCAGTTTTGCCCACCACGAGGCAGTTTTGCTGACTGCCGTGTGCCGCGTTGTAGCAAAAGTGTGCGGAGGCCTTTAAAGCGCCTGTTATTGTAGTGGACTACATAGATGTTTCATCACAGTTATATGTTTCGGTTCAATCCCAATGACGGGGGGGGGGGGGGGGGGCACGGCGGCCTCGGGCCGGAACGCATGTATGCGTGTCGACAAGTTCAGCGTGGCGATACGTACAGGGATGTCTGCGAGCTCCACGTATCGACCCACGGCCACTGTACGGCTATACCTGTACGAACCGCCACGGTGAACCTGTCGACGCGCCTTTTTCTCGTCTTTTCGTCCGGCGTTTTTTCATCTAAATTTCCTCTTTATTGCAGGAGGGAGACTGCAGTAGCCACAGTAGGGGTTCAGGTAGTCATGTTATGCTACAAGTATTCATCTCTATGTAGTGTTCCAACGTGAGTATGGAGTGCCTCCCCTCATTGGGACTGAAACTATGTTTCAAATTCTAGCATTTAATTAGTTGTGTTTTATTTTTTTTGCGTGTTATTCTGCTGCGCAAGCTGAAAAAAAAATGAATGTGGGGTATGGTGGCGGCTTAGCTTCATCAGATGTCTTCCTTTCATCAGAAGAAAACCGGTAATTTTTGTATTCAGGATCAGATTTTTTCTTATAAAGTACTAGAATAACAGTTTCACGTGCTATATTATAGCTTTTCTTCAAATTAGGATAACTGTGTGTTGTGATAACGAATAAGATAAGAAAAGATTTCAGATGCTGGTTCTCGTTATCCTCATAATTTCCTCATTGGTAACTTCTCGAAAACTAACGCCGAAGGAAAACGCTGAGCTCAAATATATATGTGGCGAACGCACGCAGTGTGAGTGCAGAAAGGAAGAACTGATTCATTAAAACTCGATTTTTATTGTACCCCATTTATAGTGTTTTCGAGTAAGATGAACACTTTTCAAGCCAAGATGAAGACTACTCAAAGTAAACGTACAAAAAGGAAAAACCTTTATTATGACTTTCTTTTCAGTTGTTTAATTCATCTCCCTAAAATATGAACATAGTGTTCTAAATCTAAAAAATTACTTCAAGATAAAGTAATGGATTTAAAGATGTTTCGCCGCAAATTTAGTGTACCACCTGTATCACCTGTCGTCCCGTTGATCATCGACTTGCTAGAGCGGGCGCCAGTAGCGTCTCCGTCCGTCTCTGTCGCGTGCCAGAATGCTCCAATGGATCCTGCTCGAGGTACAGGAAGAGCGCCATATCGGTTGTTAGGGCTTTCACAAAGAAGTCCGACCAACGCGTTGGTGGGCTTTTTGGTGTTCTCTTGTTATCCCGCGGAATCTAGTTGGTGACGGCTCTTGTCCAGTGGGTGCAGCTCCAGAAGGTCACGGTTTTTTATTCATATAAAAATTCGACAAAACAATTGTTAAAAACATGATCTCGTTAGTCAGAGGAGGGCATGAACACATTTTAACACATTAAAAACTGCAGCCCTGAAACAAGATTAAATCTACTATTTCTTCTTAGATTAATTATTTTAAATTAAATATTTTATAAAGTACCACAACCTAGCAGGCAAATTAACTTTAAAGAGAGCCGCATCAAATTTCCATCGGACAAAAAAATTATTTTACGGTATCGTAGCCTCTCTTATTCTTGCCGAAAGACACTCGCTCTGGCTTGGAAGATATTCAGTTTGATTTCAAGAGCGTCAAGATTGCTTAGAAGAGCGTTCAATTCAGTGTGAAAAGTGTTTAGCAGAATAGAGTTAGTTGTAAATCTATGTATAAAATTGTTCAAATGTTTATTATGTTGTCATTTATTGAATTTAAAATTGTCTTTTTTATATAGCTCTTCAACAACATGAAACACAACGACGCAACAATCTTAGGTAAAGGGCAATAACATCTAAAACAATGGCAGCTAACAACAACGTAAGCATGTTTTGTTTCGCCTCTACCTTCATACAAAACATGTTTATAATTAGCCACCCCGAGGCTCATCAGTGAAGAAGGTGACTAATCAATTTACTTGTTAGCACTTTATTAGGAGACATATTTTTTAAAAATAAGGTTTTTAACCTGTACTAACAGCAAAATTTTACAAATGAAACTAAAGCTAACATTTATGTTCCTAATACAATTGTACCATATTTCAAAACCATATTTCAATTAAAGTTAGGTTTATTTGAAAAAATCCAGTTCGGCTTGAAAGTGTCCAATTTGGTTCAACAAGCTCTAAGTTCTCTCATCTTGAAACCTCGGCATTCCCCTAACGTATATTTCAGTGTGTTCTTCTGCCAACGAGGTTTTTTAGGGCTAGAATGTTTATTATTAGCCTGACGTTTCGACACTGTCGTCGTATTTAGAAGCCTAAAAGTGACTCAAGGCGTTAGATTGGTGTTCTACCCGGCCAAGCGCTCCACTCGCGCGAGCATTTTTACTTACTTACTTACTTACTCCCCATTAGCGGGCGTCAGGTTTGAGGGCGACCTCGAAGCCAGCGTCGCTGTGGGTGCCATGGAGTGGCGGGAACCACGGACAATGTTCTGCCATGCCAAACGATCCAGAGCCACTTCTTTCGCACGCTGTAAACAAAACCCTCGTTTACTCAAGTCATCTTGCACTTGCTCTATCCACGTCTTCTTCGGAGCAACTCGCTGGACTTTCCACCCGTTCGATCTGGTCCTCCACAATAATTTGTTTGGTATACGCTGAGCTGCCATTCGGTAAACATGTCCAAACCACCTCAATCGGCGTTTCCTTATTTCGGATTCAATGAATGGTGGGCTGATTGCAGCAGGACTTTCGTATATTTTCATTCGTAATCCGATCGCGAAGTGAGACGTTTAATATTCGTCTGAGGCACCTCATTTGGAAGACTTCTAGTTTCTGCAAGTCAGCTTTCAGAAGCACCCATGTTTCAGCTCCATAAAGCAATATTGACATCACAATGGATCGAAACACTCTCATCTTCGTTGTCAGCGATATGTTGTGTCTCCTCCATAAGCACCATGTTAGTGAACCGAAGGCCATCGCAGCCTTACCAATCCTGCTGTGAATTTCCGTGGAGCAGCGAGCATTCTTGACCTACAGTTGAAAACACACTCCGAAAGCCCGAATTATCAACCAAATTGCGCAGGATTCAACCGCTGATGTGCAGCGATTGCGCCATCACCCTAAGTCAGCCAGTAAAGAGTAGCGAATGGAACACACTCCACAGTCATCTACCACTATATAATTGAGTTAGCGGTCGATGACGTTTGAGTGATCTAATCTAAGTGAGACACGCCGCATCATCCACAGCGAGTGCGGTCGAATGGACTAACCTAATTGAGATACGCCGCATCATTCACAGCGCGGGCAAAATTTGCTATCGAACGTTAGATGTTGCTGCAGCAGAGGAAGTGCAGCCTTTTACAGCTTAACACAACAGCACCTACGTGCGTTTTTGAGCGTCCAGATTCAGAAGCCGAGCCGCCGACTTCGTGCCTTCAGCACGAGAAGACCATGAAAGGGGTAAGAGTAGAAGGAAGCTTCGAGGTTGGAGAACCGACAGCGATCAGGAGGGAGCGACCTGGAGGAGGCATCAGGATGGGGAGGGGTCGGTAGGGGGAACAATGAAGCAGGCCAGGAGGTGGCACTAAGAAGGGTTTAGTCAATAAGAAGGGACCAGTAGGGAGTTACCGATGGGGGGGGGGAGGCAGTAAGGAGGCTCAGCATTGGGCGTGGGAGGGCTACTTAATTGGGGTAGAGTAGTAGGGAGGATTCCGAGGGGGAGGAATCTACTTGGAAGAAGGAACCTGAAGGCGGGACCAGTGAGGGGAACCAACAAGAAGGGAGTCGTAAGGGAATTCATACGGAGAACAAGGAATTTGCCTCATGCATAGCTTCTTCATGCCCGACACAGCGGCGACTGCGCGCGCTTCTGAGCTTCTGTATTTGGAAGACGGGCTTTCTCACCTTCTGGATTCAGAAGACGGACCCCTACTCGCGCAACAAGCGTTCCTATTCTGAATACGGGCCACCGACGTCTGCCGTGAGCATGAGAGGACCACTAAGGGCCCATGCACACTTCTGCGACACCGCGACGCGGCAAGTGGGGCGACGGCTACCTCCGCGAAATCCGGCGGTCGCAGCGCGGGCACGTCAGAGCATCGTTTTAGGCAACGGGACCGACGTCCCCGTGGATGCCGCGCCGCCAGGAACGGTTTGAGCCACTCCAGCCTGCTGCACTCAGCGCGGCATCGCCTGCGATAGCCGCCGCGACGGTCGCAAGAGTATGCATGCCCCCTCCCTGCGGCACGTGTCGCAGTGTCGCGCTGCGGCCGTCGCGGCCCTATGCTTCACCATGGCCGCGCCACGTTGTCGCAGAAGTGTCCATGGGCCTTAAGGGGTGGTGGAGAAGGGCGGTAAAGGGAACCAGGAGACGACCAGGCGCCGGATTCATCAAAGATACTACAGTAACTTTAACGGAGAATTGTAAGCAAAAAGCCCAGATAACGCGGCTTATCGCTCACCATATCGTTTGATAAGCCGCGTTATCAGAGCTTTTCGCTTACAACTCTCCGTTAAAGATACTGCAGTAACTTTGATGAATTCGGCCCCAGGATGGAAGGGAACCACCTGGAGGAGGGGGCAGCAGTAAGAAGAGACCAGTAGGGGTCAATAGTGGAAACAATGCAGTGGGCCAGGAGTTGGGACCAGGAAGGTGGGGTACTAAAGAGGGAGGGGGAGGAAGACCAGTAAAGGCGAACCAGCAATTAGGATCGTATTTAAAGATACAAAACGGGAGCGACAGCGGTCGCGCGCGGCGGCGCCTGGCGCGTTGCCAGCTCCGTCGGCCGATTACGGGGCAGCTCGCCCCCGGGCATGCTGAGTCATCGGAGAGGCAGATTCCAAAGAGGAAAAGGCCAGTGACGGCACCTGTACTGCTTCTTTGAACTCTCGTGCATTCCATGCGGTTGCCCAGGAAGGAAAGGCTTCGAGCGAGGCGGAAAGGAGGAGGGGAAGGGAACGTAAACGGATTTGGGGCTATGAAACTTAAGAAATTACGGTACTAAGCGGGCTGGTGCCTGCTGTACACCGGAAAGGTGGCTTAAAACGGGTAAGTTAGACCATCCACACCCCTCTCGGGATACCAAGGATCGATGGGGTTCAACGAATCGAAGGCGTTTCCCTACGAAGAATGAACCTTAAATGTGATACAAGGTTCTGTGAGCGACCTTCGCCAAGGGGTACTGGCACAAAACTCTGAGGCGAGCGAGGAGGGTGACAGGTAGCTTCATAAATCACTAATAACTACAAATTTCGCATGAAGTTAAACGCAGTAATGGAGTAGAGGGAGTAGAGAGTTGTAACTTTGCAGATTTCAACATGACGTTAAGCAGATTCGACAGCGGAGGAGCGCCACGACCCAGCACATTGAGTTTGCTTCTTCGCCGTTGATCGTTGGAGAAGAAAACAAAACCAGCATTCCTGTTTTGTCAAACCATAACAGTATCCAGTGTTGATGTCATATCTTCCTCAATTGAATGTTCTGTTAAATATACTTAACTAGCCTTAATAGCATGCCACTCTAGGCCATGCACTGTATGTCTTGGACATAAGTTTCACGATAATCTCGAGTTCAACGTTCCTTCAGAAGTGAAGCGAGTAAATGGGCACAAACAATGTTTAACTTCCTTGATGTGTGACATTTTGCTCAGCTAAGTCATATCACTAACGGCTTGTTCTGTTTTAAAGTGGATCGCCTGCCTTTCATGCGTTCCTACAATCCAGATGCCAGTAGGAAGCATACTGACGTGATCCAATGCGAGAATTGCGGCAGGCCGACAGAGTTGGCAACGCGCCAGGCGCCGCCGCGCGCGACCGCTGTCGCTCCCGTTTTGTATCTTTAAATACGATCCGCGAGAGGGAGGGGGAGGAAGACCAGTAAAGGCGAACCAGCAATTAGATCCAGTAAGAAAAAGCGAGTGAGGGGTAACACGGCTTCGGAAGACATGTCAACGATATCTGGAAACGCTAGTTGTTGAGCATGAGAACGGTTGCGGAGGAGCAACCTGAGGGACAGAAGTATTGCGCAGCACAAACCGACCTTAATGGCCTGTCCTGAGAGAATGTCTATGATGAAGGTACCGGAGTGATGAACGGCTTGATGACGATAAAGTACGCACCAGGTCTTAGATGATAGCGAATTTTGTGCTTTACAAAAACTACTTTCCATAGGTCAGTGGTGCTGCGAAGTCGCGCGAAGCGCGCAAGTGCGAGACACGCCGTTAGGCGTGTCGGAGCACTTGTATTGTCACAATATGGAAGACAGTGTGCCCCCCACTCGTCATTTTCATACCTCGCAGAGCGGTGCATATCGGAGAAGATCGTTTGTTATGGCTAAACACTCGTTTCAGTTGTTCATTGTTCGTCTAGAAAACCGCTTGAAGCATTCCGGGTTTCTGTCTAAAAATCCAGAATGCTTCGAGGGCTTTTCTAGACTCTGTCTCGAACGCCAACACCCTACGCTCGATATTATACAAACGTCAAGCCAATAATAAAGATTCCACTTTGAAAACCTCGTCGGCAGAAGAGCACACAGAAATATATGTCCATTTTGGCTTGGAAAGTGTTCAGTTTAAAGAGAAAATTGAATAAATATAGAAAAAACACAGTCATCCATGGTGTGCGTTGTGCAATCTTTTTTTCTGATACACTGAAAACTGCCGCTCTACTGCACTTCGAAGAAAGTCACGTCACTGTTTTTCCATGACAGATGAAAACTTTGTAAAATTTTGAAGAGTGTGCTTGCTAACTGGGCAGATGAATAAAAAAAACCTCGCGCCGTCATTTTGTCGCTTCAAATCCGTGAAAACCGCAAGTGAAGAAATCATATACAGCAGTACAACAATATCGAGCAGCGCTCCCAACCCGCCGTCTCAAAAATTGATGCCTTAATGCTGTTGACTCTTAGCTGAAGCTCTGCGAACAAAAACAATTTGGAATTAAGATGAAGTAATTTAGCGGAAGCTCTTCGACTAGCAAAACTCTTCTCAGTTGGCGGACGGCACGCTAAGAATCTTGAATATCCATACATGGCTGGACTTACATGTGCAGGTGAGTCGAATTTCTTCATTAAGCTTTGTTCGCTAGTTGTAAGAACGATATCAGAGGAGCACGTCAGAGAAATTTTCGACGAACATAAAAGCAACTCTAGTTTTAAAACTTACCATAAGTATTAGGTTAGCAACTAAATTCGTGGACTCTCAAGCACCTTCAACAAATGTGTTTATTAAGAAATAACAAATAACAATTTCCAATCAAAGTAGGATCCCTTCGCAGCAAATTTCACCCTACCACTTGGAATCAATACCCTGGAAAATACCACAAAACACATGTCCCATTGAAAAGTGCACTGGTAAGTTCGCAACGTTTCCTGGTTATAGAAAATGATCATACTTTTCAACCTGGTCGTCTGCACTCTTCAAAACTGAAGTACTCATTGCTTTGCGTTCTTCGAAATTTTAAGATGACAAGAAGTGGTCTGCTCTGTTAGGGATTGGATTTAAAAAAGATGATTCATATATGACTGTGATTTTCAGATGGTTTTTGCTCGGGAGTACAAATCTCGAAGCGGCACATTCTGACGGCAGCTCACTGCGTAGTAAACCAGTGGAAGGGAGGGTATGGGAACCGTAACAAGAAAACGACGACCGCTTAAAGTGATGTATTTTTCTTTAAGGAAATGGACCATTAAGCCAGCAGAAGAATTTACAATCTTTGTTGGAAACAAATGCGGACATCCGCTGTTATGTTACAACGAAAAAACAACGTTTAAAGCCTTAGGAAATGTAAGTGTCTAAAAACGGAAATCAGGCGTGAAATTTTCAATAATTTTAACCATAGGAGCAGATCCGTTTCAGCCAATGCCTTACGAGGGCTACAATGGAACCTACGGAGATATAGCAATAATTGAACTCAATCGAGATATTCCCAGAAGCGAAGGACTACCAGCTTGCATGCCTGAAAGGAAGGAATCGCTAGGGACACATCTCACAGCAGTAGGATATGGATGGAATCGTAAGTAATCAAGTTGTCGCAATGGCAGACTTAAAGCAGAGTAGAGGTAGAGCAGATAGATGCTAAATCTTTGAAGGAGTTAAATTTTTCATTTCTTCGATGGAAAGTTGAGAAAACTTATCCGTGGATAAGAATTACCTACCGATATAATATTAGGTTGATACGTAGGCTCTCAGACATATGCGAATGAACAGATTTAGGAAGAACTGCATCGCCACTATGAAGAAATACTAGAACAAGTTGTAAACGTTTTGATAGAGAAAGATTGCTTACAAAACGTTTTCAACGTTCATTTACCTCCTTCCCTTAAGCTGGATACAAGCTGCGGCTACAGCTCCGCATTTTGTTTCATTTCTTTGAACACCACTTTGCAACGCATATCCTACTCTATACTTTCTCTTACTTGAGCATTCCTTTGTAAAAAAGTAAAAAAGAAGAAGTTGACACATGAAACATTTACGCTGTAATGGACAGCTTATCCTGTCCTTCCTGCTATATATAAAAGCGTTGTGTGTGTGTGTGTGTGTGTGTGTGTATGTGTGTGTGTTTCCGTCCGTCCGTCACAACTGGAGTGGGGGCACGCCGGGACGGGGATCGAGCGTTCTATCCCCTCGTCCCCTGTCCCGTCCACCCCAACCCCTGGGCTTCTTCGAGAGTCTGGTGGCTGCCTTACGAGATAGTTGAGACGCAGACATTTGCCACGCCTCTGTTTAAAGGGCGAGAGTAGAACGTCACTCCGCTCGCGGATACAGACATAACTCCAACGTCGGTCGAACTCCCATGGCATCGCGCAAGGTGCGTGACGGAATTGGACGAGTTGTCACGGTCCGACTAGTTCTGACATGGACGGCTAGTAACGTTTTCAACAGGGACGGCTAGTGACTCACACTATAGCGCGAAATTGTGTGCCGGCGACCGTTGACGCGTTTTTCGCGCGTAGAAGAAGGACAGTAGTTAGATGAGACACGTCTGATATCTCCTGGTAGGAAATTCTATGCGTTCTGTTGGGGAATTCTATGCCTAATTCTATGCGTACCTCCTCCTGCTAGTGTATTGCTAGCCGGTAGCAAATTAGAGTGCATAGAATCCTAACGAAGTTAGCTGTTATGTTTCTATACATGTGCCGAGCATGAACCTACGAGTGATAGACCTTCTTAAAGATTCCTTCTTGAAGTGGGAGCGTTTGCTGACAATGTGTGGGAGGAATGAGACTCAATCTCTTTCAAATGGGTAAAGGAAAACAGCAAAGGACTTGGTGAGGAAAATTCGAAACAGTAACTGGGCCGTTATTATTATGTAGAAGTTTCGGAAGCAAGCAAGTTCCCGAAAATTTTCACAAATTTCCTTTGAACAGTTGGCCTTGTTCTCAAGCGTTTGAAGTTTTCATGGATTGCTGAAGTGTGAGACATGTGCTAGATTTTAAAGACAGGTCAATGGTGCACTAACCCGTAGATTTTCATTTAATTCGAACTTCATTCTACACTTGACCGTCACCTTTCTCCAACTCAATTGTCATAGTTCACTTGTGATGACATTGACAAGCACCCCTTTAGTAAATACTAAGAACCTTCCTATTTCTCCATTCTGCAAGCAGAAACAAGGCATTTTACTGTTTGCTTTTCTTCCAAGCGCCTCCACCGAGAGAGTTCGTCGAAAATTTCGTGCTTTGCTGCTAACCATGGTCACCGAACGCACGTCCGCGTTTCAGCGCCGCGGCGTCGCTTGCGGCTAGTGCGCTACGTCGCGCTGGAGTTACGTCCTGGAGCCGGGGGCACGGCCTTTTGACGATACTCAAAGATCAACGACTGATGGTCATGGGCAGGGGCTAAAACTTCAGCGCTGGGGGTAATGAGGTCGCTGATCACGAATCTGGAGTTTTTTGAAGTATCGATCGTCTCCAATCGACATTGATCAAATTATCGAATTCCTTTGGATGTAGTTATTTCTATTTCTATTTCTTTCTAACTTGCCCTAATCGATGTAGTTAAGGTGTTCTTCCTACGGAAGCCACGACATAGGTGGCAGCTACAATTGATGATGAGTATAGTAGTTCGGTGTGTCGCTTGTAGTGCCACGCGGGACTTCACAGATTTATTGGTAGCAGGATACAGGAGTAGTGCAGTCCGAATGCAGAGGTTAATAAGATGTCTATTCTAACTTCGGCCAGCTATTTATACGGTTCTTGAATCTAGTGCTCATGAGAAGTTAACATAGATAATGGTAAAGTGGGAGAGGCCAAAGAAACGAGAGATGCACTTCGGACGAGAATTCCCACGCTTCTCATGGGAAAGAGGCTAGATAGAAGAGACGCAGAGAGAAAAGGAGTGGGAAACGTGGGAAACCGGAATTCAAATAGATCTCAAATATATTGCGACTTCAAATACAGTTCAGGCAAGGATTCAAAGAGATGGTGTAGTGATAAAGTCACTATAATGAGAAGTTATTACTACGGTGGTGCCGATAAGAAGCCGTCAGTGTGGCCGAGAGGCCGCTCTGACGGCTGGTAAATATAGTTGGAAAAAAATCAGTCTTCATCTCCTCCTTCCCTTCAACTCAGAAGTAAAATGACGTAATTGTTTTCAGTAAAAATATATACTCATTAGTTCAAGCACATGAAAAGAAGCTGTTTAATTGATTATTTTAACGTCTGCTGAGAAAACTATTGCTGCATTATTTTGAGAACTCTTTCTGTGTAAACAGCGGAAGTAAAAGTGACTGACCGAAGGAAAAGCTTTGCAAAAACATGAACACCAGGTTCTGTATCACTTGCTGTTCGTTTTTTTTACTGATTCGATTGTTCTCAGGTGATACTACTTGAGCACCCTTATAGGTTTGCTCTGTAGAACCGTTAACTAGCATTTGCTCCCAAATTTTCCGTCCAGAACTGTCTCATACAGTACGAAGCCTCTCCTTTCCGTAGTTCCACAGCTCCATTATTGATTACCGTGGATCTGGCATGGTGCCAGCGCAGAACCAAAGGCCTGGCGGTCCCACAATGATTGTTGTTACGGTAACGATTTGAAAACGTGGTACCCTAATAAGAGCGTCTTGGGTGGGAGACACGCCGTTAGGCGTGACAGAGCACTTGTGAGAATATAATTAATCTTGTTGTGAAACACCAAAGCTTATTGGACAACGATTAGGTTCAACAAAGCCTACCTTAAGCAGCATGAATGTTAAGAATGTTTCAGCTAACGAAAACAAACCATTCCCCGACAGACCATTCCATTGGCTGCAAGCGGTACAACTGAAATTTTCTTATGTCGACGAAATGGGAGGCGAAATTTTGACTTCGAATAGGGATGAATCTATTTGCGACGTGAGCGTCCAATACGACAATTATTATGAGTATCGATGAATTAGCAATGAAGCAGCTATGGAAGTGTGGTTTTTCTTTCAGGGCGACAGTGGCGGTCCTCTGATTCAGGTCAACAAAGAACTCAAAGACGTTGTCGTTGGGATTTCGTCAAGAGCATATAGCTGCGAGGAACGCTACCGTGGTAAGTTTCGGTGAGACTTTCCTAAAATTAATTGCCCTAAGCACAAACAAATATAGTATAAGAAAACGTAAGTGTAATACTACGGTTTTGGGTCTTGACACCGTGTATATAATCCTGTTCCAACCACCAATGTACAGTACACACATTTATTGCAAACAATGTATTACACAAAACTACTTTACAATAGCAAAACCTAAAAAAGAACACTACTAACTAAATTCCATTTGAGGCCCTCAAATAGAGAAGATTTGATTTAAGCCTACTAACCGTTGGAGTTCAGTAGACGCTTGTATGTAGAGTAGTTGTCGAAGGAGGGAAGGTGAGGTGGCGCTTGAAACCGACCTGGCGTGGACAGAAGTGGCTGGGATGGTCGTTCTCCTTAGCGGGAGCGCTGTCGGAGGAAGAACAAAGCTTTCTTTTCCTGTCTTGCGATTGAACGGGTAGAGCTGCAATGAAACGATGCTCATATCAGTTTATCGGATAGCCTCCCTCACAACCCGGTAGGTCTGCAATGCAACATCGTTCTTATCACTTTATCTGATAGCTTTCCTTAGATAATTATTAAAATTCTCTGAACACTGCTTTTTTCTTATCATTCTGGTCAACGTCCTTCTGGCTTACGAGCGGATCTTAGCATTAGCCCAAGTTTATGGTTGCACCGCCACGCAGTGCGGCCCTACGGTCGTAACAGAAATCGATTTTCGCACGGTTCGATCGATATCTATTCCGACAATTGTGCCGCGCAGCGCTGCGGCGTAAGTATAAACTAGGGCTTAGGCTAAAGCGCCTCAACGGCACCATGGGACAAATGTTTACAATGAAGCTCTTTTGCGTTGCAACAGTTTAAAGCTACGCTTGAACAATAAAACACTGTTAGCTAACCGGGACGTCACCTTGGGGGAGGGAAATGCGTGCAATCTCTATGCGATTCTGCCCGCCGCCCCATCCCCGCCGTGCCCGCGCCTCCTTATTTGTGCCAGTTTGTGACACGCGAACGGTTGTAAGGTTGTATTACCGTAGGTTGTCAATTCCTTAAATAGTGTTCAGTCGCCCAAAAACTTGACCAACATCTGCCAGTTGATGACCATTGCGGCGCGTTATCTCAAGGGAACCTCTGAATTTTCACTTTGTGCTCTTAGTAAAGAGCTACAGTAGGAAAACAACATCAGCTCACAAAGGAAGGATACTAGGTGACCACGGGACTTTGAGATGAGACATATCACTGAATGCGGCTTCAAAAGCTGATACCAAATATGTCTTCCATTTATGCTGTACTCATCTGTGAACGGAGTTATGGACCATTTTCATAGCAGGCTCCTTTGCCATCTAGGTCCACGCAGAGCGGGCAAATCGCAAAAGAGCGAGCTCAAGTAGGATTGAAACTGCGCTGCCGACCGAGCAGTGGTGGCGCAGTGGGTAGAGGAGAGGCGTGGTGAGACGGGTGGTTTATGGTTCGACTCTCCTGTGGTGCAGGATTTTGCACTTCTTAAAAAAGATCTATCACGATCAACCAAAGCTCTCTATTTTAAATGGCGAAGTTTGGGCGAAAACGATTACCATGATCCCACCACCCATATTTACAAATGGGTGATCAGTGCCTTGAATAACCTCCTTGGGCGATTTTTTCTCGACACCCGGGGTTGGTAAGGACAGTACTGCCGACTTATCTTCCAAACTATGTGCTCACCAGCTGTTGTTTTGGCGCGCCTTTTGGAGGAGTTCGGTCCTTCCGATGCTTCACGCGTTCCTAAAAGGCAAGAGAAGAAGATGACCACCAGTTTCGCATCCATCTTGCAAGTATCGAGGTAGGGGATGAAGGAGGTATCAGTGTGGAATTAGAAGATGTCAGTGGAGGAAACGGGGGCAGTCGTTCGGTACACCGTGCCGCCCGCCGCCCACTTCCCGCCCTGCCCGCGCCGCCCTATTTGGACAACTTTGCTGCGCGCGAAATCCTCGTTGATTGACGTGACGTCGTCCAAAAACCTGCAATGTGGCGGGACCTGAAGAAAGCCTTGACGCTGCAGCTGAAAGCTCTTTTCCTCCACATGTGGTGAACAAGATTCTGACTTTGTCTCAAGAACGAAATCAGATCAGGATAGAGCTGCAGGGCCAAGGGAAGTGATTAGAAAAGCGGTGCCTCCCTGTGATGGCAGGGACTCGGACATCTTGTCCTCGGCGCGCCCCTCGCCCCGCCCCTTTCTGAGGGCGGTGTATCCAACGACTCTCCGCCGGAGGAAACTGATGAGGAGAGCACTAGCCAGCAGCGGGGATTTTTTCGCTTCGACAAGATGGAAGTGTCGAAGGAAAAGGTGGATTTGGCAATTTTGTACAGCTAGAAAATGTGTTTAAACTTGCAATCTAGTCTAGGTGGATAAATCAGTCTTGCGCTACGGTTCTACTGAAAGCAGCACCCGCCCGCTCTCAAGTATACAGAGTAGATTTCGATTCATTTCTTCCGATTACTACCTTCGAGCATTTAGCAGCTATGTTTTTAGCCACTATTCATAGTGAACTGCTATCTTCGGGCCAGTACGAAGTTGTCGGTATTAAGTTGTCATTATGCAGACGAGTCCTTTCTGGTGTCTTTTCCGTTGCGATTTGACATAGAGAGCTTTGGTTGATCGTGGTCTTTTTTAGGAAGTGCAAAAATCCTGCACCACAGGGGAGTCGAACCATAAACCACCCGTCTCACCACGCCACTCCTCTACCCACTGCTCCACCACTGCTTGGCCGGCAGCGCAGTTTCAGTCCTACTTGAGCTCGCTCTTTTGCGATTTGCCCGCTCTGCATGGACCTAGAGGGCAATGGAGCCTGCTATGAAAATGGCCAATAACTCCGGTCGCAGATGAGCACAGCCGAAATGGAACACATATTTGGAATCAGCGCTCGAGGCCGCATCCAATGATATACGTCTCATCTCGAAGCCGCAAGGTCACCTTGTATCCTTCCCTTATCAGTAGCTCAAGATGTCGAGTCATTTGATGAGCAGCATTCTTTAGCGTTTTCTCTCTTTGACAGTCAGTCCACTTTATATCCTTTTTCACCTTTTATTTAAGGTGCTGCTACTCCGAACTAAAACATATCATCTCAAAGTCTCATAATCACCTAGTATCCTTTCCTTGTAAGAAAAAGCTGCTCTAGATGCAAGAAAGAGTAGCAGAAACTCTAGATGTTGTGTTTCTCTATAGTTCGTAACCCAGAATCAGAACACAGAACTGGATAGAGCAATGTAGTGTCGTTTTCCCTTTCTACAAACCTGTGCAGTCGCTTTCTGTTTCATGTTCAAAGCAGTACTGAGCGGGCTGGTGCCCGCTCCATACCTTCCCTTGCCTGGTTCCGTGCTCTTCTCCGTGTCGCCGTCATCGGTAAGTCATCGCGCGCAGGAAATTAAATTGAATTGCACAGGGAGGAGGTGTTCTTACGTAATATCAGGCGAGTGGAGGGTTTGAAGTTACTGGAGCCTGTGTCGTCTTGCTCGAATCATTCGTCTAACATACCATTTCCAAAGCAAATTGGCATATTTTCAGACCAAACTGAACACTTTTTAAAGTAAACTGAACTTTACTTTTGAAACCAAATTGAAAATCTCTAAAGCAAACTGCACGCTTTTGAAATCTAACTGAACAGTTTCTATATCAAAACGAGCGTCTTCGAGATTAAACTAGAGATTATCCGAATTAGTTGACATATTTTTCGCCTAAAAAAGTTTGAATGATCCTGAAATTTTTTAGTTTACCTGCTTGAAATTTTAGTTTCTGTTTTTGAAGAAAAAATAATGGCTAAAATTATTTCAAATTTATTAAATTAAGTGTGGCAATTTTCTAGTTATACAGGGTAGCTGAAAAGTTCTGACAATTTTTTCAAAGTATTTCAGCAGTACGAAAAAAGTAATGGGAACTTCGCTACATTAATAACAACAAAATACAACAGAAAAATCCTCTGGCTTTAATACATTATCGCAATCGCTTTCGGAAGTCGGTGGTCGATGGTCGCACCCGCTGGAGGATGCGAGCGATCCGCTGTAATCTCGTCCCAGGATCGCATCAACGCCGCTTTCAGCTGCTTCACAGTGGCGTATCTTGTAGTAGAGATCTTCCACTAAGTGATTGACCACAGCGAATATCCATCAAGTTGGATGATCAGATGACCTTGCTCCAAAAGCCTGGGAAGAGCTTTTCGTATACGACAATCGTGGATCAGGCGAAATGCGCAGGTGCCCTGTGCTGCTGAAGAGAAAATCCGGTTTCGCCAAAATGGCACGTCGCCCACGGCTCCAGAACGTCACGGAGGACATATTGCCGGTACCTGGTAGCGCTGATTTTAACGTTGTGCTCCATGAAGACCAGTGGCGTCTTTCCGGTAGCGCATATCCCAGCCCACACCATCACCGAGGCTGCGAAATGATTGCGACTGATGGTCCTAGCGGCAGTCGTCTTTTGCTGACCCTTCCTGAGCAGCAGCCGGCAATTTTGGCGGTTGTGAACCACGGACCCTGAAAACCTTCTCGTCGGTGAACAGCTCCCTCGACAAGCGACCAACGCCGACCAGCGCCGACGCCTTCTCTTGCATTTCCTCAACCTCTCAGCTTTCATTGCGTCGTTGAGGAAGTCAATACGAGCGGCTTACTGATCCCAAGATCTGTAGCCATCTTGTTCATAGACGCCTCAGAATTGCGGCGAATTCGACAGCGAGCATTTCTGATGTTCTCCGGTGTTCTCGTTGTGGTGGGACGGTCCGAGGTTCCGCCAGTCTCCTTGTAGCGCTTGTGACGGTCTTTTGTTTGAAACCGGTGGTCCGAACTATGTCTGCGGTCTTCATTCCCATCTTGTGCAACTCGACAACGGTCGCACGTTGATTTTCACGAAACACTACGCAAACGCAACTGAAAACAGAAAAACTGGAGCAACACATTCTATACCAAAATTGTGCAAGAAATACAACGGAAGCAACAAAAACAACAAAAACCTCACCAGGGAAGGGTCTCAGGCGTAGGTCTGAACGGGGGAAATGGATAGTACTACGAGAATCTCCACCCTTCATATAGTAGAAAAACATTTTTCGTTTTTGCTGAGTCCTTGAATTGAAAGAGCTACGGGCCCTCGAAGGGGGGTGGGCAGTAGCGCACCGTCAGCACGTGCCCACGTGCCGTTGTATGGGACGCGGCAAAAATTGAAGCGGCAGGCGGGTCGGTGGCTCAGCAGGTGCGGGGGCCGTTCAGGGGTAGTAGACCAGATGTTCGACTCTCGCGCAATGCACTGCTTTTGCATTTTTTCATGAACGCTGCCTCCTTGCCAATTTGCTTCCTACACATCTCCTACACATTTATTTCACTCTAAGTGGTCAAAAGGGCCAGATTCGTGATCAACACCCCATGACGTCGAAGTCCTAGTCACCCATGCCTATCGTAAGCTACCGTAATCAGCCGAAATTTCAAAAACGAATGTAAGATTCGTGATCAGCATCCTAAATAACCCCCTGGGAGAACTTTGGGCAAAATCAGTGATTATGACCTTGACAGCCCTAGTCATCCGTACCTGCTGTAACACGTATCTGCTGTGAGGACACTTTAGCATTCGCTGAAAAACGCAAAACGTTGTACAATACAAAAACTGAGAGAAGTAAGTGAAGCACAGCCCAAAGTAATCCCTTATCTGGAAATTTAGAGTGAAATAAATGTGTAGGAGATGGGTAAGAAGAAAGCTGATTTAACCGCCTTCAAGCACTATTGTACCTTCACGACTGCAAAGGTCGTGGAAAAGTCGAAAAATTTTTTTAGCTCAAACTTCCCCAAAGGGTTATTTGGGGTGTTGATCACGAATCTGACAACATTTTTTGAAATTTATGCCGATTACGGTAGGTTACAGCAGGTACGGGTGACTAGGGCTGTCGAGGTCATAATCACCTACTTCTTCCACGGGGGTTATTTGAGGCGCCGATCACGAATCTGACATTCGCTTTTAAAATTTCGTCTGATTAGGGTAGGTTACAGCAGATAGGATGACTAGGGCTGGTCATGAGGTGTTGACCACGAATCTGGGGTGTTGATCACGAATATGACTCTTTTGACAATTTAGAGTGAAATAAATGTGAAGGAGATGTTAGGAATCAAATTAGTGAAGGAGGTAGGGGTCATGAAAAAAAGCAAAAGTTGTGCATAGCACGGGAGTCGAACATCTGGTATAGCACCTTTGAACGGACCTTGCACCTTGCACGTGGGCACGAGCTGACGGTGCGCTACTATCCCTCCCCCCTTCGAGGGCCCGTAGCTCTTTAGGTTCAAGGACTCAGCAAAAACGAAACATGTTTTTCTGCTATATGAAGGGTGGAGATTCTCGTGGTACTATCCATTTCTCCCGTGCAGACCAACGCCTGAGACCCTTCCCTGGTCAGTGTCAAGGTGCAGAAGTAGTGCCGAAAAAAATTGTCCGTACTTTTCAGCCACACTATAAAGCAAAGGTGTCCATTTGATTTGAAAAATGTCTGTTTATTTTAAATGTGAGCAACTTGTCTTGAAAAGTGTCTCGTTTAACCTTAATATTGTAAATATCATGCCTGTTTTTAGAGTCGGCAAGTTTCTTCACAGATGTGCGCAAAAAGCTCGCTTGGATATGTGACCGAACAGGCGAGTGAACCATTTCTGTTGCCATGGTTTCTCTAAATCGTCGAAATTTTTCAAAATTGGTTTTAGCTTAATTGTTCAAATTAAAGTATTTTATGAGTATTTAGGTGTGTGTCCCACTGAAGAATGGACGACATGGTGAAGAAATTTTTAGATGATAAAGATTAACTGCCTTTATTGTGGTTCATTCAAATGTGTTATGAATAAACACTAGATGATCTTCTTAAATTCTGTACCTCATACCTGATCTCAGTGTCGGCATTCAATCATCTGAATTATTAGGGTGTCCCATAATCTTCTGGGCTATTTGAACCATAAGTGTTTGGCGCGTTATAACTTCGTTATACAAAATCCAAACGGGATGTTCTCTTGGTATAAGAAGGCGATTCGAATATGTTTCGCAAAGCATATCGATTACCTCTATCGGCCGGCTGCCCGCACTTTGGCAATTTCTCAAAAATGAAGCAGAAATCAACGTGTCGCGACTTGCTTCTTCATCACTTCCGTTCTGGACAGTCTGCGTACGCTGCTCACAAAGCTGTCGTTGCTTTGTTAGGTCCACGTCTGCAGCAAGCTTACGTGCGAAACTTGACCCAATCGTTTCCGGAAGGGAATGTACAGCATTACGGACAAGAAGCATACTGGAAGAGCGATCGGAAAAAATGAACGACGAGTGTCTGCAGCAATCAGGAGGCAACCTGCCAGAAGCGTAAGGACGATATCGAAGGCTATCAGTACTCCACGTGGCACTATTCATCGTTACCTAAAACAAAGCGGAGGAAGGGCAGTCTTGCCAGGATGGATCCCGCATGTACTGACTCCGTCTCAGAGGCGAGAGTGAATGGTCACCTGTCAGAATAATCTCAACCGCTCAAGAACGACTGCGTGGTTGAGCACGATTGTGGCACAGGACGAGAAGTAGTGCATGTACGATAACACCACACGGGTGATCGAATGGCTTCTGAAGCATGCAAGACCAGAACGAATTCCGAAGCCGTCCCCACATGGGAAGAAGATTTTGTTTTCATTTTGGTTCATGAGTCGGGAGGTCCTGCACTACTCGCTTTTGCCGGATGGGCAGGCGATCACAGCAAACTTGTACACTGAAGATATGCTGGAGACGAAGCGTAAGCTGCTTGAGAAGTACCCGAGATTCGGTACTATTCGGTGTTAGTAGATAATGCACGACCGCATCGAGCGAAACGAACGCAGGAGACGGTAGGGAAGGAGTCTATTTAAATTGCAGCACATCCTGCGTATTCACCAGATATCAGTCCTTGTGGCTATGCTGCATTTAGAGGTCTTGCTCCTTTTTTCCATGAACAAACGATGCTCGTAACGTCAAGAGGTTCAGTGCGCAATCGACGAATGGATCGGCAGCAGGCCAGCTTCTTTCTGATAGAATGCAATTAACTCTCTGCTCAATCGTTGGAGAAAGGTTGTGGCCACAGATGGAGAATATATCGATTGACTACCCTTGATCATTATGTTGCTGTAATACTTTTAATAAAGATGGTATGATAGCCCAGAAAATTATAAAGGCTAAAGGATAAGGGACGGCGTTACTCAATCCCTTCTGGGATGTGCCAGCGCATTCTACTTCTACGGGGTGTCGTGGAGACGACATGAATGCGGATTTGGCCATACAATGACTTGCCGATGAACAAGTCAGCGCTCTATCCTTCCCAGACAAGTCTGGTACCAATTCACCGACCCCGGAGGGCGGATGGTACGTCTGCGGAGAAGGTGTTGGCGCCTTGCAGAGATCACATGTCTTCGCGCACTTTTGTTTCATCTCACGCTGCATTTCGGGAACCTTGCAGTAGCCCTTTTTGAAGGCGTCGTCGCAGAAGGCCGTGCCCTCATTGTCCTCGCATATCTAAAGTGTTAACTGCTTCAAGCCACTCACACATGTGAACGGAGAATTGGAGAACATTGCTTTCTAGACTCTCGCATAGGAGCCACTACAGCCAGTACGACATACCGGCTTTTCGAGAGTAGGAGTCGTGCTGGGCGGATGGTACGCCTGCGGAGAAGGTGTTGGCGCCTTGCAGAGATCACACGTCTTCGCGCACTTTTGTTTCATCTCACGCTGCATTTCGGGAACTTTGCAGTAGCCCTTTTTGAAGGCGTCGTCGCAGAAGGCCGCGCCCTCATTGTCCTCGCATATCTAAAGTGTTAACTGCTTCAAGCCACTCACACATGTGAACGGAGAATTGGAGAAGGCTTGGTTGGTCTGGGCGGGAAATCCGAACCAGGAACCTGGAATCGGGTGCACGCGACAGCCGGCGCCTCCTCCGACTGCGCTACACGCGCCCCAGAATCCTCAGAAAATTATGGGACACCCTAATACGAAAACGAGTGGATCAACTCTAGTAGAGCTCGCCTGTGCACAGTCCTTTCAGACCTTTGATAACGACGAATCCGCTGACACGTTAGGCTTAATGAAGCTATATCTAACAAACCTAGCACAGCAGCAACACAGTCAAATTTGTACAATTACTATAGCTATAATACTACTTTTTGAAACTTTTTTTTGAAAAACTTAACTACCGGTGACGCTTGTAAATCTACAAAATGAAAAGTATTCGAAAAGATAACGTATAAGAGCGCAGTGGAAGTGACGTTGCTTCATGAGAGGAAGGTCAGGGGTAAGTCCTACCGCTCTGCTGCACTTTTGCATTTCAACTTGAGATTTGGGGGATTATGCCGTCTATACCATTTTTAGACGTTTTTGCCTAATTTTCCAGCTGAATGCTGTGGTATTCAAATGATGTAAAATGTTCAACATCAGTGATACACAGGTAGAACGTGCATGAAACAGCCTTTGGCACAATACGGTTTAACGAGAAAATGCCTTAAAAAGGAACTGAAGCAAGACGTCTCGGATCTCATCAACTCTCGGCCTTTGTCACTGGAGCAGTTCTCTGCTTTAATGGAAAATAATATCCAAACGCGTCACGAAAAGCACGAATCTGTGGCACAGATGAAGGAAAACCACCCAAGGTCCGCTATCCAAGAGAGCCGTAATAGGTTTTAGGCGCACTACGGCTTCGATTCATTTTTGAACAATTTAAACCACGATATAGAAGTCTTCCCACGACGGGCCAACCAGGATTTGGACAGCGAAGAGTTTGCTAACGAACGCCCATTGCGCGACATCGACACGCGTCGTCACATCTTCTAAATCCGGTCTCCCTTACTGGTAATTGATCCCCTTACTGATCCTCCTTACTACCCACCCCTGAGATTGGTAACTCCCTACTGGTTCCTCCTTATTGCTCTTCATAGTGCCACCTCCTGGCCTGATTCGTTGTTCCCACTATCGACCACCCTCCCCCCATCCAGATGCCTCTTCCAGTTGCTCCCTCCTGGTCGCTGTCGGTTCTCCACCCTCGAGGTCTCCTTTCTATTCTTACCCCTTTAATGGTTTTCTCATGCTAATGGCACGAAGTCGGCTTCTGAATCTGGACGCTCAGAGACGTGCGTTGGTGCTGTTGTGTTATGCAGTAAAGGGCTGCGCTTCCCCTGCTGCAGCAACATTCCACGTTCAATAGCAAACTTTGCCGGTGCTGCAGATGATGAGGCGTATCTTACTCAGGTTAGATCACTCGACCGCCCTCGCTGTGGATAATGCGACGTACCTCATTTAGGTTAGATCACTCGAGCGCCTTCGCTATGGATAATGCGGCGTATCTCACTTAGGTTAGGTCTCTCAAACGTCGACGACCGCTAACTCAATTATATAGTGGTAGGTCTTCCATTTGGTTGCAAATCGACCTACGTAGCCTTTTTAGAATTAATCTTGGAATGAGGTCGGTCTTTTGCACCGCTGGTGAAAAAGCAGCGACTGTCTGGTGAGTATGATCTTTGGTCGGAAAGCCAAAACTTTTTTTACGATGCCGAACATCTGTGGCGGTACAAGATTTGTGATCATCCATATTCAGCTGAAATGAAACCTGGGCATGTTATTAGAATTTTTGGTGCAATCCTAGTTGGTGGTGGCCACCCTTAAGCAATTTCATAAAAACCTGAATGTGTTCAGTATTGAAGCATATTGAACCTATCGCTCTTTAGAAAACGACCAAAGAAATCAGGATAAATAACACTAGAAACATGAGAATATATAACGTTTGCAAGCTTGGTCGGGATGTTTGCAATTGACTGGGATGTGAAGTACATTGTCTTGTCAGTGCCCAAAACGTTGGTTGATGGTGTCTTCTCCCAATTTTATTTTTCTTACAGATGTTATCTGTTTTAGGTCTTTGAAATTGATCCTCAAATATAATAAGAGGGTCCTCCCACACTAGATTTGCACCGAGAATGACCCTTTTTAGCTTCCCCTCTTCTGACTTGCAACTTTGCCTAACCATGTTGGCGTAGTTTGTTTATTTCTACATGTTGTTGCCCAATTACTATGTTTCGTTACATCAGAAAATCGTTTAAGAGTGGCCACCACCAACTAAGATTGTACCGAATTTTTATAAACTGGATTGTTACGGTGGAACATTAGAACAATTTTAACGATGTTCTTACGTTTTATGATAGCCGAGTATGGATAATTATGCAGCTTATACCGCCATGTCAAACCGAACAGTTGCTCCACCGTAACAAACCTGCATTGCACAGAAGCGCTAGAACACATGTAATGATGCGGCCAGTTTTTTTTTTTTGGACTCGGCCTGACCATGATCTCAGAGCTCACACAATCGGATGAGCGTCAAGAACTCGCTAGGAATCGAAATCACTCGTTACCGTTATTCGCCGTTGGATTACGCTTGTGAATCCAGAACCCACAGTCTCCACATTTTCTATGTGGGTAAATCACGCAGTCTTTCTTTATACACCAGCAATTGTAGAAGCGGCTTTCACACTGCCGTCGCTGCTCTTGCAGCAACGAGCAAAAAAAAGTGGCTGAGGTCGGTGCTTGTTGCAGCCGCAATGCGGAGAGATACGATAATGAGCTAAGACCTGTGATTTGCCTACGTTGACGAGCATCAGCAACAAGGAATGATGGCGATCATTCCTTGTCGCTGAGGCCGCGCAATCGTTGCGCAACCGATACCGGTGTTGCTGTTGCAGGGTTTTGGGAGCAACAGCAGTGTGAAAGCCCATCTCGTTGCTGTTGTTGCTTTTCTGCGTCTCTGCGCTATGCTTCGTCATTACAGCATCAGTTGCGCAAGAGCAGCAGCGGGCCGCTAGAGCCTGTTGCGAATTAGCAGTCGTTTGATGTCGTGTCCTGACATGTTGACCAGCACTTTATAAGCTGTAGAGAGTTCGAATCCTAGCGTGATCTTCCGGTTGATTGCATATCGATAGAGGTTGCTTATTTCGAATGAATCTCGGAACGAGATCGGTTCTTCTCCACCGATGGAGGAACGACTGTCTGGTGAGCACAATCTTTTGTCGGAGAGCCGAAACTTCTTTAGCGATACCGAACATCTATGGCGGTACAAGATACATAATTCTTAATGTCCGGGCTATCATGAAACCTGAATATATCGATAGAATTGCTCTTAAGCTTCTCTGCCACACAGGTTTGTTACAGTGGAGCAACATTGTTCGGCCTAACGGTATGACAACATCGTTCATCATACAAAATAATTTTCTTAGTTCAAACACAAATAGAATTAGTGACGGAAGTTACAAAAGGCGACAAACTTGACTGGTGGTTGCCGTCAAGGACGGGAATTGCTAAAGCGGCTTTCACACTGCCGTTGCTGCTGTTGCGCAACTGATGCCGTAATGATGAAGCATACCGCAAAGACGCAGAGGAGCAACAATAGCAACGAAGGGGGCTTTCACACCTCTGTTGGCGCAACCCTGCATCTGCAACACTGACATCGGTTGCGCGGCCCCAGCAACGTGGAATGATCCCATCATTCCTTGTTGCTGATGCTCGTCAACGGAGGCATATCACAGATCTCACCTCATTGTCTTATCTCACACGTTGCGCCTGCGGCAAGCATCGAACTTCACCCCTTTTCGTTGCTCGTTGCTGCAGCAGCAACAACGGCAGTGTGAAAGCCGCTTAAGACCACTAGAATCAGATCGGAGTAGACGCGTGGCGTATGAGCGCTCAATTGGTGCAGGAACACACTCGTTCGAAGCGAATGCACACGTGGGCTGCATCAGCCTCCACGTAGGCATTCCATCGATGCGCATCGGTCTCTTGCACGCCCGCGGTGGCCCTAGTGCCAGACGGATCGTAGCGTAGTGGATGGGGGCTGAATCATGCGATTGAGGTCTAGGGTGCGGTTTTCCTGCGTCGCGGGATTCGTGCATTTCAACTGACTGATTGAGATTTGAGCGGTTTTGACATTTACACCATTTTCTGTTGTTTTGTGCACATTTTACCAGTTGTATGTGTTTCTGCAGAACCCATCTGCGGACTCCCACTGGGCGAGGAAAGCAGTTTCCACACGAGAAGCTCAAATGAACCACACCCCGGAGTCCCTTCCCTAGCCTGTTTCTTCGCTCTTCGAGCCAGATGCGCACTTCCCTTAGATGACGAAAGCAGTTTTCACACGAACAGCTTAGATGGAACTCTAAATCTACTCCGATCTGGTTTTAGCGGCCATAGATCCACTCGTCAAGGACCACACCGTTCACCCGTAGCTGAATGTAAGGTGGATGAATGTGCTTCAGCCTTGAATCACGCCAACGCTTGAAGACCCCTATTATACTAGACCAAATAACGGAACTTGCAGAGATCTAAGAAGAGCGCAGAAAAGTCAAGGCGTTCTCGCAGCTAGGAAATCTAAGATGAACTGGAAGTAGTGTCTAGCTGTAACCCAAAACGTGCGCCCCTGTTCTATCTCTGCAGGTTGCGATCCACACGGTCTGACCTATTGTAGGAGTAGTTATACAAAGTAACTCGTTCATCAGACACAAGTTTAAAGCACCTTCAGCCAAGTTACTTCCAGCTACGGGTGAACGGCGGTCGTGCTCGACGGCAACCACATGTCAGGTCTGTCGTCCTTTGCAACTGCCAACACCGGTACTTGTTTGAAAATTTCTCCGTATAATGAAATAATGTATGGGTTAGTGGAATTGTAAATATTTCCAATTTTCCGAGGCTCCGAAAAAGCAAGGCTGTCGTAATAAAGTTGCTATCAATCTTGGTCAACAACCAATCAATGTCACATCATAATTGAACAAGCCTGAAGGTGCAATCCCAATGGAGGCACTCCATAATGGCATGTAAATGCCACCAGTTTACGCATAAATGCATGCAACATAACACATGAGCGACCCTACCTGTTCCCCCTTCCTTTTTAATCGTCGATCTTGACCAGACATATAAAAAAAATTCGTAACAAAACTAAGAAGAGGCTGCAGCGGCGCTGCACGTAATCCCGTTTTCAAATTCCCGCACACATAATGCGTGCGCGTCAACTCACTCATCATGTGCAACACATAGAGAGTCGCCTGCGGGCAGTACGCATCACCCCACGGCCTATTTATTTTTTGCTTGTGGTCCGCGTCGGACGCTCTTCGTCGTCAGTTTTGTGACGAATTTTTTATTTCATGTTAGGATCGACGACTTCCAAGGAAGGGGGATCAGGTAAGGTTGTTCATGTGTTATGCTGCATGTATCATGTATTTTTGCGTAACCTGCCATTTACATGTCATTATGGAGTGCACTCACCCCTCCCCCCCCCCCCTCCCCCGATTAGAATTGTACAAGCCTGAATTTTCTGCTCTGTTTCTATTTCATTGCTCTTAGTGATATCTTGCCTAGCTCTGTGCATTTCTCCCCCGACGTGGGGAGCTAGACAAGAGGAGGAAATTCTACGGCGATGTTTCTATTTCTGCCGCACTGCAGTTAATGAAAAATCTGTACGAAATTTCGATATTCCTCCTCGAAAATGAAACCAAAATGAGGCGTAAATTCCATTTAGAGTCCGGAAACCTGCATCCACGTTCTCGTCAAACACTCCTCCAGTTCTTCTGTGTCTTCCACTCATAACTTCTGCACCACGAAATGAAATTTCTTCGTCGAGCCCTTTTATCAAAATTCCCACACCAGCCTGCGCACTGCACGCGCAATTAAGATGTGGATTCCACATTGTGGAATCGTAAAATGGCAATGTTCCCAGCACATATTTATGCTTTTCGAAGAGACTGAAAAATTCCGAATATTTTGAATACAGATTCATTTTTGCCGAGCTCTGTCGTCAAAAGCGAAAGAGGAACGAAATTAATAAATAAATATGGGAATGGTGGCGGCTTGGTTTAACCTGCTTTCTCAACAGTTTCACGACCTTGACATCTAACTATTTCCTGTATTTATAAGAAAACCGGCAGTTTTTGTGTTCAGGATAAGTATTTCGTCTGCAGCGTACTAGGGTAACCGCCTCACGTACTATATTGCCGTTTTTTCTTCCAATTAGGGTAACTGTGGGTTGTCATAAAGGATAAAATAAGAAAAGCTTTCAGACACTGGCTTTGGTTTTCCTCATAATTTCCTCAATGGTAACTTCTCGAAAACTATCGCCGGAGGAAAACGCTGAGCTCAAGCATCAATGTGGTCGACGCTCACTGCGTGAGTGGATTGTCTTCGCAGAAAAGAAAAATGATTCCTTAAAACTAGTTTTATAGTGAATTTTCGAGAAAAATTTCCCTAAAATATAAACATAGTGGTCTAAATGTAAAAAATTTACTTCAAGATAAAGTAATAGAAACTTGTTCCGAGGCCGCAATTTTTTGTGTATCAGCTGTATCAGCTGTACCTGTTCCGTTGATCATCGACTTGCTCAATCGGGCGCCATACGTCTCCATTCGTCCTTGTCGCGTGCCAGAGTGCTCATAATGATCCTCTTCGATCGTGGGACACGAAGAGCGTCATATCGTTCTTTCAGAGCTTTCACGAAGAAGACCGACCAACCCGCTGGTGGGCGTCCAGGGGCCGAATTCATCAGCGATTTATGTAACTTTAAGAGAGAATTATATGCGAAAAGCTCAGATAACGCGGAATATTGAAAAAAATTAGTTGCAAAAACATGAAGAGGGTCCAGCGCCGCCACTCATAATCCACGTTTTCAAATTCCCGCGCACCAATTGCATGCGTGTCGACTCAGTCAACGTGTGGAAACACATAGAGTGACGCCTGCGAGCAGTACGCATCACCCGACGCCTTTTTATTTTGTTGCATGTTGTTCGCGTTGTTCGCTTTTCGTCGTCTGTTTCGTAGCGATTTTTTTAAATTTCAGGTTAGGATAGATGATTTCCAGGGAGGGAGATCAGGTAAGTTCGATGATGTATGTGTTACATGTGTTTATGGCTAAACTGCCATTTGCAAGCGATTATGGAGTGGCCCCCATTGGGATTGAGCTCTTTTCGCTTACAATTCTCCGTTAAAGTTACGTAAGTCGTTGACAAATCCGGCCCCTGGTGTTCCCTTGACATCCCACGGAATCCAATCGGTGACGGCTCTCGTCCAGCAGGAGTCTTCGAAGCGCACTACGTGGCCGGCACACCTAATTTTCGACGCGTGGCCCATGCGACAGCGTCTCTGATCATCGAATTTCTAGTGTACCAAGGGAAAATATTGCGCCAAGCACTCGTCCAGAAAGTCGCGGCTTTCTTTTGATTGATAGCAAAAATTCACAATATACAACCAAAGCAATTGTAAAAAACATGGTAATCTCGAAGAGCCAGAAGAGCGCATGACGCGAGAACTTATTTTAACCCACCGATAACTGTAACCTTAAAACAGCTTTAAATCTATTATTTCTCCTCAAATTAATTTTTCGAAAATATCAAGGCCATTATCAGGTTTGGTAATAGGGAAAAGCTTGGCATTGCTCGCCATTATTTTTTGGATCATCTTGAGCGGCCAGCCTTGTCTGCAAGAGTGTTATACTTCGCGCGATACATCGACGACAGCTTTATTGTAGGCAACACTGCGACAGACGCTCAGACGACTCGATTCAGCGTTTCCTACGAAAGAGCTAACATCAAAGGATCCAGCTCCAGACAGATTTCTGTCATATTTTAACACGAAAGTGAAAATATCGGAAAGTCAAATCTGTAGCGTGTTGTATGGGAAACCAGCATCCCATAACATTTCTCTACACAAGCGAAGTTGCCATCTTATGTATATGAAACGAAATATCGTTCGTCATACAATTACCCATCTACTGCAGTGACCTCTACGAATTCTCAAGAAGTGGAAGATCAGGTTGATAAAATTCTGCGGCAGAAAGTATATGGCATGAGGCTATTTCGTTGTTGGAAAACTCAACGATGCCCATTGGTTTTCATCTGATTATGTCTTTCATCACAGATTCCCTTGCTGTGACACTAATCGTGTGGTGAAACGATCGAGGCCTCCTATAAGCCTCGTCGACTACCTCCATCTTTATGACGTCTCCTAACGACGTCGTGTCCCTATGAGAATCGGTAAGAAGGGTGAGGTTGCTTAATCTGTGTAGAGGACAATCAGATTTGCCAAATGAGGTGTGTGGCATACACAGTGGTCTGTATTACATGTGAAGGATTTTACATAGGGAAAACCGTGAGACCGCTTGGCAAGAGAATGGGAAGAATTTGAGAGCATTGCCTCAAAGTACTCAGATGATCCATTCTAAAGGCATCTCACCTTCGGACACGCACGGGATCCACTACCGCAACTGCGAGTCTCGATCCTTCACAAAAATCTGACATTGGAGAGAAAAATCAGGATCTATCCTAGCCCGTGGGGCCACATAACTAAAAAGTATGTAAAAAATCGACTTGGGACTTACCGAGCGACTCCCACGGAGCACGATGGAACCTAAAACAAAGGAAAAAACGAACCGATAAATAAAAAAATAAAATCGCCGCGGTTTGGCAACCGTATTGGCGGGCAAAGAGCGACGCAGTGGAGTCGTGCCGCGTGCTGACAACAGCTTGACATGTTAGAACCAGGATCTAACATGGTGGGCAGGGCGCATAACTTCACCCGCTTACAACCGCGGCGAAAACATTTCTTTTTCTTTTTCTTTTTTGCTCGTGAATTTTTCTGGCTAAGGTTCTATCGTGCTCTGTAGGAGTCTCTCGGTAAGTCCTAAGTCGATTTTTTACATACTCTTTAGTTATGTGCTCCCTGGACTAGGATAGATCCAAAAATCAACGAAGCGATGGAGATAAAACATTGGCAGCCACCCACTAACAAGAAAGAAGAAATGAAGCACACCATGAGCCTTATCAGTCTCAAAGGTAACGCGGCGTGACTGCTGAGGATGATGGCTAGAGACAGGTCGTTGTTCACGGATCTATGTAAGTAGTTCAGAGATCCTGCACTTCATCTCTGGCCAAATCGCACCACTGTAACTCCTTGGCTTCCCCCCTTTCTTCCAGTCGGTAGAACACAGGTCTGTGATGCGTCGATTGTTGTTATTTGTATAAACATCGTAGTTCTTTTAGACCTGAAGAAGAGCCCAAGGCCCGAAACGTTGTCAACATTTCCAGCTTCACTTTTAAGAAGAAGGGATATGTAATTATGAAGCTTTGATGAACAACGATATTAGGAGAGCCGTTAACACAAATTAACTTCAAAGAAAGCCGCACCAAGTTTTCATAGGATAAAAAATTACTATACAGTATCATAAAGACTCTTATTCACTCTGAAAGACACTCGCCTTGGTTTGAAAGATATTCCGTTTGATTTCAAAAGTGTCAAGATTGCATAGAAGAGCGTCCCTTTTAGTGTGATATGTGTTCAAATTCATTTGAAAGTACCCAGTTTAGCTTGAAAGCGTCATATTGACGATAAAATTAAATAAATATAAGACAAAGGGGAAAGTAATCCATGTTGTGCATTGTGCAATCTCTTCCTCTAATCCACTGGATGACAGATGAAAATCCTGTAATTTCATAGGGTCACTTTTTGGCAGATGAACTTGAAACTTCGCGTCATAATTTTGGCGCTCTAAATTATTGCAAACCGCAAATGAAGATTACACAGAGCACTATAACAACATTGAGGAGCGCTGTTGGCCAGCTGTTTCAAAAAGTGATCTCTCAATTCTGTTGACTCTAAGTTGAAGCCCTGGAAACGAGAACAATTTGGAATCGAGATGGTGTGATTTAGCAGAAGCTCCTCGGCCTCGGCTCTTCTCAGTTGGCGGATGGCGTGCTAAGAATCTTGAATTTCCATACATTGTTGGATTTACGTCTACAAGTGAGCCTAATGTCTTAAATAAGCTCTGTTCACTTTAAGTAAAAACAGAAGAGGCGCATGTCAAAAAATCAGAGAAGCCTTGCTGAGTATGCAGTTTTTAGTCAGAAAGCAACTTTGTTGGAATATGTTGATCACGATGTTCTAGTTGATGCTATCTCAACGGTGGGTCGGAACAGGCCAAGTGTTGTATGTGGGAAGAACCGCCTCTCCCTGGGAAGTAACAAACTGCAGGTATCTCGACCCCAATACAACTCTGCGCAGAGTTAGGCGCGATGGAAGTCGGATGTTGGCGGTATGTTGATGCACGTGCTCCACAGCCGACGGGCGCGCGCGGGATGAGGGCTCGAATCGCGGCCCAGCGCAGTGTATAGGTGGCGTGGTAGGGAAGCGCCCGGACTCGTGAGCGAGGTGTCGGGGCTTGGATCCCGCAGACTGCGTTTGTTTTGCACTTTTGAAAAATCTATGTTCATCATCTAGGTGATCCACATAGGGGTATTGTAGTATGTTATGTTTGCGCATAACATATGCTTCAAACTACAGACTAGCTGAAATTTTTATTTCTAAAGAACCGAGGCAGTTCTCCACAGCACCCACCTGCGAAGTAAAAAGTAAATCATTTGCAAAACATCTGACGTTACATAACTATAGCTTCACACAAAATAGGTTTACAAATAAGAAAGCGTTTACAAGCCTCGGTTCTTTAGAAGTAAACATTTCAGTTATTCTGTAGTTTGAAGCATATGTTATATGCAAACATGCTCTATAACATACGATAATACCCCTAGGTGGATCACCTATATGATAAATATGGAATTTGGAAAATTGCAAAACAAACGCAGTCTGCGGGATCCAAACCCCCGACCCCTCGCTCACGAGCCCGAGCGTCTTCCTACTACGCCACCTGTGCACTGCGATGAGTCGCGATACGAGCCCTGATCCCGCGCGCGCCCGTCGGCTGTGGAGCACGTGAATCAACAGGGCGCCAACACGCGACTTCCGTCGCCCCTAACTCTGTGCAGAGTTGTATTGGAGTCGAGATACCTGCAGCTTGTTACTACCAGGGAGAGGCGGTTCTGCCCATATACAACACTTTCCCCGTTCCGACCTACCGTTGAGATAGTATCCTGGTAAGGCCCCCACACACTTTTGCGACGCTTAGCGGGCGTCGAAAACGGTGAGTCATGATGCTCCCGAAGTCTTGCCGGCGATGCAAAGCGCAACGCCGCGGCACTGTACTCTTTCTAGTCGGGACCGACTGCTTCTAAAGAATATTACGTCCCGATAAAAGGCCCCGCACACTTCTGCAGCGTTGTCGCTGCCCTATCCTTAACTACAACTTTTCACCGCTTCCGCTCCAGCGGCACTGGCAGAGACTGTCTACGCTCTAGCCCTTCGATGAGTCATGCCACTCAGCGCTGCCCGCGGCCGCCGGTGAGCGGGGATGACTCACTGTTTTCGCCGCCGCCGCGCGCTGCTCGCCGCAAAAGTGTGCAGAAGCCTTAGACATAGTTTAGTGTGCGCGCTACGCGCGTCACAATGCCATGTGTAGTGGCCGAATTGATCAATCGCGTCGCTCGATCAATTTGGTACGGCTCGCTTACCATTGACCATTTGTTCACTACTCCAGCTGCGAGGCGTGCTTTCATTCTGCCATTTCTCTTGCGTCAGCGAGCTTTCGCATGTATCCAAACTGATTCGCAGCAAATTCCATCCTACTACCTGGAATCAGTAGCCTGGAAAATACCACAAATCATATGTTTCATTGAAAAGTCTGCTCGACTTATCATACTGTTCAGCGTGAGCATCTGTACCCTTCGAAGCTGTAGTGATCGTTGTTCCTTTCTTCGAAATTATAAGATAACAATAAGTGACATGCACTTGTAGGAGTTATGTTTGAAATAGATGTTGCATAAATGACTGTGATTTCCAGGCGATTTTTGCACAGGAGTGCAAATCTCAAAGCGGCACATTCTGACAGCGGCTCACTGCGTAATGAACTTAAACGGCGGGGGGTATGGGTACCTTAGCGAGAAGACGACCAATGCTTCAAGCGGTATCTTTTCCTTCCAGGAAATGGACGATTAAACCAGCAAACGAGTTCACGGTCTATGTTGGAAACAAATGCGGACATCCTCTGTTATGTAGCGAGGAACAATCAACATACAAAGCCTTAGGAAATGTAAGTGCCTAAAAACGGAAATTAGGAGTGGAGCCCTCAACAAGGTCTGTTTTAGCCGGTGCCTTACAAGGGCTTCAACGGATTCCACGGAGATATAGCAGTAATAGAACTCGACAGAGACATTGCAAAAAGCCAAGGATTACCGGTTTGCATGCCTGAAAGGAACGAATCGCTAGGGACACATCTCACAGCAGTAGGATATGGATGGAATCGTAAGAAATCAAGTTATAGCGATAAAAAGACTTAAAGCATAGATACTGAATCGAGAAAAGAGTTTAAATTTTCATTTCTTTAATGCATTTTGCGGAAAGTTGAGGAAACTTATGCTTGGATAAGAATTACCCACCGATATAATATAAGATTGATACTAAGCTCTCGCAAATTTGCGAATGTACAGATTTAAAAAGAATTTTATGAACAAAATGAGGAAATACTAGAACAAGCAGTAAACGTCTGCTTAAGTTAAATTCTTTACAAAAATATTTTCAGCATTCATTTACCTCCCCCCATAAACTGGTTGCTAGCTGTAATTACAGCTTCGCATTTAATTTTGCGTTTTCGACACCACTTTGTAACATCATGGTATTCCTACATTGCCCTTGTTGACAAAAAAACATTTACGCTGTTATGCATAGTTTTATCTTTCCTAATAAAAAATTCATATTGGTAACTGTTTCACTAATACCTTGTACGGAGTTAAATGTGAACATGGTCCAGGACAAAATGGAAGTGAACGTGAAAAAGTGAATTTCCACCAAGCTGGGGCCGGATTCGTCAACGACTTACGTGACTTTAACGGAGAATTGTAAGCGAAGAGCTCAGATAACGCGGCTTATCAAGCGATGTGGTGAGCGATAAGCTGCGTCTGAGCTTAAGTCACGTAAGTCGTTGATGAATCCGGCCTCCGGTCTCGCACTGTTAGTTGTTGTTGATGTTACGGAGTGAACTGTAGTTAGTGAATTGATGTCATTACGGAGTAATGACATCAATTCACTAACTACGAAAAATTCATGTTTTACTGTCATTGAATCTTGGCCTGATATTGATCAGTTTGAATACCCAAGTGATGTAGCTGACGAACCAAGATTAGTACAGATCCTTTATTCCGACTAACGTTTCGGCGTAACCGCCTTCTTCAGAGCCTGGAAGGATCAAGTTGGATTTGAAAAACCATCCGTCCAAGAGCCATTTCAGACCACAGCGGTGAATCAGAGGTTGTTAGGAGAGGGAGACGAAACACGAGGAGGTAACACAAACAGTCCAGTGCAGATGGGCGATCAGTACCCCTTCTAAGGCGACGCATGTGGAGATAAGGTCACCTTCGGTTCACCCTCCTAGCGAGCCTCTGGCAGACTGATCTCCGGTTCGAGACCGCAAAGGTCAACGTACGGAGCCAGCTCCTGTATCACCGCTAAGCGTTCCTCCTTCCTGTTGGTCGTGGGGTTCCTAGCGGCAATCCACAGTGCTTCTAGTATTTTGCGCGCCGAGATCTCGAATCCGCGTGCCAATATCGTCACCGCCACGTCAATGCCCGCGCCATTGTAACACCGTAGCCTGTGCTCACCCAACGGACCGGAGATATCGCACCTACGAAGCATGCCCAAATGCTCTTTAACGCGCTCCCCAAGGGGTCTACCCGTCTCGTCAATATACTCGCCGTTGCACCCGTGCATTTTGTAAGGTATACCACATCTGAGACCATGCAGTCTCTCTCCTTACCGAATGGGAAGATAATACACTGGCGAGTCTTACAACTGGAATCGTGTAGTCGATTCCTGACGAGACGTGCCTTAAGATTGGCCGGCGTAACCTCGATCGTTCGGACCATGCTATCAAGACCAGGTTTGCGAATGCAGTTTCGCACTTTGGTACTGAAATCATCCGAGACAAAAGGCACCTTAAAAGGAATTTTATTGTCGCTCTGATGTCTCGCTGCTATTGCCGGTGTTCGATGACCTTTAGTCAATCTCTGCTCGGGATACCCGTTGGACACCGCGAATAGAGATGCTATTTGCAACGACACTGACTTCAGACCGCTGTTTGAGGACACCGTCGCCGCCGTTCGAAACATGTTCTTAATCGTGGCCCTCTTCGTTTGAGATGGATGATCAGACCTGAAGTGCACAATGATGTTCTTACTACTGAGCTTACGATACCATTTAGTATAGAATCTGCCCCGCGTGCAACTGACTTGGACGTTGAGTAACGGCAACCAGCTATCAGCGGTTTTTTTTTTTCTTGTGAGCTTAATGTGCTCTGCCTGCTGGTTGAGCAATTCGAAACACTTCGTTTTGGATCGCACATACGATGAAACAGTCATCAATGTAGCGACAGTACAGTAGAGGTCTGCACTCCATGACGGGTTCCTCTATTTTAGACATGAAAGCAATAGCCAATACCGGAGCGAGACGCTGGCCCATAGCCAGCCCTCTAACCTGCTTATAGTACTTATTGGACCATCTAAAAACATTGCATTCCAGGCACCCACTTATGAGTGTCATAATTCGTGATATAGAAAGTCCATAAAGAATGAGCTGGTCCTGATGTGCCGTTAGAATTTCATACACCGCCTGCATTGACGTTTTAGGGACGTTCGTGTACAGCGGTGTTACATCGAACGACTCCATAACGCAGCCTTCTCCCAATGACACTCCCCTAAGCTTCCCCAGGAAAGCAGCGGTATTGGGAAGATGGGCCGGCAGAAACTTAAGGACCTGTTCCCCGTATTAATCCCCTTATAGCTCCTTTCTTGCTGGTACCACTGTCTTGGTCGCTCTCCTGATCTCCACACTCGAAGTCTCCTTACTTCTCTTACATCTTTAGTGGTCCTCGCATGCCCACGGCATCATTGTCGTAGTGTGGCGAGCGTCCAGAATTCAACATGGGATGCTTTTGCCTCCTGCTTGACACAGCAGCAACGGCGCGCGTTTCTGAGCATCTGAATTCGGCTGAGTGGGAGGACCCCTGAGTGCGGGAAGAGGGAAGAGTGAAGAATTTGAGGGAAATCTCGAGAATGGACCAAGAAAGCGACTAGAAAGGAGAGAGTTCGACCTTGGACCAGGACGGGAAAGCCAGCAAGAAGGGACTTGTATTGTGGTAAACAGGGGAAAACAGAAGTGGGCCAGAGTTATACCCAGAATGTGGTGGTTGTAAGGGTCCAGTAAAAGCAAATCAACATGGGAATCCCATAAAAAATGGATGAGGAGAATCTAGGCATCCGCATTCTGGAGGCGTGTTATACATGTCACGAAGGAGCGTTTGCATCTAGAATACGTGTCACCGACTTCGCTGAATGATCGCCCGAATTCATAAGACCTGTCACCGAGGTCGTGCAGCGAACGTTGGATTCGGACGATGCAGGGTAACGGTGCTGTGTGAGAGCGGTTGCAGAGGAGCAAACTGAGGAACAGAAGTCCTGCGCAGCACAAGCCAATGACGTTACTGGACGGTACGGAAAGAATTCCTGTGATCAACCAAGAAGTGTTGAACGGCTTCGTGCCGACGCAGCGGGACCTAGATGCCTAGATGTTAGCGAATTTTAACTTTTAGAAAAATTACTTTTCGCAGGTGACTGATGCTGCGGTTGTGCAAAGCTCGCGAAAAACGCTGTTAGGCGTGTAGGAGCAGTGTAGGAGCTTGTGAAATTGTGAATATTAAATCCAGTGGTGAAGCACCAAAATGTACTGGACCACGATGAAGTTCAGCAAAGCCTATCATAAAGCAGTATGAATGTTAGCATGCTTCAGCTTATGAAGACAACCCAGTCGACGACAAACCATTCTATCGGCTGCGAGCGGTAGAACTGAAATTGAGTCATATCGTCGTAAACGAAAGCGAAATTGTGACGTTGAATAGAGATCAATCTATTTGCACGGTGAGCATCTGCAAAGATAACATAAATATCATCGAGAAAACAAATATGCAGGTGTGACTTCTCTTTCAGGGCGACAGTGGCGGTCCTCTGATTCAGATTAACAAAGAACTCAAAGACGTTGTCGTTGGAATTTCGTCAAAATCATTTAGTTGCGAAGGACGCCTCACTGGCACGTTTCGCTGATATTTTCCAAAATTTTATTGCCCCATGCACAAACAAATATAGTATAGGAAGCGGTAGGTGTAATAGTACGGTTTTGGGCTTTGACACCTTGTATATAACCCCGTTCTATCCACCATTGTTCAGTACACTCGTTTATTACAAACAATTTGTAGCACAAAACAACTTCACAATAGCAAAACTTAAACAAGAACCATACTACCTAAATACGAACTAAAGCCTTGAAATAGAGCAGATTCGATTTAAGTCTAGTAACCGTTGAAGTCCAGTAGGCACGTGTAGGTAGGGTAGTCGTGTACGGAGAGTAGGTGAGATAGCGGCTGAGGCCGATCTGGCGTGGACAGAGGTGGCTAGGATGGTCGTTGTCCTTAGCGGGATCGCTGTCGGAGGAAGATTAAAGCATACGCTGCTGTCTTACGATTAGACGGGTAGACCTGTGGCCGGATTCATCAAAGTTACTGCAGTAACTTTAACGGAGAATTGTAAGCGAAGAGCTTAGATAACGCGGCTTATCAAACGATATGGCGAGCGATAAGCCAGGTTATCTGAGCCTTTCTCTCACAATTCTCCGTTAAAGTTACTGCAGTAACTTTGATGAATCCGGCCCCAGCACTGCAACGATGCTCATATCAGTTTGTCTGATAGCCTCCCTCACAACTCGGTAGGTCCGCAATGCAACGATGCTCTTATTACTTTATCTGGTAGCTTTCCTTACATAATTATTAAAATTCTCTAGATCAGTGCTTTTTCTTATCATTCTGGTGATGATCTTATTGGCTTACATAGCGTGGATCTTTGTATTATGCTAAAACGCTCCCCCCCCCCACCTCTACACTTCCATGGGACAGATGTTCACAATGGAGCTCTCTTGCGCTCTAACAGTTTAGAACTGCGAGTGAAGAGCAGTACCGTACACACCGTTCGCTAACCGAGCACATCACCTGGGGGAGGCGTGCATTCTCAACGCGATCCCGTCTGCCGCCGCACTCCCGCCCTGCCCGTGGCACCCTATTTGTACCAGTTTGTGGGTTGCCAATTCCTTAAATGGCGTTGAGTCACCCAAAAACGTGACCAGCATCCGACAGTTGACGACCATTGTGGCGCGTTATCTCGAGGGAACCTCTAAATTACCCTTCATTCACTTTGTGCTCGCAGTCAAGAGCAATTTCTTTAGGAAACCAAATTCAGCTCAGAAAAGCTGCACTAGATGAAGAAAGAAGGGCAGCAACTCTAGATGTCGTGCTAGATGGCACGACACATCCTGAACTTTCTTCGTCTCTGGTTCAGAACTAAGTATCAGATACAGAACTGGGTACAGCAGTTCACTGTTGTTTTCCCGTCCTACAGAAATGTGAACGGCAAAGTTCCTTAAACAAATAAGTTAGATCAGCCAGATCCTGGTGTTTCTTCCCATGCTAGTTCTGCGCTCTCTTCCGCGTCAGCGTCAGCTGCAAATCGTTACGTGCGGGGAAATAATTCGAGTTGCACAGGAAGGAGGTGTTCATACGTAATATCAGCCGAGTGGAGGGTTTGAAGTCATTGGAACCCGTGTTGTCTTGCTTGAATCATTCGTCTAACATTATCAATACAAATTAGACACTTTTCAGACCAAACTGGACACTTTTTAAAGTAAACCGACTTCTGAAGGCGAACTGAGAATTTCTTAAGCAAGCTACAGGCTTTTGAAATCAAATTGAACAGTTTCATCATCAAAACGAGCGCCTTCCAGATTAAACTAGAGATTTTCCAAAGTGGTTAATATATTTTTGCCTAGAAAAGTTCGTGTCGCGAGCGCGATCGCTCCTCGGTCCGTGGCTGGCCAGGGCGCGCTGTTTCTCGACTTGACGATGAGGAGCCATCGATCGGCCTGGAAGCATGGGAAAACAGGTGACTCAGCACCATCGATCGGCGCGTGCCGCCTCCTCTCGACGGGCGCGCGGCCGCATTCGACGTCCCGTGCTCCCGCGACGAGGTCTGCCGACCTCGTCCGTCGTCCACCATCCCGGATGGCCGCCATGAGGCCGCGACTCTGCTCCCCACTGCGTACTCAATACGGAAGCGGCACCTGGAAAGAGGTCGCGAGGTTTGGTGAGCACTGCGCTCACCCTGGCGGCCTCGGGAACTAAATCAGCCTGTCGACCCCGGAGGATTCTCTGCTGCCGGCTCCTATTCATTATTATTTATCTGTACTTTATCCGTCTTCGCGATAAACTGCTAAAACTACCCGGTGTGCTGTGAGGACGGAGGAGGAGGGTGAGTCCCTGTCAATACGTCTCGTTGCCTTTCTTCTTGGCCAGTCTTCTCGGTGTGTCATCTTGTCGTCGGGGTTTTGTGCCTCGCCCTCCAGGGGTCCCGTGTTCCCGCCTTTGTCCGTAAGAGGAGACGGCTGGAGGGACGAGCCAGAGACGGTGAGGAATGTGAGTCCTCGTTGGATTTACTACCAATACGTGTCAATACGCTGGGCCAGGGCTAGGAACCTAAGGCCTCGTCTCCCACGGGTTCGGGTCTCCCCTTGGCGATCCTCGGTTGTTCCGTGGGGCGAGAGGGGGCTCCGGATGCAGGGCTTGCCTCTGCCTGTGGGGCCGCCCATCGCAACAGTTTGGATGATCTTCCTGATATTTTTTAGTTTACCTGATTCACGATTAGAACGCCCACTTTTTAACATATTGACGACAATACGCTGCATTTATGCTGCGCACGCAAGTGGTCGCTGGGACAATACGCATTCTTTTTGCTGTGTAAGTTTCGAATCGATTTTCTTTCCTAGTGAAGTAATTTTGTGCGGATTTTTTACAGTGTGGTTATAGAGTGTATCTATGAGAAACTTCAACAGTCGTAGGCAAAAATAATAATTTGGTGATACAGGAGAAAGTTTAATAGTACGTGGACAACTCAGCTTACTACTACATTCTTTTTTGAAGGTGTATAATGAAAACAGATTATTTGTTTTCTACAAATAGTACTAATGCAAGAAATTGAAAGGCGGAAGACACTTCAACAAAAGATAACTGGTTGTGCAATTTTTAAAGTAAACCGAACACTTCTAAAGCCAAATTGAGAATCTCATAAGCAAGCTGCACGCTTCTGTAATGAAACTGATCAATTTCCATATCAAAGCAAGCGTCTTCCAAATTAAACTAAAGGTTCTCCTGAGTGGTTAATACATTTTTTGCCTAGGAAAGAATGGTCTTCCTGAAATTGTTCAGCTTACCTGATTCACAAACGGAACACTTTGCTGGAAATTTTATGAGGTTTTTTCTTTTTTAACACACACAGATGACAATACGCTGCATTTATGCTGCGTACGCAAGCACATTATTTTCAATTTCCAGCACTCCCGAAATAGCTTAAAGATCCAGTCCTCACCACTAAAGGATAAAGGACAAAGGATAAAGGACGCCGCTACTCAATCCTTTTTGGGATGCGCCACGCATTCTACTTCTACGGGATATCGTGGAGGCGATATGAATGCGTATTTGGCAAACAATGACTTGCGGTGGCCAGCCGATGAACAAGTGAGCGCTTTATCCTTCCCAGACAAGTCTGGCACCAATTCACCGACCCCGAAGGGATGGAAGGCTTGGTTGGCCTGGGCGGGAAATCCGAACCAGGAACCTGGTATCGGGTGCACGCGACAGTCGCGCCTTCTCCGACTGCGCTACACGCGCCCTGTGGGACAATAACCAGCATAAATGATGCGTAGGCGGCAACCAGCCGAAAATCGACTGTCCCAAGCAGCACACTGCACTGCAAAATGTTTGTCGTTGTCGCCAATGTAAAGAAAGAATAATGGCTTAAAATTATTTCGATGTGCCGGGAAACATCAATTTTCTAGTATATATCAAAAAGAAATCGCTCCATGCACTTGTCTAGCTCGTCGCGATTTTCATCTGATTGATAGTGTAGATGGAAACGTCGAAGTTGGCTTACGGGTGCTGTCTATAACTTGGTATATTATTTATTTATTATTATTTATTCAAGCACATAATTGTGCGCTCATTACCAAGCGTTGAACACAAACATTAGAATACAATAACATTAATAATGGCAAACTATTAACCAAGCTGTACATACGGAACAAATCATGAATAAAACTCTAATAAAGAGAAAAAAGAAAGCACGGATGGATTTTTTAGGATAGCAGCAATGTCATGTTCCAAGAGATTTCACAACCACTGTTTGTTTGTTTCACCAAGTGTACCCTACTTTATTTTGATATAATAAAACAATTTTTTATAAAAGTCTTCAAAAACATAAACATAAACATAAAAGGTCAAAGCAGAAAGCATCCGTAAAGACATCTTGACCGTAAATGCGTAGGACTACGACCTTCTACACGCACGATTTCGGTGCGGGCCCTGTATCTCAAGGACCTCTTTAAACTGATACGCACCCGGGCGATGGCGTGGAAGGGAGGCACGCATGTTCGAGTACGCATGTCGATACGGAATACCACAATTTTAAAAATTAAAAAAAAAGTAGATGTAGAGGATAAAAGGTTAAAATATGTAGAAAGATAAAAAGGTTAAATTATAATCATAATCAGAAGCTATATTGTTGACAAGTGACAAGACAAGTGTGTAAAAGAACTGTAACTTTACAATTTTTTTTGCTATCAATCAAAGGAATACCATGACGTCCCGATGAGTGCATGGTGCAACCTGTGCTTGAGGCATCAAAAACATTATTTTAAAACGCTCGTTTGCACTGCAAAACAAGTTGTATGAGCCATTTTTTCTAAAAAATTGAAATTTTATAGTTTTTGAAGTAGTGAGTTCATATTTTACAAGTGATTTGAAAATTTTCAAAGAAAACCAATTGACTTTTTTTATAAAATTTGCACAGCTTCCTAGACAGTATCCTACTATATATAAGTGCGAACGGTCGTTTGTCTGTTTGTCAGTGAGTTTGTTTGTTTCTGGCTACTCAGTAGACGTGCCGAACACGTCGCCAAACGCGCCTGAAAATGCGGTGTTGGAGGAGTGCGTTGGAGGAAGTGTGGAGATGGGGGGATTGTAGTTGTGCAACGTGCATAGCGACTCACTAGACGCGGCCGAACACGTTGCCATTTTGCATGATTCAGCTGCCACTTATCCTACTATATATAAGCGTTGCACAGAAGTACTGAGCATTACAAAGCAGTGACGTTACTGGACCATCCTGAGAGAACGCCAATGATAAAGTTACGGAAGTGAAGAACGGATTCATGCAAAAGTACGCAGCAGGATTTTAAGTTTTACAAAAATTGATTTGGCACTCACAGCACGACCCTTCGATTGAGCAACGCGGGAGTTTACCAAACGCCTTTCCGTAGGTTAGTGATATTGCAAGGTCGCGCGAAGCGCGCAAGTGCGAGAGACGCCATCAGGCGTATCGAAGCACTTGTCTTAAATAATCTAGGACACGCTCATGTTGACTTAGTAAATGTTGATTTCAAATGTGTCGTGCGTACATTGAAACATGCCTAATTTGCTAGCAAAGGTGTTCATTTGCTTAGAAAAATGTCAGCATATTTCAAAATGTGATCAACTTGTCTTGAAAAATGTCTAGTTTAATCTGAAAGTTGTATCATGCTTGTTTTTAGAGTTGCCAAGTGTCTTCACAGATGTGCGCAAGAAGCTTGATTGGATCTGTGACCGAACAGGCGAGTAAACCACATGTGTATCCATGGTTTCTCTGTATCGTTAAAAACTTTCAGAAAATTGTTCTGCGTTGTTCAAATTAACGTATTTGATGAGTGTTTAGGTGTGTGCCCCACCGAGGAATGACGGCACTGCAAGCAATTTTTAGATGATGCAGATTAACTACTCTTGTTGCGGTTCATCCAAATGTGTTATGAATAAACACTGGACAATTATGGAATTCTATCACTCATACCTGACCTCACTGTCGGCATCCAATCATCTGGATTACGAAAACGAGCTTAAAGCAGCAGTTTAGCACTATACCTGCAACCACTAAATGAATGGAATCTTTGCATTTTCATTTACTTCACGATTAGTGAGCACTTAAATAAGACATACCAAGCTGTAAATAAATTTTAGTAGGAGAAAAATCTAAGAAAATTCTGCGTGTGAATAAGGCCGTTTTTGAAAAAAAGTAGGAATCCGTGCAGAAACCTCTACAAGATTTTATGGTAGACTGTAAGTTTTCCTTTGTTTTATTTGTTTTTTTGGGGGTTGAACCCTAGTAGAGGTCGCTTGATTTTGTTGATTTGTTCCCTTGTACGCACTTCTAGATAAAGTTGTAAAATGTTCGTATAAAACAAAGTGAAGCAGAGCCTTATATTAATGAAAAAGTAAAAAAACTATATGTCCACTACTAGTCTCCTTGGCCGACCTGGGGGGGGGGGGCTTGGGGTAAAACCTAGGCAGTTCGATAAAGCAATTTTAATTCTTCTATGCAGCAAAGTTTTGTCAAATATAGCTTTATTACGCCTGTGTAGCTTCACACTTTTGTCGCTGTCGGAGGCATGAAAGGAGATCGATTTCCTTTGCAGTCTGCGCACATTCCCTTCTGGCATTTGATAACGACGAAGCGTTGAATCGTCAAGTCTAATAAAGCTATATTTAAGAAACCTGGCGCAGCAAAAAACAACTAAAATGGCACGAGCTCGTCGTCTGCTGGGGCTGACTTGATAACAGCCTCACCTGCTCAAATTCTGTCGTCAGTCAACTGTTTATTCTTTGCTTCCACCAATGTCTAGCCGGTGACCCGGTGGCATGCTGAGAACTGTCGACGTCGAGGATGCCGAGTCGCTTGCCACATTATCAACGCTATCCCCGCCCGTGCGTCGTCATCAGCGTCCTCTGATTCCTAGTAGATTTCTCGAATTTAGTATGTGTTGTTAGCCGTTGACTTGAGTTCTTTCTGCCCTGGGCGGAGAGCCGCGATCAATCGCGGCCTTCGTTCAACTTATCGTAGTCTGTGTTGCATTCTTTGATGGGGATATTCTTGAAAACGTTTTTGTTGTATTTAAGGCTCCACGAGAAGAGCTCGGGGCCTTTTGGCTACGGTTGTATTAAGGATAATGGGATCACTTAACCATCGATGACACTTTGCAATATGTGACAGGGCATTACTGTGAAGAAGGTGAAAATTCTTCCGGCCTGTTCGTTTCCGCTGCATGACCTCATTCAACCTTTTCAGTGGAACAGCGTAAATGTTTGCAGTGTCACTGTGGTGCTGGCTTAAAGGAATTCACGACAGAGCATTTCCTAGGAGTTTGATAGCTGGATGCCGGAGGTGGCTTTCCTTGAAGGAGCCACGGAACATCCGAGTGTGGTTGAGCAGACGACTCAGGACTCATCTTCTGTGACTACGTTCACCAGAAAGTTCTTTATATGAAAACAGAGAAGGAGAGTCTGTCCGATGCGCATTTGTGACTACTAGTCCTGGTAACGGAGATGATGGTGCAGGCAAGTCAATTAAGGATCAGTATTGTTTTCAATCCCCTAAGAAGCAAACGTTAATATACGCATAATGTTCTGAAATGTTTGAGCTCTAAGCTAGTGGCACTAATTCGATCTTGAAAAATGTTTGAAAATTGTGTTGTAGGACTTTCCCGACAAAATAACATATGGGATTTTGATATTAGTCCTCGAAGAATAAACACAATTTGAAGCGCATTTTTTCATTTGAACTTCATTCTACGCCATTGTTCTAGCTTCCAACATATCGAAACAGAAAATTAGACGTTGAAGACGACAAATGTTCGCAATGTTTCATCACAACAGTTTTCGGGAACCTCAACCCTATTTGATGTTTGCAATCAAAAAAGAAGCGACCACTTTTTCCAACATATCGAAACAGAAGAATCAGACGTCGAAGACGACGAATGTTCGCGTGTGCCATACTCATCATTCTTCACCTCGCTCATACGCAAGACTGTTCCGAGGTTATTTCAATCACGATAACGGAAGAAGTTTGTCCTCGCACCAAGACCAATACGACTTGTACGTTCAATAACGCAATAATGATTACACTACAACCTTTACAACAGCAAACGTGCCTCATTCTCCAGTACCCGTAAAGTCATCCAATGGGAATGCTGTCAATAAATGCCGAAGGCATCAAATTTCGTTGCAACAGAAAAATCGACTTTTACACCAGAGATAATCGAATCGTTTCAGAATCCATCCATCGATGTCACAGAGCTGGAAGCTGTCACAGTGACACGTGCCACCTAGTTACAGAAACGGACAAACTAGAGGAGTTCTCGGAAACCGCCAATAACAGTCCAGGACATACATCATGTTCTTCCAGTTGCGGCTGCCTCGCGTGCGAAGGATGCTTTTTCTGCTCTCCGAGTTGCCTTTTCCATAGACTCTATGCAACGCCTACAACTTTCCGAATCTACACTGTCTTCCACTGCCCCAGCTGGGAACTACAAGTCAACATACTACTTTCACTACAAGGAGAAGATGAAACCACCTCCACCTACATCCGACCATCCTCCATACCCGAACGCGCCATAACCTGTAACGATCTTGAACTTTCCCTCATTGGCACCATCAGCCCGGAACTTCCGATCCTGTCTTCTACCTTCGCCTCATACGAGAAAACAACGTCAATCGTTAAACCCGCACACTCAGGACAACTTTATAGTCACTCCGTCGGGCAACTACAATGTCCAACTTTTCACGCTTCACAACGCTTCTGTGGAATATACCGGGACCGGTGTATTCTACAAGTGTTCGTTAAGAGCATGAGGTGGCGGAACGTATCCAGGGGAGGTTTACGACCTGCTCCTGCGGATATGCCAGCGACGGGCCCAGAGCCACAAAACCGTACCGGACGGAGAGTCCGAGGAGCACACGGTAGACACGCCTCCATAAGAGTCCATAAAAGCTCCCAGATCTAAGCACTCGGTTCAGTCTTAGCTTAGCTCTCCTCTAGCCTCTTCTTTGCTCCTTGTCCTTGTCTTATTTGAATCATTCCTATTTTTGCCTTAATAAATTGTATTCCTTGCTCGTTCTTCGCGCATTGGAACTATAGTAGCGCTGGACATCGGACCCGATTCCACCTACAGTAATTAGAAGGATTACCACACAACGACAGGAAGACACTAGACCTGTCCGACTCTTCGACTGCCAATTTTCACGCAATCTACGCACCTGCACAAATTCGCTACACAAGGTTTCCTGCACTTGCAGCAACGGCAGCGTGCAGGATCATGTAGAAGCCCAGCCTCTCCCTCGCGCATCTAAGAACTTTCTCATTTTCGAACAAGACAACGACGTCTACGTCAAAACGCAAATCGGATCAGAAATTCAAGTTCATGTGCTATCCGAAAACCTCAAAATGACCACGCTCCAACACATCAGCACCTGCCAAGTTCAAACAGGTGAACTTACTGGCTGCTACAGCTGCTCCACAGGCGCCTCATTATCGTTACTATGCGCAAGCGATAATGATGAAGTGCTCGACAACATAAACTGCGACAAGCACAACCGCGTCATCAAGTGCACCGAAACTGGCTCCCTCAACAAAATCTTCCTCATGTTCCTGAAATAACCAGCAAGTGCACTGCAACATGCCTGGGAGGAGTCTACAACTTCACGATCAAAGGATCTCTCGTTGTCGTCAACGATGGAGCCATTTCGGCGGACTACAGTGCAATGAACATCAAAAGGAGCATTCAAGAAGATCTATCCTTCATCGATAATTTGATCGAAAAATCGTTATCAATAGTCCCTTCTTCGACAAAAGTATGGAAAATTCTCCCATTTTTGATACTCCCTCTTGTTCTTGTAATCTTTGTTGTTAAAATTTGTCCAAGTTCACATCATGTAAAAAGCCACTGAGTTTTGCCGTTGGGAGTTTCTGCACCAGTACAGGACGTGCAGAATATGTTTATAACATTTTCGAATTCTTTGCTTGAATCATCTCTGATATTAAAACTCATATTCCGAAATTCCCATTTCAGGACTAATAATATTCTGACTTTGTATATGTCATTTTCTTAATCATCAGCTTGACCCTCTCAAATTGCCATTCTATTTCGTTCGTGTCTCACACTTCAATAAACCTCCATAACGCTTCCATTCCTATATAAGTCTGCCATCGTTGTAGAAAGTATGTGCAATAAAGAATACCGTCCATACTTCCAAATCACTAGTCCAATAGTCTTCCAGTTCTTCTGTGCATTCCACTCATAACCGCTGAGCCATAAAATAAAATGACTTTTTCAAACCCCTCTCTCTCGAAATTTCAACCGACCTGCGCTCTGCATGCGCAAAATGTGCAATTCGCATAGTGGATTCTACAGATGGTATTCAATCGTACTTCGTCACAAAATCTGACCAACGATTGGGCGTTTTTTTACGTAAGATCAACTTCTACCAACGTCATATCATATGCAGTCGCTTTTGTGTGTGCTTAATGCATTCCCATTCCCGTCTCCCGCTCAAGGTTTCCAGCACATATTTGAGCTTTTTGAAGAGCTTGAATAGCTTCGATTATATATGATTATATTATGTATGTATATAAATTCATTTTTGTCGATCTCTATTGTCAAAATTAATGAGGCGTATGAGAACATTGTGAAACATTGACCAGCGGATGCAAATCAACAGTGTCAGGATTCTTTATAAGGGAAGCGTCATAGCACGCTGACGTTGGGGCTAGCTTTTCCATCACTGTTTCTAGGAGCCAACTTTGCTAGGGTCGCCCGTTTCATCAAAAGGGGAAATGGTCTTGGTTCGGTTTCAGAATATTTCCCAGCAGTTCTTATATCATGACACCGAAAGGTCCTCTGCTCTTATATAGAAAACCAATTAATCTTTGTATCTCCTTGACGAAAGGAGCGTTAGGGAGGAGGGGGGACGGGGTGCACGGTTGTGACGACGATTTTTCTTCCTTATTTTTTTACTGCAGTTTTATACTCTGTGCTTACGAAAAAGTACGCAGTGACGAGCAGTTGCCCGCTCATGACCTCCCGTCAGCGTGGCAGCGGATGTGCTCCAGTTTAAAGAAGCCTTTGAGACACAATACCAGCCCGCCATGTTCAAAGCTTAGTTGAATGATAGCTGGCTGCTGAACTTATGAACTGAATTTCTGTCGAAGTTGGTGGATTTCTTCCTGTCGGTCTGTCGGTCACATGAAGAGAGTGGCATCTTTTTACACCTTTGTGCATTGACCCAACAGAAATTGGTTATTAGGATGCTATACGTTTTAAACCCTTTGTTCCTAACTGTGCACACTTACTTCCTTAATCTATTTTTATTATTTTCTTTCAGCCTTTGTTTTTATGCACATTTTTTGACTCATTAGTTATTCCCTTGCTGTCTCGTGTTTGCAATAGGACGAATAAATTAAATCATATGAAAACTCACAGAACCTTGGCAGACTATTCCTAAAAAAGCCCAACGTGCTGTCTTACTGGGAGTTGTACATTAAAGAAATTCGTGTTCAGGAGGCAATACCTTCCCTTAACCCGTTGCACTGTAGCGTTTTTTTAAGATTAGGACAAGTGTGTGAAAGCGACAAAATACGAAGACCTTTCAGATGTTGCTTTTGGTTTTTCTCATAATTTTCTCACTAGTTTCTCCTCGAAAACTAACGCCGGAGGAAAACGAGAAACTTAAATCTGAATGTGGACAGCGTTCAATGGGTGAGTGAATTGCTTTTGCAGAAGTCGAAAGCTGACTGTTTAAGATTAGTCGTGTTATAGGTTGTACGATAATAAATGTCGTTTTTCTCATAGATAGCGTGAACTGCATATATTTTATGTTTTAGTTATCGTTTAGTTATTGACTTACATTATTATACATTATGTAAGGCAAACATCGCTGCTTGGAAATCAGAAGTTGCGTGTTCGAGTTCCGTCTTGCGTAAGACTTTTGATCGCAAACGAACATCCTATAATAGCAAATAGTCATACCGTTTCTTTTCAGAAATCGGTAAAGGGAGTGTTTTTGAGATACGCAAGAATTCAAAGTCGATGTCATTTCTATGCATATTTTTCCCTTTCATTTCTATTAGTATATATTTTTAGCATTAAACGATCACTTACTACAGATTCTACAAATCGTCCACAGATAAATAAATAACTAATTGAATACTTATTCGATTTTGTACAGTTAAAGTAGAGTTCAAAAGCGATTTCATCCTGCTGCTTCCAGATCAGGACAACAAGCGAGTGGACGACACAGTCATTGTTGCCCGTCCGGTGCACGGCGTGGGTCCACAACGGCGACAAGGTAGGTGTGCACGCTCTGTCTGATTTGGGAGTCGGGCTTCTTCCCCTCGTCGTCCCGCCCACTTCATCCCGCGCATTGCCCCGCCTACTTGGACGAGTTACATCCGCTCGCAACTGCAAATGGTTGCTGAAGGCCTGGCAAACATTCCTCTCGTCCAGTTTCGTCCAGTTGACCAAAGAAGCCTGAGTACCAAGGAGATGGGAATGGACAAGTTTTAAGTGAGAGCCACTACACTACGAGCGCAATAGGGGCAAGCTTGAAGCTGCTAAGCCTTGGAGGAGACCTTGTTTTCAATTACCTAGCATCACATTGAGTTTAACAAAATCGAATCCAAATCGATAAGGAAAGTCACCGTCTGCGAAAAGTTCTTGGACATTTAAAGCTCAGTCCGAGCTTCCTCCCTAGTAAGAGACCATTATTTCAACGAATTCATCGCAACACAGTCCCACTTCTCGTCAGATAGTTGCACGTAGCAACAGGAGGTTGTTTCTATTCCTCCTTATACTGCAGGCTTTAGTGCTAATGGTATTATTTTTTGTTGAACTCTAAAGACGTCACTATAGCACTAACCACAACCCCTGTTTGAAAGCATTCTATTATTGGGGGGGAGGGACTAAAGTAATGAGACCTTCCATGGTCCATATATCTCGTGACTGCGGTCTGGTTTTATGCCTGTCGTATTTGTATGTTTTTATGCTACCTAATGTAGGCCACCTGAGAAGTTATCACTTCTGCCCTTCCCTACATCCCTGACTTAGCACAATCAGGGGTCAGATTCATCAATGACTTACATAACCTTAACAGAGAATTCACAGCGGAAAACTCGGATAATGCGGTTTATCGATCACCATATCGCTTGGTAAGCTGCGCTGTCAGGGACTTCGGCTGTAATCATCTCTGTTAAATTGGTGTAAGTCGTTCATGAATTCATCCCTAGATTACCATTTGTTCCGCTCTTTTTAGGACAATTAAAGTGATAAAAGTTTTGACTCAGGTGAAGATGCTAAAAATGAGTTACGCCAGTTCTTCGTTCCTAAAAACCAAGGCTTTTTCGAATTTATCGACTTACCGAAAGATGGCAAGACGCCATTCATCAAAACGTCCCATATATCAATGATTGATGCTTCTTGCTAACATAGATATATTCACTTTAAAGCATAAGAAATGCCAACGTTAATTATCAAACATTCCAGTATATGCATTGGATTGTAGATTTTTTAAAATCTAGTATAAAACATACGTTATGCTTTTAAAAACCATTGAAACTTTAAAAAAAAACACTTTATGTTGTTTCAATGTATTAAAATGTTTGATCAAAAATAGGTTTTTATTTAATTAATTAATTTGTGTTAGTTGTGTAATATTGTCAGTGTCTGTATAGTTTAGGTTTAGATATTTTGTAAAATTGTATTTTTTTCTTTTTCAGATAAATAGTCAGTGTCTTTTGGTTTATACAGTTTATTCTCTTGTGTTAATAACATGTTGTGTTTAACTTAAGCTGCAAAATTTTGTTGTTAGTACATATTTAAAATGCATTAACACATTGTTCTATATTGTACTGTCAACTAAGATGATTACCTTCTTCACTGATAAGCCTCGGAGTAACTATTATAAACGGGTTAGTATAGAGAAAGAGGCGAAACAAGGCATGTTTATTAACTTCTATGGTCACTGTTGTTGTTACTGTTATTATTGTCATTTTTGTTACGATTGTTCTTGAATTATGCTTTGTGCTGTTGCAGTGCTGCTGGAATTTGAAAAAAACAGGGTGAATTTGTGTAAGCAGATGATCTTTTTATGTGGGAGACTTCTTCCTGCATGGTCTCATGTCACTTTTTGGACATTTATGTCTCCAGGCCGCCACCGGTGCGTACCACTATAATGAGGCTCCTGAGATGAGAGTGCCTGGTGGTGCGTGTCGTGGATGACCTGGATCACAAACTACGCCGCTGGTCCTCTGCAGTTACTCCAGGCTGGTTCCAATAAATAGCAGTTTGGCTCATCTCACTGCTACGTGTTTCTTTCGTGCTATAATAGGATGCTCCAAGAATAACTTTTTCCTTCTGGAACTCTCTTCGCATCTGAAGCGTGCTCCGGTTAATATAGCTTTTTGTATAGTTTCTATGGTTATCTACTGTTGGATTGACTGAGAGTAATGTTTATCACTCAGAACGCGCATAAGGTTGGCCTATTGTTCACATTCCGGATGTTGTATTACTATTAACCATTACCTAGAATTGAAGGTTTCTTCGTTAGTTTTTTGTTTCCTTCTTGACAAAGAACTCAGCTCTACTAAACTTGACTTTTTTGTTGAAGTTCTCTTAGTGGCTTAGCCAATAAATAAATAAATAAATATCTTTATTTATAGATTTTAACCTAATTCTATTGTTAAATTGCTGGAGTGGCTATTAAAATTAACGACGTGCGCTGTTACCCCTGGCGGGAGGTGGAAATGCTATCATTCTAATCCAGGTTGTGCACTAAGCCGAGTTACGGCAGATGTACGCATGCAGTAGCCTCTCAACTTTTCTCAATGTGAAGCGAAATTGAAGAAAGGGTTTATAAATTGTCCACGTCCGACTTTCCATAAATCTTGGCATTGTTAGCACTGATGATATGAAGTTGACTGCAGCTGTTGACCAAGATTGGTATCGACCTTTATTCTGGCTAACGTTTCGGCGATGTCGCCTTCGTCAGAGCCTGGAAGAGTCGAAGTAACATTTGGAAACTATTCGCCCAAACACCATTTCATCTTACAGAAACTAATTCCTAAGGAAACAAGGAGACAAGGAGCGATGTAGTAGAAACCAGCAACGCTAACCTTTACGGTGGGGGTCGAGATGATCCACCAGTCACCTTTAGCTGGAGGTAGGCTAACTCAGGTGGGTGGGCGAGCTTATATTTACGGACCACCTGCCCCGGGGACCCCCTTGAGCACGACCACGTAGGTCAAACCCGCAGAGGTCGACGAAGGGCGCCAGTTCTTGCGTCACCGCGATGCACTCCTCCTTGCGGTTGATTTTTGGATTTTGGGCAGCGATCCAAAACGCTTCGAGTGTTCTGCGTGCCGAGATGTCGCGCTCGCGCGCCAAGATCGTCACAGCCACCTCAACCATTGCGCCACCATGGCTTCGGACCCTGTGCTCCCCCAAAGGGGTCGACACATTGGACTTCTTTAGGCCGTCCAAGTGCTCCTTTACCCTTGTACAAAGGGGTCTGCCCGTCTCCCCTATATACCCCTCTCCACATTGACTGCAGGTAATGAGATACACCACCCCCGATGTCATGCAGTCTCCTTCGCTCCCAAACGGGCAGATAACACAGGATGGCGTGGTGCATGTCCTGTCGTACAGCCGATTCCGGACTAGTTTCCCCTTTAGGTTGGTGGGAGGAACCTCTATCACTCTCACCAGCTCCTCTAGACCTGCCTTGCGTAGGCATGTGCGGACGGCCGCACTTGTTTCGTCTGTCCAAAAAGGGATGCAGAAGGGTATTTTTCCATCGTCCCGACGATGAGCCGCCGCCACAGCTCGCCGTCTCCGCCATCCCTGAAACCTTTCCGCGGGATACCCGTTTGTTCTGGCAATACCACTCGCCAGATCCTTTGACGTGGCTCTCTGCTCCGCATCAGACGAAACTAAGGCCGCTGTTCGAAACATATTTCGAACTATTCCTCTCTTCGTACTGGTCGGATGAGAGGATCGGAAGTGGACAAGGATATTTTTGTTGCTCGGCTTGCGGTACCACCTCGTCCTGAAAACTCCTCCAGAGAGGCAAACCTGCACGTTCAAGAATGGAAGCCAGTTTTCTGTAGGTACTTCTCTAGTGAGCTTTATATGCTCCGACTGTTCGTTCAGCAGGTGGAAACAGGTGTCCATCTCAGATTGAGTGGAACACACTACGAAACAGTCGTCTATGTACCTACAGTAAACGATAGGTTTGCGGTCTATGAGCGGAGCTTCCACTTTCGACATGAATGCTACCGCAAGCACGGGAGCCAATCGTTGTCCCATTGCCAGTCCTCTCACCTGACTGTAGTACTCTCCGCACCACCTGAATATGTTGCACTTTAGGCACTCATTCAGCAATGTCATGATCTGCTCAATGCTGAGGCCGTAAAAGTTCAAACTGGCCTGGTGTTCGGTGAGGATTTCGAAGACGGCCTGCAAAGCGCTTTCCTTAGAAACGTTTGTGTACAACGAGGATACATCAAACGATTCCATCACATACCCATCCTCAACCCTGGTTGTGTTGAGCACTTGAAGGAATGCCTCAGTGTTTGGCAAGTGTGAGGGAATAAATTTGAACAGCTGTACCAGGACAAGATTGAGAAGCCACGAGATGCGATCTGTGGGACCAGCAACGTTACTTACAATGGGCCTAACCTTAAATAGGGAGGGGTCGACAGCGGTAGCACCCCCGGGAGGTAGCTTGTGTATCTTAATAAGTACGTATAGCACTGGACACACAGGTAGTTCACACCTGAGCCGTGTAACTACTCCTCTAGGAAGGTTTGCCGACCTGGCAATCTCTGTCCATTTCCTGTTTAGGCGGCGGAACTGCTTGACAAATTCCTCATGAGAGGAAGGGGCATAAACGGTGTCATCTTGAAGATGAATCCTCGTTATGGCCTTGTCCAGCTCTTGAGAGAGCACCACAAATTCCCCACCTTTGTCACTAACTGTGACTCTTATGGCACCAGATTTTGCCAGTTCCCTTATTTCCCTCAAACCACTTCTTTCTACCGCTGTCAGATTAGAAACCCTGGAAATGCAGGACTGCTCAGCACTCCGACGCAGCACCGTGAGCAGGGAGTTCGCAAATATGCGAAATTTTGCATCTACCACAGGATTTGCCTCCTGTGGCCCAATGTACGTCGCTGGGAAGGGAGGAGGCGGTATTGTCGTGCTACTGGCAACACCGGACCCGATCCCCCGCGCATCGATCCTGGCCCTATGCCGCAGGTGATCATGCAACGACTGGAGGTTGCCTACGATCTTGCGCGCTGCGCTAGCAGAAAAACACTGAGCCGGGGCGAAACTGGGCCCCAAATCCAGCGCGGAGAGTGCGCCGCTCGACAAGTTGACGTTGCCGATGACCGTCACACGTGCCGCACGCACTCCACCCTCGTTTTCCTCAACCGTATGGTGACTACTGGTTGACGCTTGGGGTCTAAAACATCGCTCTTGCTCCTTTAACCTTAAGAATTTTTCCTGCAATTTTACTTTGATCTTAGAGCGAATAGAATCACAGATGTTCTTCGACTCACCCACAATTCTCCTCCAAAGACGACTGGGCACGAACTTTTCACAGCACGCTTCCTTATACACACATTTCGATAAAAGCATGTACAGATGATCTCGTCTGCTTCTTATACTCAACTTGAGTAGCTTCATCTCGATCTTGTGCGTTTTTCTGTCATCCTTGGAATGTCCGCATAGCTCGTGGAGACGCTTTCGACGGATGAATTTCGGCACGACTCCATGTTGTTCGCAGCGGCGGAGAAAATAGATGGACTGTCTTGTAGAGACGATCTTCTGTCTCAATGACAAGACATCCATCACAAGCCGGGAACAGCCAGCTGGTACACCACGTAGCACTGTCCACGTCCGACTTTCCATAAATCTTGGCATTGTTAGCACTGATGATATGAAGTTGACTGCAGCTGTTGACCAAGATTGGTATCGACCTTTATTCTGGCTAACGTTTCGGCGATGTCGCCTTCGTCAGAGCCTGGAAGAGTCGAAGTAACATTTGGAAACTATTCGCCCAAACACCATTTCATCTTACAGAAACTAATTCCTAAGGAAACAAGGAGACAAGGAGCGATGTAGTAGAAACCAGCAACGCTAACCTTTACGGTGGGGGTCGAGATGATCCACCAGTCACCTTTAGCTGGAGGTAGGCTAACTCAGGTGGGTGGGCGAGCTTATATTTACGGACCACCTGCCCCGGGGACCCCCTTGAGCACGACCACGTAGGTCAAACCCGCAGAGGTCGACGAAGGGCGCCAGTTCTTGCGTCACCGCGATGCACTCCTCCTTGCGGTTGATTTTTGGATTTTGGGCAGCGATCCAAAACGCTTCGAGTGTTCTGCGTGCCGAGATGTCGCGCTCGCGCGCCAAGATCGTCACAGCCACCTCAACCATTGCGCCACCATGGCTTCGGACCCTGTGCTCCCCCAAAGGTTTATAAATTGAATTTTCAAAATTTTTTTCTTGTAGAAGGAAATTCCATATCATTCCATTGGCCTTGCACAATGCTTGCGTGCTTTTCGCTCTCTGTGCAGAAATCGAGTCTTCTTAAAACGTCCATTGCGAATGGCTGAAGTGCTACTGAAACTAGAAAAGCACAACAGCCTCAAATAGTGTAGCTTGCTTCCTTCAGACCATGAGCGCCTGCGGATTTTGACAATGTTTGACGACGTCAGAGGTGGTTGGAGTCCCTCCAGGTCAGATACTGCCGTTTTGAAGGTTGTGATCCTGCTCCACAGTGAACTGCTTCTCGTCCGTGGAAGGTGTTCGCTCCCACCCGCGACCTGCGCCCCGCAGCTTGAACTGTCGGCATCAATGGAGCCATTCGCTATTATTCTTGTCCATTAGCAGCTGCACTTTATGTAGCTTGTAGAAGAGCTTCAACCCGCGTTTCTTTTTGGCTATTCGTTGCACCGATGTGAGACTGACACCGATATCACCAGCGATTCTTCTCAGGAGACCCTCGGATTTGAGGTCTTTCGCTTCTCGATGATATTCCAAATCTGCGGCATATTCAAAGCGCAATTTCATTCTTGTACTGGAGGATCACCTTGATGGCAAAGCTTCTTATATCAACGAGTTTCTGCATAGACAGCCGACGAGCAACAATGTCGCATTGCTACTTTCCTTGACGATGGAGGTCAAAAATCGCAGTGCGATGGTTTGATATCCTAAGAAAAACCGTAACTGCTGCAAAATATAATTTAAAAAATTATAACACGGAGAGAAAGATACGCACAAAAAATGGCGCTATTGCCACCTTGCTGCAGACTAGTACATTCACTTGGGGGAACGTCAAGCCTACATCACGTTATTTGTGAGCACCCTGTAATATCTCTTTCTCATAAACTCTCACAAGTTTGAAGCTCGTGGAAAACCTAACAGAGGTGATGAGTTGGGGTAGCGGCAGCTATACTCAATTTGTCGCGTGCTGTCGCGCGCGCGCGTGCGTCGTCTCGGGCGGAGCTCTCCCACTCTCACTGGTGGGATGGACGAGTTTGGGGCAAACTCGCCGGAGCTGAGCGAGCTGGAGTAGTGTACACTGCGGAAGATATAGTGCGTTCGCAAAAGTGGGATAACAAAATCTTTCGACGTGGTCTGGTAGAGTGGAGTAGTGTGAGCATGTGTTGTAGCTTTTCAATCAAGTAGTAATAAACAAAGTCAACTGAGGGGGGAAGGGGATTGGTGGAAATTGAGTGACGAGAAGGCTCCATAAACAAAAACTAACTGGTGATGAGCTACTGAGTAGGACATTGGAGGGAGAAACCCTTATTCTTAGGTCAGCTTTGCATATTAAACAAGAGAAGATCTTCAATTTTTATTACACTAGATTATTCATTTGAAGAGCAGGTCGCGAATGTTTCGAATGCTTTTATCAACTGTTGCTCATTTATCAAAATATATTTTGTGACCAAAGTCCGAGTGCGCAAAAATTCCCGAAGCTATAGAAATTTCATTTGCTTTTTTCTGTGACCTTAAGATTTTCGTGATTTCATGATCGTGACAGCCACCCCTATTTTATTCTCACTGGCTAAAAGTTTCGACAAGTTTGAAATATTTGTCCAATGCCATTAACCAATAAATCCGAGCCCGAAGTTTCATGGTTTAGTAATTCTCTTCTCTCTGATAAGCTGGCTTGATTACAGGTCCAAATTTCAAAATATAGGGTGTTTGGAACTTCACTTAAAGCCCATGAAATTTCCTTCGTATAATGTAGAAATGAATGTAGGATCTGGTAACAGTAAAAATGCTCTAATATCAGCAGAGAATGCGGTGGAGTAGGTAATCTACTATAGCGGTTTATAAGAACTGTTTCGCACGGAGACTACCTTTGGACAAAAGACAACACCAAATACTGCCTTGAGTCGAGATTTTATTCTCTTTTCTATCTGAAAGAATTTCAAGCATCACTTAATAAATTAAAACTGTGTCTTGACTATGCTTACTCCAAACTCCTTACTTAAATTCACTAGCTATAAATAGATAGTTATTTCTCCTATAATAGTAAATAAACAATTATCTCTCCTCCACTCATTTGACGTCATTAGTCCTCACACTACTCCCGAGTACTCAGGAAACCCTGTTATTTTTTCAATGTGTAGGATGAGAAGCACAAGGCTGCGTCAGATTCCACTGCTGCCCTTATAGCCTTCGGTCGTTACGCAGGGAGATGCATTGGCTGTCTAGCACGTTGGGCGCGTCGAAAAACTCGTACACGTTCTTGCTATGGCTAGAGGAGACGCAGACCGCACGCTTGAGTATCGTGGCTCGCAGCCCACGAGTTGCCTTGAGAGGCGTGTATAAAGCTGTTTTAGAGCACAGGCCTAACCCTGTTTGCTGTAAAACAGCTTTATGCATGCCCCTCAGGGCAATCCACCGGCTCTGTTAAACCCAGTGCAGCAGTGAGGTTCTGGAGCAATTTTATCTTCTGCTCCATTGATATCATAGCTCCATCTTTCATCTACTTGTGAAATTTTTGAGCTATGTTTAGCTTTCTAGATTTATACGTAACCCCATGGCGTGGTAAACTATCGTTCTTTACGGCAGAGATGAATTCACGTTTAACTACCCAAGTTTGGGGTTTTCTGAACAGACCGCGTCGCAATACGAGTACGTGTTCGCGTTCGCGAATTGAACGGTATCCTTTGTCCATTCTTTTATAAAACCTTAAAAAAATTAATTAAAAATATTAATTTAAAATAATTAAAAATGCATTTAAATTTAAAAAATTTTCTCGCTATGTGTTGCTTATGTAGATAGTCATACCAGCCCGATATCGCGACTGAGTGCTGGCGGACCTCGAGGATATCGCGGATGTTAGGTCTGGTCGAACAGCGCCGGTGATGTAAGGCGTAGCATTGCTGCCCGGAAATGGTGCGTGTTCGAGTTCCGTCTTGCGCAAGACTTTTGATCGCAAACGAACATCCTATAATAGCAAATAGTCATACCGTTTCTTTTCAGAAATCGATAAAGGAAGTGGTTTTGAGATACGCAATAATTCAATGTCGATGTCATTTCTATGCATATTTTTCCCTTTCATTTCTATTAGTATATTTTTTAGCATTAAACGATCACTTACTACAGATACTACAAATCGTCCACAGATAAATAAATAACTAATTGAATACTTATTCGATTTTGTACAGTTAAAGTAGAGTTCAAAAGCGATTTCAGCCTGCTGCTTCCAGATCAGGACAACAAGCGAGTGGACGACACAGTCATTGTTGCCCGTCCGGTGTACGGCGTGGGTCCACAGCGGCGACAAGGTAGGTGTGCACGCTCTGTCTGATTTGGGAGTCGGGCTTCTTCCCCTCGTCGTCCCGCCGACTTCATCCCGCGCATTGCCCCGCCTACTTGGACGAGTTACGTCCGCTCGCAACTGGAAATGGTTGCTGAAGGCCTGGCGAACATTCCTCTCGTCCAGTTTCGTCCAGTTGACCAAAGAAGCTTGAGTACCAAGGAGATGGGAATGGACAAGTTTTAAGTGAGAGCCACTACACTACGAGCGCAATAGCGGCAAGCTTGAAGCTGCTAAGCCTTGGAGGAGACCTTCTTTTCATTTACCTAGCATCACATTAAGTTTAACAAAATCGATTCTAACTCGATAAGGAAAGTCACCGTCTGCGAAAAGTTCTTGGACATTTAAAGCTCACTTCGAGCTTCCTCCCTAGTAAGAGACCATTATTTCAACGAATTCATCGCAACACAGTCCTACTTCTCATCAGATAGTTGCATGTAGCAACAGGAGGTTGTTTCTATTCTTCCTTATACTGCATTCTTTAATGCTAATGGTCTTATTTTTTTGTTGAACTCTAAAGACGTCACTATAGCACTAACCGCAACCCCTGTTTAAAAACATTCTATTATTAATGGGGGGAGGGCAAAAGTAATGAGACTCTCCATGCCGTGTACATATATCTCGTGACTGCGGTCTGGTTTCGTGCTTTTCGTATTTGTATGTTTTTATGCTACCTAACGTAGGCCACCTGAGAAGTTGCCACTTCCGCCCTTTCCAGAAGCGTGCCAAAACCGCAGTCTGACGAGCTGACCTGTGTCGCGCAAATCTCTCCCGATTCCCAACTCCGAGCAGCCTGGACTTAACGCAGAATAAGAAGTACGTCTTTCACCTTAACCCTGCCAAGCAGCCAGTCTGGGTGAAGCCTGTTGACCCATTACCGACCTTCGTTCGGCGAGATGTTCACGGCGAGAAGCACCTTTAGAGCTTTTGGGTCTGCGCCCATGGACTGGTATACTGGAAGCTGTTCACCAAAAATACATCGATGTACTCCAAGGCCATGGTGAACGAAATAGAAGAGATGGACCTGCGACTCGAATTATTCAGTCGCAGCGCTTCAAGAAGGTTCTCCTCTTCGACAGCGCCGCACCCCATCGGGAACAAGTAACCACGTCTAAGCTTGCCCAGCTGGGCTACGTTCACATGCCTCACCCACCGTATTTGCCGGACATTTCTCCATGCGACTACCACTACTTCTTGAGCCTACAGGACTTCCTGGTCGGAAGGGACACAAGAGCAGTCCTTGACGACCATATCGAGAGATAGTGGAACTGCTCTGAACCTTTTGAAGCCTGTCCATACACATTTGACAGACTCAAGACTCTCAAACGAACTCAGTCGGCTTTGGCACCGTCTGCAGTGCGGCTCTAGTCAAAAATTCGCACCATTTGGTCGCTCCAAATTCGTAAAAAAACGCAAGTGCAGGATTCGTACAGAACATTGGAACAACATCGGGCAGTGTTGTCAACCAAGCTGAGCGTAAGTAAAGAACAAATCATGCTGCCTGTTGCGAATCGGTGGCCCCCTCGCGAGGGAACATGCCCTGTTGAGTGTGGTCTCCCATTGACCCCGTGGTGCTATGAGGTAACCAGGAACCCAGGACGTACGGAGGACCGACCCCATGGTGTTAATAGACCACGCCTCCTCTTCCCTGCAAACGGGGCGCGGCGTGGTGACTTCTTGCCCCTCGCGCTGGCACGCCTGGACTGACGCACGCCCGCACCACGCACCGGCCACGGGTGCCCACGGGCGTGTTGTATTGACCCCGGACTGTATTGAGCACACACAACCCCCGAATACTACCCAAGAACCACATGGCATCCAACTACAACACTAACCCCTAACTGACCCACTAGCAATAACAACAGCGAATAAACGCAGCAATACCAATACCGATAAGACACTTATAGTAGACTCACCACTGTCCCCGTCACATGAAGCACAATATATACATCCACGGTTTATTCCATACATCAACATCAGAATACCATATCAGAATAATATAGGAGTCGGATACTAAACAATGTGGAATACAGGGTAGATGAGACCGCTCCGGCTGGAAGACTGTAGTGGCTATTCGAGGTTAGGCGAGCCCCATTTCGACCGAAGTATAAAATGAGCCGGGCGGGGAGCGGCGCACCGCGGTCCCCCGCCTGGCTCATTTTATACTTCGGTCGAAAAGGCTCAAAGGTTAGCTCCGCCACTGCCTTCAAACAAACCTTTGTATTATGCTCTTCCCATGGTCATTCACTGAGAAAGAAGAGCATTTAATATGCTATCTTTCAATACTTGTCTATATAAAACTAGATAGGAATTACTAGCGGGAAAAGGAAAAGAAAATGAGATAAGTGGAGTGAAAGTGTGGGGAAAGGACAAACATAAAAGATTGAAAATAAGAGAAACTCAAAGAGATAAGTGTGAAATTAACAGTTTATAATGATATAATGGAAGAAGTTTATAAACGACAGTAAAGAAATTTTGGCAAAGAATTGATAGAATAAAGAGCTTGTAGTAGTTTTTAATGTATAATGACTGTTGCAACGTTTTTTTAACATTTCTACATTTTGTTTAAATTGAAAGGCGTACAGCAAATACGGCAGTGCGTATCATCGCTTTCTTATAGAATGGTATGTTGTCACTTGTCTACATTTGTATTCTTATATGGCAAGTCGTTATCACTGAGATGTCCCAGTTGACATGAAGATGTTCCAGTGGAATGTACAGTAAAAACACGCGTTGTTTGTAAAACAATTAGTGTTGAAGATTTTTTTGTTATTTGCTGTTGTTTTTGTTACAAAATATTATCAAAACACCTTTATATGCAATTATTTGGCAAATTTCTTTTGGCGTTTTTCTTGAATCTCTATAAGCGATGATCGAGATGACGTGATTTAGCAAGATCTCCACGGCTCTATTCCTTTGGCGGAAGACATGCTAAGAAGCTTGAATTTCCATACATTGCTGGAATTCTGAACGCAAGGGGTGAGTTGTTTGTTTTGAACAAGCGTTTTTCTCTGATAACAAGAACGGCAGTAAAGTCAGTACAACCTCGTCGAAAACAGGACTGTCATCGTCTTGTTCGAAAGCATCTTTTTTATGACTCTAGTGATAAAAACTCGCTGTGTATATTTTGACACTTTGCTGGAATGAATTTCTGTTTCAATGCCTTCGTATCGAAGCATAGAGCCATATTCAGTCCATTTAGCATGTAATGCTTGTTTGGTTAATAGAACCTAGCGGGGAAAGTTACGAACTTACCACGGACCTTTCAGTCCGACATATCTTTGCTGATACGGTGCATGTCGTGAAGATAGGCAGCATTGGTAGGTGGTAGCCAATCATATCCAAGCAGAGCACCGGCGCAACACACCAGACAATCAAAATAGTCACCGTACAAGTCCCCTCTGGATGACACGCCAAATGCGGGTTAATTTGCTGGCACGCCACCACCTGCCGATGCTGCCCATCTACGCGACATATACCGGTTTGTTAAAAGAACATTGACACAACCCGTAAATTCGGAATCAAGGCACCTCCCCCACCCTCCCCAGTTGCAGTGTGTCTGAATGAGTGGCGTTGATTGGGGAACATTCTATAGTTACGTAGCATAGAAGACGCGAGTACCTAATACAAACTGGCTTATCGAAGACCTAGGCCTACTATCCGATCCCATTCATTTGTTGTAAGAGCTGCATCTATGAATGTATATTTGAAAAGCGCAATAGTGCATTCACCTCCTAATTTTCCTTTCTTCTCTGGCAAGATTCTCCGTATTTAAACGCTCACTGCGCCTAGTTCTACCTCTCGACCTCTATATCAGTGAACTGTTATTTAATGTGATTAGCTGGTTGAACTTATAGCTCCAAGCCAGGAGCAGGTCGAGCGATGCGGCGCGGCAAGAATCAAGTGGTGGCGAATGAAAGAGAAGGAAGCAGCTGTGATTCCTCGCGTACGGTTACCGACCATCACGACTGTTACGGAAAACTTGGAGAAAGGATACCAACTGGGGGCTGCGAGGTCAGAGCTTGGCACTACGAAGCCTGCAAAAGCCACTCATTACAATGATGTCTATGAAAATTTCGAATCTCGCGATGATGAGCGGTATTTGTACCGATTTCTTTGACGAAAAACCGCCATCACCAATCCAAGGATATGGAGAAGTTCTTTGGCGTCAATGATGAGAACCATCTCCTGACAGAGCGCAAAAAGGTCTTTAAGTGTGTGCGATTATTTCGAGAGTGGTTAAGTGCGATTATTTCGAGAGAATTTCGACTGAAGAATTCCCTCATCCGGTCGTCCCTTCTGTGGCTTCTATCCACGGTTCCATCCACAAAATCCCTGTGGAGGAAACTGACGCGGCCCTAAGGAGGATGAGACCGGGCGAGACGACTGGTTTTCATGACTTGCCGGATGACTTATGGAAGTCGAACTTCTGATACTCTGGTGAGTGCTTGAACAAGTTTTTCAACCAGGTTGTAGCGGAGAAGAAGGTGCCTGATGTTTTGGCAGGAAAGTACGACGATCCCGATTTGGAAGCAGAAGAGCAGCCCTGCAGACTGCTCAAATTACCGTTCGATTTGCTTGCTTTCGCATCATGAAGACCTTTGAGCGAATCCTCGATAGCCGAATTTGCCCCAAAGAGTAGAGTTCAAGCTGCAGCAGGAACCTCGATGGAGTTCTCGATCTCTGTCGGGGTACACCAGGGTTCTGCGCTTTCCCCACTCTTCTTTGTTGTCGTAATGGATGTCAGTACGCGAGATCTTCAGAAGCCAGCCCCTTGGACGTTGCTATATGCTGATGACGTGATGCTCGCTTGTGAAGACAAAGATGATCTCGTGCGGCAGGTGCAAGCTTGGTGCGACCGCCTGGCGATGTTCGGACTTAAATTGAACGTCAAGAAGACCGAGTACCTAGCGAGTGACGTAAGTGAGTCCGGTTCCATTAAGATTGGCGGCATTGAGCTTGCACGCACATCGGTCTTCAAGTACCTGGGGTCAGCCATAGCGTCTGATGGCAATCTGATGGTTGAAGTGAACTCGCGTGACTGCAGCTTGGTGCAAGTGGCGTTCGCTGACTGGCGTGCTCTGCGATAGGAAGATGCCAGAGCACCTCAAGTCGAAGATCTACAGAGCAGTTATCCGGCCAGTAGCAATGTACGGCGCTGAGTGTTGGCCTGCGACCAAGGAAGTTGAAACGCGCCTCAGCGTCATGGAGACGAAGATGCTGCGCTGGACGGCTGAAGTCACGCGCCTGGACCGCATCCGAAACGATGTCATTTGGCAGAAGTTTGGTGTCGCGCCGATAGCAATATGCGCTAAGCTCGCTTACGATGGTACGGCCACGTTCTGCGTGGAGATGAAGGCAGCGTCCGCAAGATAGGCCTTAAGTTCGAGGTTCTAGGAAAGCGACCTAGAGGGCGCCCGCAGCGCTTCGCTGATACGTTTCATGTGGACTTGAAAGTAGCTGATGTCCACCTTGATCTAGCGCTGAATCGTGAAAGGTGACGTCGTGATACCAGAAATGCGGACCACGCTACGAAGCGGGACAAACGCTGAAGAATATGAAGAGGATTAGGAATGAGCACCATGGAAAATACCAGAAAAGATAAGTCTATTCAAAGGCAAGTGGTTAGTTCACCTAATTCCCTGGTTAGCACAGAATGTTCAGACTCCTCAACTTAATTATTTGTATTCTTTAAAACCGAAGTGTTCATTGTTTCGCGTCTTTAAAATCTAGACGTTACAAGAAGTGGTTCGCGGCGTTGGAAATCGGATTTAAAATGGCTGTTCCATTAATAACCATGGTTTCCAGGAGATTGCTCTGGAGTGCAGATTTCGAAGCGGCACATTCTTACGGCTGCTCACTGTGTCGTAATCAAAAGAGGCGGAGGGTATGGGTACCGTAACAGGAAGACGACCATTGGTTTAAGTAGTGGCTTTCTTCTTTCCAGGAAGTGGACGATCAAGCCGGCGAAGGATTTCACGCTCTATGTTGGAAACAAATGCCTGCATCCGCTGTTATGTGATCAAGATAAACCACCGTATAAAGCTTCAAGAGATGTAAGTGCTTAAAACGTAAGATGTAAATGTAAAACCCTTCAACAATTTCAAGCATAGCAGCAGGTTTGTTTCAGCCTATGCCTTACGAGGGTTACGATGAACACTACGGAGATATAGCAATAATTGAACTCGACCGAGATATTCCCAAGAACGAAGGACGACCAGTTTGCATGCCAGAAAGAGACGAACCGCTAGAGAAACAACTCACAGCAATAGGATATGGACGGCATCGTAAGTGATCAAGTTGTAGCGATGGAGGGCTTAATGCATAGATGCTGAATCTTTAAGAGAGTTCAGTTTTTCTTTCTTTTAATGCATTCTGAGGAATGTCGAGGACTTCTTATCCATAGATACACACCGACAGACTATTAGGTTGACACACATTATAGTTTTGCTCTCGAAATTCTTTCGAGGATTCGAATAGTTTCGAATGCCTAAAAACTTCGAATATTCGAATTCGAATGCATTCAAGAAACGCAATTTTTAATTATTCGAATTCAAATATTCAAATTTGAATGAAAATCATCCGGATACCTATTCGAATAAGTCAATTACGTAAATATATAATATATTTAAGAAGGATTTTAAGATCACTATGAGAAAATGTTTGGACAGGTGACAAACGTTTTTCTAGAGTAAAATTTCTTAAAAAATATTTTCAGCATTTATTTACTACCTCTCTCACCTCGTAGACTGGCTGCCATTCTAGCTTCGCATCTCATGCCTTTTGTGCACCAATTTGCAACATTATATATATATATATATATATATATATATATATATATATATATATAATGCTGCATATATAATGCCATATATAATGCTTTATCGGCCAGGGCAAATATAACAACCATGGAGAAGAAGCCAAAACTGGACACAAAACCGAGAAGGAGCATATGTTGCACATTAAAACGGCACTAAGACTAAAAGAAAACACTAAAACAAAACTAAAATAAGTGCGATCATTAGGCCAGGCCTATACGAAGCTCTTAATAACAATACTCATTAGTAAAAACATGGAAGATTATGGAGAGAAACTGAATTTGGAAGAGGTGCAAAAAACGACACTCAAGCAGTACTAAGAGCGAGCGCTAACATTTAATTTGGGACTTAAGGAATAGTAGCATCATGCTATTCATATTCCTATCTTTCCTCGCATTTGAGCTTTTCTTCCTTCTTCTTCAGCATCAGTCCCGCTTTGTAGCTGGGTCTGCTACTCCAGCGCTAGATCGGGGCGGACACCGTCCATACGTAACGTCTCAGATTAGCGCTGCTTGGGGCGCGCTCTAGATCGCTTTCCAATTACCTCGAAGTTAAGACCTATCTTGCGGACGTTTGCTATTGTTGCACGCAGAACGTGGCTGTAACATTGTAGCTTCGCACATCTTGTCACCTATAAGCGCGACACCGAACTTCTGCGGGATGGCATTGTTTCGGATGCGGTCCCTGCGCGTGACTCCAGCGTCATCTGATGCTGAGGCGGGTTTCGGTTTCTAGGAGTCGCAAGCCAACACTGTGCGCCGTCACTGCCACTGGCTAAACTACCGTACTATAGATCCTCGACTTCAAGCGCTCTGGTATCATCTTATTGCAGAGCACTATACATTAGATCCGACTAAAAATCTTCGGATAATTGGATGATTCGGATAAGGGCGATTTTGTGGACCCCGGATTTTTGGTTGATTCGGATAACGACGATGTCGGGAATACCGGATTTTTGGATGATTCGCATAACGACAATTTCGCGGACACCGGATTTTTGGATGATTCGGATCGGGTTATCCAAATCGGATATCCGAAATGATTCATTCGGATCCAATGTATACAGAGCACCCAGTAAACGAGCGCCCCTTAAGGGAAGCTGCACTCACGCTTGAATTCAGTTCGAGCATCACTTTGACGTCAGACGTAACTGCTGATCCTAGGGGCTTAAGTGCTTGGAAGCTCGTTAATCTTGATGGAGGCGGCCACGGTAACATCCTTCATTAGATACTTCTTCACGTTCAATTTGAGTCCAAACCGCTTCAAGCGATCACATCAGGCTTAACCTCTCGCTCGAATTCACTTTTCTTCCCAAGCGAGCATTACGCCATCAGCATAAAGCAACGCCCAAAGGACGAGATTCTGAAGATCTCGTGTGATGGCATCCATGACGACCTCAAAGAGGACTGGCGAAAGCGCAGAACCCTGGTCTACCCAGACCGAGATGGAGACCTCCATCGAGGTTTCAGCTGCAGCTTGAACTCGACTCTTTGGACAAGAGTAGAGGATTCGCGCCCACTCGATGAGTTATTCAAGAACTCCATGTTGTCGCAAGGCGTACCATATCATTTCACGCGGTACGCGAGAAATGCTTTTCTAAGTCAAAGAAGGCAATCGGTATTGATAGTTATTACGAATGTTTGAGACAGACGCATGAAAACGGTGACATGAATACATCATCAATAATCATAAACTCGCAGTGTCATAACACTAACAAGAACATAACATTAATGTGAGCAGAACTCTGGAGTTCTTGAAGTTCTTGAAATTCATGAAGGGCAGCACTGTTCTTGCTCTGACAGTGTTTTGAACACGCGGTGCTTGAGAGAGGCGGGAGCACGGGAGTAGCGGGAGTTCAACGTTTTTACTAAACTTTAAGTACGTTAGCCCAGCTCTCACGGTAAACGAATGTCGCCTCATCGACGTTTTAGGTTTGGAGAAAAATATTTTGGTTTCACTTCCCCTAGTTTGGGACGGCAGTAGGTCTTAAAACAGTGTTGCATCCATACCAACTTTTTTCGAAGTTTATGAACCATACACACATCTGCAAATAGCAATATACACTGGCTTCTGTTTTTCGCGGTGCTCCAGAATCAGGAGGCTAGCGACGTGTACGGCATCAATGGTGGAACAGCTAGCTAGGAGCCACATTGATTGCTAGAAAGCTGGATGAGCATTTGTTTCTAAAAAGACCAATTGACAAGAAAAGAATTTACGCTGTAATACATAATTATTCTCTCACAATGAAAGTTTATACTGGTGACTATTTCCTTGAGACCCTGGATGGAGTTGGATTTTAACATGGTTTAGGACAAAATGAAACTGATTATCCACAGCATAGTTTCGTACTGTCAACTGCTGTTATGACAGTACGAAACTATGCTACGGCGTTACCGAGACAGCTACGGCGTTACCGAGACAGCTGCAGTTAGTAAACTGATATCGATTGAGGATATTATCAAATTCGGTTTATTGATACCGTACTACTGACCCAGTATGGCATGACATGAAGGACTTAACCTATCCGTGGTTAGCCATCAGTGTAGTGCCCAGAAGCATTGATGAAGGGCCCGTAGTGAGAGTTCCGAGAGTGTGAATGGAGGAAGACGCCAAAAATTGGAGGAAGGCGTAGCGTTGGCCTTGCGCAGTACAATTAGCAACTGGTGGAGGGGAGCGGGCGTGCTTAACGCCGACCAACAGGCTTTCGACGAAGCTATCCCATGCTGGCGAAGGCCAACTCATCGGCAGGTCACTGCGATGCGCCATGAGATATCAATCAAACGCGGAGCAATCACAACTGATTCGCAACAGCACCACTTTCGAATAAAGGGCTGGGCACACTCCTGCTGCTTGACGCAGCTCCAATGATGAAAAATAGGGTAGAGACGTAGAGTACGTGTCTCTGCGTCAGGGGCGGCGGCGCGCTTATGGCACACTTCGCTCCAGCGTTGACGCCCAGCGTCAGCGCTGCAAGCGTCAGCTTCAGGGAATGAGCTCGGTCATTCCATGAAGCTGACGCTCCTGAGCAAGAGATAAGACAAGTAAGATAGGAAAGCCCTTTCTTCAACCAAACCAACCAACCGGTCAGCTGAGCGATGGTTGGCAGTGGTCCAATGCCGACACCAGAGAAAGAAAGAACCACCGCCCCTCACCGCAAACATGTCTGTGAAGCTGACGCTTGCAGGGCTGACGCTGGCGCCCTCAGGCTCAGGACATGTTTGCGGTATGGGGCGGCCGTTCTTTCTTTCTCTGGTGTCGGCATTGGACCACTGCCAACCATCGCTCAGCTGACCGGTTGGCTGGTTTGGTTGAGGAAAGGGCTTTCCTACCTTACTTATCTTATCTCTTGCTTAGGAGCGATAGCGTCAGCTTCACGGAATGACCGAGCTCATCCCGTGAAGCTGACGCTGGGCGTCAACAATGAAGGGAAGTGTGTCATAAGCGCGCCGCTTCCCCTGACGCAGAGACATGTACTCTGCGTCTCTGCCCTATTGGAGCTGCGTCAAGCAGCAGGAGTGTGCCCAGCCCTTAACTGTTTCGCATTTTCAGACCGGTATGTTTATCACTTTTGAAGGATTGACGGCATAATTGGTGTCGGCTGAAGAACTTATTCGTCGTGGTTTGCTCCAGATCTCGATCCTTCAAAGGCTCAGGTTCCTTCAAAGGCTTTTCTACACGATGTAGCCATGTCTGCATGAATCGCTGATCGCTGACAGTGCGTGATACCATTATACCTCACCTGGAAAGTATTGTGAAATTAGGTTTCCCTTAATAATAGAGTTTTTCGAACAATACAAAATTATCTGAGTATCTGAGTAATGCACGTAGCAGCTTTTTGAGAAATTGACCGCAATAAATTAGGAGATTTTGACTAAAGCTTCAAAACACATACCACCACTTCTGGAGTGTGGGACTAATGTATTTGCCCACAAACAAAATAGAGAATATAGAGGCTATAGAAAAAGTGCAAGACAATTTTTGGTGTAAGATGATCAACCTATCAAATCAGCATTTTACAGCCTAGTTACATCGCGTGGAGGTAAAGTAAAAATAGTTTATTAAAACCCAAGAGCAGCGGTAAATCTCACACCTTCACGGTGCGCGCCGGCTCTGTTACGTTAATTTGAGGACCGAGCTTGATCCATTGCCAAGGAAGTTTCAGTCTTTCAAGCGTATAGCGTCTAAAGCTATTTTATCATATTACTGCCGTTCTCAATTGTACTTGATAACAAAACGAACTTGAAATGTATGTGTTGATATTATCTCAAGTCTCTCTTATACAGCGTAATAAATTGAAATAAAAAATTCCCGACAAGACATACAACACAGTCCGGTGTCATAATCGGAAAAAGAACTGTAATATTAAAAAATCTGATCTCTTGATTACTTAATAATATTGAGCAAATTGTTGGCCGAGGTCTATCTCATCTGACCAAAACGAGCAAATTTCTTAAATTAATACGATAGGCTTCTTTAGAAGAGTGTTCAATTTGACGTGAAAATGGTATAAATTATAGCGTGTTTATTAAAAGTAGAATTAAATTAATCTTGTTATAAACTAAATAATATTTACTAGACCATGATGCAGCACAGAGATGGTTATGAAGAAAACAGCACTAGCTGTACAAAGGGTGTCAGTAAGTTTATACACCTATGAAAGTTAAGGCTCTTTCAGCAACCGAAGACTGGCCAATTATTGGACCATTCCATTGGCTGCAAGCGGTGCAACTGAACTTCAGTTATGTAGACAAGAAAAGAAGTGAGATTGTGACGTCGAATAAGGATAGATCAACTTGCTCGGTGAGCATCTAATAAGGTGATATAAGTATCATCGAGGAAGCAACTAAGCGAGCGCGGCTTTCATTGCAGGGCGACAGTGGTGGTCCTCTGATTAAAGTTAACGAAGACCTCAAAGATGTTGTTGTTGGGATTACGTCAAAAGGATATAACTGCAAAAAACACTACAGTGGTATGTTATGGCGACATTTTACTCAACATTTTTTGAGCTTCCCATCAAAAACAATAACTGCATCTTGCTTTCTTTCTTAAAAATATGAACGAGACTAATCGATATCGTTGAATTGTCAGACGATTTCTGAGATGCTTTTATTCTATATAGAAAAAGACGAACTGTAGTTAACAGCCTATTAGATCAGTTAATGTTATTCATATAAAGCGCAAAAAGATTTATTTTATACGTGTGCTGCAAAATTACTCATTAATGTTGAGTAGAACACAGTACAACGCGGTGAGATAAACAAGTCTATTAATGCCAAGGGCAAGTAGGTATTGAAATTTTCTGGATCACTGTCTTTCTCCTATCCTTCCGGTCATGTGGAAAGCGGCATTGCAGGCTGTGACAATTTGCACAAAACATTCTTCTAATACCATTTTAAAGTCAAAGTGTATCCTTTCAAAGAAAACCAACGTCTAAAACCAAAGGAAATTGCAGACACGATTTTGAAGTGTAACGAAATATTTTCTAGGAAAATTTAGAAAGCCTTTCTTGAAATTTTCTATTCGCCCATCTACAAAGTAAGCAGACTGTGTGAAATTTTGTCACAAAATTTTTTGAAAAGGTTCAAAAATTATTTTAAAGTACTGGGACGCAGCAACTTTATAGGATTATATAAAGTCGAAATCGCACCATTTACAGTCTTTTTGGCTCGTCGCGATTCTTATCTAACTGATAGTGTAAATGTACTGTAACGGCAAAGTGGGTTTATGTGATCTATCTATAATCGACTTTTTGTGTTTTTGACAAGTGCGCAAGTTTATACAAAAATTGCTTTTTGCAAAAAAAAAATTGCTATTAGTTAAAATAATACAAAGCGTCCTGGATGAGTGCGTGCTGAGATTTATGCTTTTAGAAACTAGACCTTATTTTAAAGAGTTTTTTAGACAATAAGATCTATGCTATTGTTTTTAAACTTGATTTATTGAAAATTCTATGATTTCTAAATAAATTTCGAGCAGTGCGTACATATTTTAAGATGTGTAAATTTGAAAATTTCAAACAAAATCCAAAAAATTTTCTTTCAATGGGAAACATATTTTACTTCGTTTAGATAGTTTCTCTAGTTTTATCTAAAAGACGCTCATTTTGAAATGGTAGAATCAATTCAAAGGCGTTGAGCTTGTTCTGATAAGCGCCCAATTTGCTGCGTAAGCTGTCCATTTGTCTTGAAAAATCTACTTACTTTAAAGAGAAACATGCTTTGTAGAGTGTTTAGCTTAACCTGAGAATGGCGTGTACCATGCTTGTTTCTAGTGTGGCGAAATTTCTTCACAGATGTGCGTAACAAGGTTGATTGGATCTGTGAACGAACAGGTCAGTGAAAGCAAACTTCAGCCAAAGCCTGAAACGTTAAGATTTTTGGAAAAACGTTTTTCGCTAATGTTTTAAATCTAACATATGTTTTGGTATTCAGGTGTGTGTCCCATTGAAGCAACGACAACTGCAGACGACTATCAGACACAGTATACAAGCACACCAAATGATGACGATGGAGTATCCCTGTCCTCACTGTTGCCTCCTACTGCTGAATTAGAATTTAACATATTTTAAAACAGTACGATAGTTTGTAATCGTTCAATAAATGAATCCTTTGCGTGTTTAAAAAAACTATTCTGAAATTTTGCACCCAACAAGATTGGATAACTCGAGTGTCATACTGGTATGCCACTCATCACAGGTTATTTTATTTTATTTCATTTATTGAACCAACTGTGCGCCTTAAACAATGAACGAAACAAATGTTTTGTTTTGAATTGCTAACAACAACACATGATATATGCTCCGTTTGAGGGTTTCTCAAACCCTTAGCCCTAAATATTGAGGAACTTTCAATATGAAATTTGAGATTATTGCAAGACAATTGAAGAGAGAGGTGTTGTGAATGTTGTGGCAGCAAGAAAGAGAGGATTATAAGCATCCCGTATCACGGGTGGGTGATCACAGATCTCGAGCATATCGCGGATGTTACGTGCGGGCAAACAGAGCCGGTGGCGCAAGGCGAACATCGTTGCCCGGAAAGCAGAAGATGCGGGTTCGAGTCCCGCCTGGCGCAAGAGTTTTGATCGCAACAATACATCCTGTAACAACATATAGCCTCTCTGCCAGCCGCTCCAGGCTTAAGCAAATGTGTTCAAGCATTGTTACTAGTAAGATCTTCAGCTTAACCGGTTCCATACTGATATCAGCGGCGGCCTATCCCGTAACACGGGTGGGTGATGACAGATCTTGAGGATATCGCGGATGTTACGTGCGGTCAAACAGCGCCGGTGGCGTAAGGCGAACATCACTGCCCGGAAAGCAGAAGATGCGGCTTCGAGTCTCGCCTGGCGCAAGAATTTTGATCGCAACAAAACATCCTGTAATAACATATAAGCAGATGGTTAGGAATAGAACTTTAATACTTATATTTCAGCGCCGCTGTAAAAATTTACACCATATATGTGATACAATTGCTCCGACACGCCTTAGGCCCCGTTCATACTGCCGACGCAGAGCGACGCGAGGGCATGCATACTGGCCAAATTGATCGACCGCCTTTCCCGATCAAAGGGCCACAATACGTGGCGTCGCTTCGCTCGGTGTCCAAGTATAAACGGGCTCTAACGGCGTGTCTCGCACTTGCGCGCTTCGCGCGACTTTGCAACATCACTGACCTACGGAAAACAATTTTTGTAGAACTTAAAATTCACTAACATCTCGAATCTGCCGCATGCTTTAGTGGCATCAAGCCGTTCACCACTTCGGTACGTTCATCGTAAACATTCTCTCCGGATCGCCCATGACGCTATTGGTTTGTGCTGCGCAGTACTTCTGCCCTCAGGTTGCTCCCCGCAACCGTTCTCATGCTCAACAGCTTGCGTTACCGGATATCGTTACCACATCTTCCGAATCCAGACGCCAGGTTCTCCCTCAGTCGTTTCTTCTTACTGGATCTAATTGCTGGTCGGCCTTCACTGGTCTTTCCCCTCTTCATTGCCCTTCCCTACCTTCTTGGTCCTAACTTCTGGCCTACTTCCTTGTTTCCACTATTGACCCGTACTGGCCTCTTCTCTCCAGGTTGTTGTATTCCTTCGCTCCGTGGTCCACACTAGAACCACCCCCTTAGTGGTCCTCCCAAGCTCACGCAGACGTCGAGGACACGTATTCGGAATCAGTACGGTTAGAGACTGCTATTCCTGTTCTGCGGGAATCTGCTATTCCTGTTCTGCAGCAGAATCCCAGGGTGAACGACAAACGTTGCCAGTGCTGGGTGCGCAGAGGCGTATCTCCTTATCGTTCCAGCAAATTTTAAGTTCAACATGGGATAATGCTGAATTCTGAATGCGGCCGCTCGTAGAATGACGACGATGTCATCTTTCTGACGCTGTTATGACACTTGTTGCGCGACGTGGGCGACCCGTATTCTGGATTCAGACGCTCAGAAACGCGCGCATATGGTGCTTTGTCAAGCGGGAGGAGGCTGCGCTTCATCTGCTGCAGCAACATCCCATTGACAGGCATATTTTGTCCGCGCGGGGTTTTATGGGCGTATCTCACTCATACGTCATCGAAGGCTAGCTTAATTATATAGTGGTAGATAGGCCTCCCTCCTCGCTCAAGATATTTACCTTCTGTGGATCTTTACCTTATTTGGCAAGTAGTGACAGCGTGCAACATGTTTATCGGCCGTAAATCCACCGTATTTCTTGGACCAGTACCGTAGTCCTCCAATCACCAGATTTTCGGCATCAAAACTTTTGGGTTTTTCTTACATCGTATGGAAAATCTGATCTCCATTCTAAACACAATATTCTTGTCAAAATCTATCACTCGGAAGGAAGTTAGTACAAAACGACGTTTTCTCGCCGGAAACAGCGCAAAAGCCGCAGTTTTGCGCTGAGGAGACAAAAGATGCTTCTTGTATTGTACGCTACCAATCCAAGTTTTTGAAACTCATTCGTTGAGTTCACTAACCTTAGTTGTCCGACTTAAATGGAGAGTGCTCTCACACTTCGAGACCAGCTTGACACTAGCCAAGTTTTGAGCAACTGCGAGGGTACACATAACTGCCCACAGCGACGTAGCCGTTTCGGCGATATTGCTCACCAAGGAACAAACGCACGTTCCGGTAATCTAAACCATTCAAATATAGAAAAAACCGCATCCTACGCTTTTTGCTTTTTTAGTATTGTGACAAAGCTATTATAAATAAACATAGTTCAAGAAGATTTTCCAGAAAACTATTAGATTTCTCAGAAAACTTCATCTGGCAAAACTTCTTCTTGCCACATTCTCGGCACTTGTTGTAGGATCGGCTTCGACGAGGTCTTTGAGAGACTCCTCATTAACCTATACTAGACGTCCCGTCCTCGTGTCATCTTCCAAACTATGGTCGCCTGACTTCAAAGGGCAGCACCATCTCTTGCAGGTTTCTGTTGAGACAACCCTCACGGTAACTGCTGCATATATTTCGGCTTCTACTGCGAAGTGACTTTCATCGAACTCATTCAACAAGCAGTGTCGAAGGTGGTTGCGGTCACAAGCCATAATTAACCGTAAATATTGCCTTGTGCAAATCCCAGTCCTATGCAGTAAAGCAAGGACACTCCAGAACATTCTCACAATCTAACTTGCCACGTGGCTCAGGGGAAGCTAAGTCACGTTTTGTCAAAGAAGGTGGACAGAGCTTATGTTACACCGTAATATATTGTTATTCAAAAAAGACTGATTCAGCTCTATGAAGAACGAAAATTAAAAACAATTTGAGAAGTGCTGAAAACGCTGTTGTCTATTTACAAAAAAGTCCTTTGAAATGACTGCTTTTCTGCATCTTAACAATGTTGTTCAATGCATTTTAATCTTAATTAATTTATTAAAGTGCTGGTGGAATAAATTGAAATTGAACATCATTTAAGATTTTCAACTCTAAACGACTGGTTTATGCATTTCGAAGGTAGACTAAGAAACTGCTGAATAAAACAGGATAATCAGACCGCAATAGAACATAAAGGATAAAGGATAAAGGACGGCGTTATTCAAACCCTTTTGGGATGCGCCACGCATTCTACTTCTACGGGATATCGTGGAGGCGATTTGAATGTGTATTTGGCTATACAGTGACTTGCGGTGGCCAGCCGATGAACAAATCAGCGCTTCATCCTTCCCAGACAATTCTAGTACCAATTCACCGACCCCAGAAGGATGGAAGGCTTGGTTGGCCTGGGCGGGAAGTCCGAACGAGGAACCTGGTATCATGTGCAGGCGACAGTCGGCGCCTCCTCCGATGCGCTACACGCGCCCAATAGAACATATGAAAAACTAACCTCCTTGGAGAAATACTGGCAGGGAGTCACAACCTTCAACCGCTTCCTTGAAGAAGTACATCCTAAAAGAGAACAGGATTGTTGTCGCATGCTGTCGTTGCGCAGAAAAGAAAAGCAACTTTCTTGAAGCAACTTATCTGCATTTGTAGGAGTATCCAGTAATGTTTAACAACGACGAGGTTCTCCAGGCACGAGAGTAAGAGTGGAAACCTTCAGCATTCACATAGACGTCCAAACTTGTTTCAGCAACAGATTTCGAGCAGTTCGTTACTGCAGTCGCATTGGTGATTGATGTTGGGATTGGTTTGTAGTTGGGTTTGACAGAAACCCAATAATTCACGGACTTTTCGCACCATGAGTAATGTTTCTCTCTTACTAGTTTGTATACAGTTCCAACCGCTTTCTGCTGTGTTGCTCCATCCATGTAGAAATAACAAATCAGTTGTTTGCTGGCATAGCTAACTTCCACCTGGCACAGAGAGAATTGATCATAGAATAATTTTACTGCTTACGTCAGATTGATTTATCTGTTTAAAAGACGATATGCATACATCGTTCTTCCATTCACTTCAAAATGTTCTCGAGTGCTATTCATGAAGTGTTCACCTTGTACGACATTATGTTTTCTTCACTGTTCAAGGCAGCTACTGCGAGTGCAATTTGGATGGTGCAAGTATCTGTGGTTTCCTTTTGAAAAAGGGTACCTGCGTAGTATCATTGATTGACACATAAGTGCAATCGTCGTTGAAGAAGCAGAATTTTGCACATTCGTCGAAATTTGGAAATGGCAGTTCGTGCATCAACTCTCCTTGAAAGTCTTCAGTAGTTTCAAAGAACGTACATGCGAAAAGAATTGACGCCTGCAATCATATTAGTTTTAGAAAAATGCCAATTTTCAACTTGATACAAAAGTGATTAAACATTGACGAGCTATATGGAGAAGGACTAACAAGGAACGTTCCTAACTCAAGGTGAGCTCTCGTGATGCTATTTTGACAGGATGTATGTAGGACGGCGTGAGCGGAGACCAGAAAACGCGATTTTATGGACCGGAAAAAGAGGTGTAAAAACATCGCGCAGCAATCATCAACCACTATGACACCACATGAGATGTACTTTAGTGGCTAGTTCTTCAAAAATGCATATCTGCACCATATCATTTCTCTGGAAACAAAAGCTTTTATTGCTCTTCTCGCTTGCAAGGAATGACCATTCTCTCCGGCTAGTATTCTAGAAAGGGTAGTTCTCCTTTGGCACCCTCACAAGCCCTACTGCCCTGATCGCTTGGCGATCCTTGGTTAGGTTCCGAAGTAGGCGATATCGCCGAAACGTAATCCTATTAAACGCTGTTACCAACCTAGCCTAGAGGTCTAGGAGGAACTACTACGACCACTTCTTCGTAGTAGTTCCTCCTAGACCTCTAGGCTAGGTTGGTAACAGCGTTTATTAGGATTCGGATTTAGGATTTATTAGGATTATTAGGAGCGTTGTCCGTGGGTGTAGCGAAGAGTACTGGGTGAATATCGTCGTTACGAACTGCCACCCATGAAATAAAAACAGCACATTTGAAGGCGCAAATAGACAGCTTTGGCTTGTTGAAAGCATTGATGTTCGAAAAATAACTCTTGTGATCATTAGTATGCGCAATAGCAACAAACTAATATGTGCAAAAGTACTGGCAGTACGCGGACTCGAACTCAAAACTCTGCTGGTGTGCTTCTGTGATGCGGCACTCCTACCGACCACGCCACCAAGGCACATCTCGTGGGGTACCATAGGGGTTGATGAGTGTTGCGCACACGTTTCCACACCTCTTTCTCAGGTCTTTATTTTAAAAAAGCGTTGAGCAAAATCTAACTATAATTCTGGACACCGTTCACACCGCCCTACATCCTGTCAAAATAGCATCCCAAAAGCTCACCTTGAGTTGCGGTCCTTTCGTCGTAGGAACTAGCCCTTAAAAATATTTATTTATTTATTTATTTATTGCAATGGACAAGTGCCCAATAATAGCTATAGGAATAGGTCATATTATAGGGATTCAGAGGTCTTTCTTTATCTAACCGCAGTAAAGATAAAGAAGAAAGCTACGGAGACACCCTTGAGAATCGTCAATTATCCTTTGCCTCGCAGTTTACCTGTGATTGTTGGAAAAGAGGTATGCGATGAATTTTACATTGTGGGTATGTTTCTTTCTTCTACCCAGCATACCCTGGGTTTAAGCATTGATGAATCCGCAATAGATGTTTAGTTATTATGCGGATATCAATGACGTCTACCACTCTGTCTGATACTTCACCAATTGTTTCCCAAACTTGTCCCACTTCGTGACAGAAAGGTTATGCAACACATCAAAATTTATGCTGAATCAATCAGTGTCTTCTCCGGAAATTTGCAGCTTGAAATTGACGCCGTTGTTCAATGGGCCCGTACCAGGGATGAGCGGATTAACCGTAATCCGTTATCCGGTTTCCGGGGTTTTTGGCCTATCCGTTTTGTTGTTCGTTATCCGGTGAATTTAGGCCGGATAACGAACAACAATTGACCAACTCTCAAGATTTTGACCCGGTGTTTAAGGACTAAATAGAGAATTCTCTAAAACCATAAATATGGTCGTGAACAATAACACGAGGCACTATAATCTAGTAAGTTCACCTAAAGTATTTTCTAAGTTGGAAACATGTGGCGAAGCCGGTAGATGGACTATGTTTCTCTTACCACCCCAGGTGGATCTCAAGAAGACATTAACCTAGGCATCCTACTTTAGTCAAAGGTTCTTGCAAAATATCAAATAAATACCGCAACTTATGTTTAGTTATAAACTTAATCAAAACCAATCAAAAAGGAGAATAAAGGGCGAAAGCGGCGCTCTAGCTAACTTTGAAATCGCAACAAAAAAAACGAAATCAAAACGCATGCATGCCCGTTTTGATTTGTGGCTTTTTGTAACTCTCCTGAGAGTATCCTATTATATAGCATGAACCGTCAAATTGTTCGACGGGAGGATACAGTGATGAATGTCGGTGCGAATCATTCCTTTCTAGTGACGCATCAGGTTTTCAACTTCTATGAGAGGTTACCACCCTTTGAATGTGTAGGCGTGCTGCAATAATTTGCAGTCTCTGGCGGGCAGTTGACAGAAAGCAGATGTTTTATTCTTCCGAAATAATTCTAAGTTTGACTGCCGTTGTAGCTTGGTATGCAGCTGTGCAGCAATAGTAGTTCCTGTCAAGGCGGAACCAAGCTTGCAAATGCAAATTTTACTCGACCGACTCTTCGGTGCAACCGTCTTCTACCAGCTTGAAAAAAAATTCTTCATCTGACCACGAGATTGACTTATCAGTCTTTCGACTGTTTTACAGAGTCGATTGTTTTATATCCCGCTTCTTCGCACTTTCCCATTATCGTTTAACACTGCTATAACACTATGTCATTCGTTCTATGAAACTAGAACGAGTGACATTTAAATGTTTCCTTGTCTTTACAAGGCTGTGAAAAGGGGAAATGTCAGCGGAGCAGAGTCAGAGTAATTAAATGAACAAGTGATAATAGCCTTGTTTTAACAATTAGAGGATCTTGCCACTTTTCTTTCTTCTTGAAATTGGTTCGGAGAGCGCACAAAATGCCGTTCTACTGACTGCCCAAACATTCCATGGGAATTCCATAAAGCTTCCATAAAATAGTCACTGCAATAATGAAAGGAGCCACCAGTTTCTCTCATCTTGAAACATCGGCTTTTAGGCTGTTATTAAGTGTGGGTCATGAAGCTTTGAGAAGGATCTTTATTTAGCGTGGCCTCACGCTTCGACTTCGACTTCAAGCCGAAGCCAATTGGATCGACAGTGAGGTGGGAAGTTCGCCCTAATTAGTTGACCAGTATGGGCGAGAGATGAACCTCAAAACCACGTGTGGCACAAGTTACACTAACCAGCTAATGAAAGGTTTAAATTGAAAGAGTCTAAACCTAGTATTATTTTTTGTTGTTTGTTCGTTATCCGTTTTCCGTTATCCGGCCATTTTTGGGCTAAATTATCCGTTATCCGTTATCCGGTTTTCAAAATTTCATTATCCGCTCATCCCTGGCCCGTACCTGGTCGTTACCCCTAACACTCGAGAAGACGCTACATATGAGACTAGGCAACTCAAATAACACATCGCGGTTCAACATCGAAGGAAATGATATCTCTGTAGTTTACAGTGTAGTTGACTTAGGGTTTCCGTATAACAATAAGCTGGATTTCTCCGAGCATCACAAAAATAATTGCAGGAGGGCGTATGCACGCACATACCAAATTTTCAAGGGTTCGGCCACGAAGAACAAGGATGTACTGCTCAGGGTATACAAAACCTAGGTCAGACCTATTCTAGAATCTGGTACTACAGTCTTCTCTCCCTGGAAGAAAAAGGATATAGAAGATTCAAAATAATTCCACAAGAAAGATTATGATTAGATACGGCGGCTTTTTCTACTCTCGCATTCCTAGATGTGAAATTAGGAACAAATTTCTTGGATTCATACTCTAGAAAGTCGTAGAAAAGGGATGTCTGTATGTTGTTTAAAATAATTTCTGGACTGTGTGATGTGGACGGCAAAGCTTTCTATAAAACAGTATCGTCTATAACCAGGGGTGGCGATGTAAAATTGAGCTACGACCGTCCTAAAATTAGTATGCGAGCCCACTCATTTGCAGTAAGAGCGGGATCGGCATTCATCTCCCTAAGAACTGGGCTAAGCCACTCCTCAGCCAATTTTGTTGCTTTCAAGCGTCTGGCCTCGAAAAACATCCTAACTTTTTAAGGTATACCTCTTTTGTTCTAACACATTTGCTTAAGCCTGGAGCGGCTGGTAGAGAGGTTATATGTTGTTACAGGATGTTTTGTTGCGATCAAAACTCTTGCGCCAGGCGGGACTCGAACCCGCATCTTCTGCTTTCCGGGCAGCGATGTTCGTCTTACAGTCTGTCGAGTCCCGAGTACCGCCTGGCGCAAGAGTTTTGATCGCAACAAAACATCCTGTAACAACATATACCTCTTTTGTTTCGTCTACTTCGCAACGTTGTTTAACTCGTTTTATCCTTAAAGCGATTGTGTTGTATTATCTGGTCTCTTTTCGTTTCTCAGGTTCTGTGTTTCATTGTCCACTTCTCTCACGACTGTCTTATACGTCTTAATAAATTATAATTATTATTAACACCTGTATCCAACACGTGCGCGCGTGTAGCGCAGTCGGAGGAGGCGCGACTGTCGGGTGCACCCGATACTAGGTTCCTGGTTCGGATTTCCCGCCCAGGCCAACCAAGCCTTCCATCCCTCCGGGGTTGGTGAATTGGTACCAGACGTGTCTGGGAAGGATGAAGCGCTGACTTGTTCATCGGCTGGCCACCGCAAGTCATTGTATGGCCAAATACGCATTCATGTCGCCTCCACGACATCCCGTAGAAGTAGAATGCGCTGGCGCATCCCAGAATGGATTGAGAAACGCCGTCCTTTATCCTTATCCTTTTTATCCAACACGTATGAGAAAGCTGTTTACTCGCAGAAAAGCTTAACTAACAACACTATTCAACATACCTGAAGCGTAATAATGAAGACGAGACGAAGCGCACACATTTTTGACCTTGTGTGAGTAAAATAGTTGCTCGTCAGGGGCGCTTGATCTACGTCAATCACGCTTGATCTACAAATGCAATAATCCGTTGCATATCTCTGAGCGTTCGTTTTCATTCTCATTAATTTTCAGGGCATTGTAACAAACCTATGCGTCCGGTTTGTCAACGAAACGAAGAGCTCTGAAGAGCTCTTCGTTCTCAGAACCCACAGTGGGTGAGACTACGTTAAAAGGAGAGTAGAATGAGTTTATCTTACGCAAATGTACAGATTACAACACAACGCAAATTAATTATAATTATACATCCATAAATACGGGCAAAGGAATAAAAGCGGCCTTAATACCTAAGGTGAGGAGAAGGGCCAGCTCGGCCAAGAAGTCGGCCCCAGAAGGAGGTGAGGCGCATGTTGGAAAAAGGACCCTCAGTACGGCTGCTCACCAGGACCTGGGAAAAAAGTAGGGAAGAGGCGCACCATATTCCCGATGACAGTCCTTTTATGGCCCATGTAGCGATGTTCATTCCTCCTCCTGGTGCCACTGGGAATTGCTCGCTTTGTGACACTCGAATGCAGGCGACAGGCCCTTGGGACAGGGCGGCCTACGAAGACCTATGTCACATCACATGGTGTATGAATAGTCATGCTTTTCGAGATTGTGCTGCAGCGTCCGCGGGAGCCGAAACGCGTTCGGAAAGCACGGCGAGTGTGAAATATATGCGAGGGTCCCTGATGCGAGGACGGCATCGAGGGGCAACTGAGCTAGTCTGAAAGTCCCGCAACGTAAGCAGGACCCCGTAGCAACGCTGAATGTAGCAATGCTGTAAGGTACGTTGACTGGCCGCTCGTGCGAGTTGGTTGAAGCACTGGAGCGTAGAAGAGTTGATCTCTGTGCGGTGCAGGAGACGAAGGGGTCCTGCAGCAGGTCAAGGGACATAGGACGTGGCTTCAAGGCCGTTCTATGTGGAAGTCCCAGGACCACCAGTGGTGTCGGAATAATCGTCTCCGAACGATTTCGTGACTCGATTGTAAGCGTCGAGCGCTTTAACGATCGGTTGATGAAGATCGTTGTTGCCGCTAAGGACGACTCTATCATTCTCCTCTGCGCATGCTCCGCAGACCGGCTGCTCCGATGAAGCCAAGGATGAGTTTTGAAGCCCGCTTGATAGGAGGACAGCAGAGGTACCGCCGAAATATGTCATCATAGTCTGAACATGAAAGTAACTGACGTCCACCCTGATGAAGTACAGGATCGAGCAGAAGAGCGGACCCCGCTGCGAAGCGGGACAAACATTGAAGAAGAAGTCCTTTCATAGCCCAGCCGGTTCCCCGAATGTAACTGGTCGGGTGGTGGCTGTGGTATCGCACCGGAACGTGCCTAGAGAGTAGCTATTTTTGCAAGAGCAAGCGGTTTTGGAGGTGAGAGGGCACCGCTGCATTCAAATAGAATGTCCAGAAGACATAAATTATTTTTGCAAACAGTTTTGCACGGTCAATCTAAAAGGAAGGTTTTGCTCTATAAAAGCATGTTTTGCGTTCATTTTTTGATGCTAGTTTTGTTATTTTCAGCGTAATGTTAAGAAAGAGAAATTTAACCATTGCCATCCACTCTTTCTTTTCCGACATTTTGCTAAAAATTGGCGAAAATGCTGTGTAAAAAGCAAGCAAAGAGTTTAATCCTTTTTCAAATGGTTTATGTTTTCATAACACCTGACTTCAATGCTCTGTGATTAATGAAAATCAAAATAAATAAAAAGCTCAACATATGATATTGTAGAGCAAATTTTTTTTACGTTATAACCTATTTTCAAAATAGGTTATAACGTTATGCAAAAAATCTCCTACGTAGGCAGGGAGAAGGAGCTGCTGGCGAAGGTCACTTTTTGGCTTTCCACTTTATTGAACTAAAATGTGCAAAGTCAAATCAAGAAAAAAGAAAACGTACTTTCAGATAGAGAAAATCATTCTCTTTTGGTTAATTGTATTGTGCAAAAAAAGATCTACGAAAATCAAATAAAATGTTTAAAAGACGGCCGCAACTCAGTTTCCAACCTAATATGTTATAATATTAGGTTGTCACATAAGTTCTGTCCGATCCCGATAGGCGTTCGTGATTGTTTATTTTTTCATGCATAGAGAAAGTAATTGTATATATGTTGTACACTATTTTGTAGCGCTTGTTTCGCTCTATAAAACTTGTTGTGTTGCTTTTAAAAAGTCGTGAGCATTGCTTCGTTTTAGGTGCTGGACGAAACCATGGAAAAAGCGCACTTGCGGGTAATAGTGCTTCATGAGTTCAAGCATCGCCACAGTGTTAGCGAGGCAACTCAAAACATCAAGATGGCATGGGGAGAGGACTCCGCTAACGAAAGCACCGTGCGCAGATAGTACCAGAAGTTCCGGGTTGGAGACGTGGACCTCGAAGACAGGGACCGCTCAGGACGACCAGCCAAATGTGATGACAGGCGTTTGAAAGAACGAGTTGAAGCCGATTCACGAGGAACTGTACGTGAGATGGGTAGAGAACTTCAGTTCAGTCGTACAACCATTTCGAGGCACCTAGAGGCGATAGGAAAGGTGACAAAGCTGAATAAGTGGGTGCCCCACGAACTCACTGAGGAGCAGCAGAGGTGTCGCCTGGAGTTCTGTTCTTCCCTTACTATAAGGAACGAAAACGATTCGTTTCTTGACCGGATAATTACCTGTGACGAAAAATGGATCGAGTACGACAATCGAATGAAGATCAGCGCAATGGCTGGATAAGGAAGAACCGCCGAAACACTTTCCCAAACCTCCATCAGAGGAAGGTCATGCTCACTGTCTGGTGGGCTGCAACTGGTATTATCCACTACGACTTCTTGAAGCCTGGTGAAACCATCACGGCAGAGAGGTACTGTCGTGAATTAGACGTGGTTCACTAAAAGTTGCTTGAAATGCGTCCTGCACTGGTGAATCAAAGAGGACCGATCCTTCTTCACGACAACGCCCGTCCACATGTCTCGCATCTGACCACCCAAAAATTAAACCAGATGAGATATGAAGTTCTCCCGCATCTCGCTTATTCACCAGACCTAGCTCCAACGGACTTTCATCTTTTCAAGCATCTCGATGGTTTCCTCAAGGATAAAAACTTTACTAATGTAGCAGATGTCGAAATTGCCTTCGAGTGTTTCATTGCTTCTAGAAATTCAGATTTCTTCCGAAATGGAATTAACGCTCTTGTATATCGTTGGCAAAAGTGCATTGATTGTAACGGTTCTTACTTTGATTAACAAACTATATTTTCTGCAGAGATACTACACCGCAAAGTTGCCGTCGAAAATCGGACAGAACTTATGTGACAACCTAATACATCAGATATAATCAGATAAATGATTATGCGAGTTCATGCTATCACCAAATGCTACAGAAGGATATCTGCTACAGAAGCAGTTTCGCTTCTACAGAAAACTCAGTCTCATGAAGGATGTGAGAGAATGCTTTTCAAATAGATTTGCAGGAAGGTCTAGTGAGCAACGAAATTCGACACATTTTCCTAGAAATGCATCGGTCCGACTAACCGATATGTACGACAAGAGAAGGGCGTGAATTTCGCATAGCTGTCACAATTTCATAGGTTCCTCTTTCTGAAAGATTTTTGAAGGGTCTTTTCTGTCACGACTGCATGACAGTCATGCGCCCACCACGCTGGCTGTTTTTGACGTGTATTTGGTCTCCGCGGAGACGCTAAGGGCAATCGACGGTACTCGAAGCCTGCAGCCCAGTTCTACGCAAGAAATGGAATAACGCTCACACACTCCAATTAATAAGGATAAAGGATAAAGGACGGCGTTATTCAATCCACTTTGGGATGCGCCACGCAGTCTACTTCTACAGGATGTCGTGGAGGCGAGTTGAATGCGTATTTGGCCATACAATGACTTGTGGAGGCCAGCCGATAAACAAGTCAGCACTTTGTCCTTTCCAGACAAGTCTGGTACCAATTCACCCCGACCCTGGAGGGATGGACGGCTTGGTTGGCCTGGGCGGGAAATCCGAACCAGGAACCTGGTGCAGGCGACAGCCGGCGCCTCCTCTGACTGCTCTCCACGCGCCCTCCAATTAATAATGGAACAGAAAGATCAAGGTCGTATGAAAGTCGTGGGGTGATCGACTATTTTTTTCATTTTTTTCATCGACGATCGATTATTTTTTTCATTTACTCAGTCACTAAACAGTGCCACCTAATAGGCCGGTCAGCGATTCCCTTATTCCAGAGCTGGGTAGACTGGAAGTGAAAAAACCCGTTGACCGCCCTTTCAACACCTTCAATTTTAGTGATTTTTCTCTGCTTTTTTCTTCTTCCGTTACGGTCTGTAGCAAGAACACTTTGCTTCAGAATGCCTTTTGTGGGCGAAATAAGCAAGGAGCAATGTCACGATAATAGGGTGGGTGGGGGACAGGGGTGTGCAAAATGAAATCCGAAATTTCATAAATCGTAGATCGTAAATCGTAAAAGAGCCACCCAATGTGAAGTGAAGTACAACCAAGTTTTTAGAGTTTTCTCTGGTGATGTTAATATTTACAAGGCGACCCAGTATTTATTTGTTTATCCTGTTATTTTCAGCTGAAGATCAAGAATGTTTTAGACAATTTTTCTCTTTTCACTTTTATTCTTCTTTTAAGGCAGATTCCCTTCAAAGCAAACTATACACATTTTAACAAAGTCGAAAGCTTGTTGATTCAAAAACTTTACTTCATTCTATGCATGATGTGTAACAACTCTCACTTTATAAATTGTCCACCTAAAAACTTTTATAATAATTGTAGATGGGTATTGTTGAACCGTAAACTAGGGTTGCTAACATCCTCTCTTAGGCTGGCGGTTTGGCGATTTCACCTTTTTCGAAGCATGGAAAAGTCTGACCAGGATACTATCTCAACGGTAGGTCGGAACGGCGCAAGTGTTGTATATGGGCAGAACCGCCTCTCTCTGGGTAGTAACAGACTGCAGGTATCTCGACCCCAATACAACTATGCGCAGAATTAGGCGCCTTTTATACTCCCGCCGCGGCGCGGCGCGACAATTTGGGGAGCGGCGCGGCCAGTCGCGCCGCGCCCCGAATTTGACGCGCCGCTGCGCGATTGCAGTTAGAAAGGGGAGCATCAGCGACGCGCGGCCACGAGCTTCTGCGCACTACGGCACGTGCTCCGGAAACGGTCCATGAGTCATTGAGGGAGCAAAACAGAAAGGATTCGTCTGGCTGATCAGCGCAATGCATCTTGTCAATGCTTGTCGTGGGATTCCTATGGGGAGCGACGAAACCTCTCTTAAGCCTGGAGTCGAAGTCGTTCGCTCAACCTACGGTTGAAACTGGTGAGCGTGGTATTGAGTCGAATCCCCTGCAATGCAGACGGCTTTAAACCACTCTTTATTTTGCGATATGTGCGGGTCCAAAAGTAAAACTGCTGGAAGGTACTCATCGTCAAGAATCACTCAAAATTCTTTCTCATATGGCCATTCTAGGGTCACTGTGCACTAAGCATATCTTTGGCGTGGCATATGAAGCTTCGTGAATGTCTACAGATCTCCTACTAGGTTACTGAAAGTACGGGCTAAGGTCGTGGTCACCAATTTCGCCCAAACTCCCTAATCATGCAAACCTAGTAATCGTCTGTAACTTCAAAAAACGATGTCAGACTCGTGATCAGCACCCTAAATACCCCCTCCTCCTTCCCAATAGCAGAAGTTTGGTCGAAACGGTGAAATCTCCCACACTACACCGAGTCTGCCGCGGCTGATCGCGCCGCGCCGCGCCCTTCCCCTCAGCGGCGCGATTCGCCGAATACCGTAACCCAAAATTCCGTCAAGTGTGGTGTTTTGCGGCGGTGGAGTATAGAAGCGATGCGGCGCCGCCTCGCTCGAAAAATCGATAGCCATGCCGACCATCACGTCGCGCCGCGGGGCGGCGCAAGTATAAAAGGCGCCTTAGGGGCGATGGAAGTCGCGGGTTGGCGCCCTGTTGATTCAGTGCTCCACAGCTGACGGGCGCGCGCGGGATGAGGGCTCGTATCGCGGCTAAGCGGAGTGCACAGGTGGCGTAGTAGGGAAGAGCTCGGGCTCGTAAACGCGGGGTCGGGGGTTTGGATCCCGCAGACTGCGTTCGTTTTGCACTTTTGCAAAATCCATGTTTATCATATAGGTAATCCACCTAGTGGTATTATAGTGTGTTATGAGCATGTTTACATATAACATATATATGGTGGGATGCTTCAAACTACAGATTAGCTAAAATGTTCACTTCTATGTGTCACTTATTTTAAGCCTATTTATGTGAAGCTATAGTTATGTAACGATAGATATTTTGTGGCACTAGTAAAAAGTTCCGACTCCACCGACAGGACTTCAGTCAAAAAAACTTTTCCCTGAAACTTTGTCTAGGGGGGCTATTTGGGGTGCTGACCACGAATCTGACATCCGTTTTTTACGATTCGGCTGAATAGTATAGATACAGGAAGGCACAGGATTACATTCTTAAAGCTTTTGCCGATGACGGCAGGTAGAGGCAGAATCGTGATAAACGAATGTCAGATTCGTGATCAGCACCCCAAATAACCCCCCTAGACAAAGTTTCAGCGGAAATTTTTTTTTGACCGAAGTCTTGTCGGTGGAGTCGGAACTTTTTGCTAGCGCCACAAAATATCTATCGTTACATAACTATAGCTTTACACAAAATAGGCTTAAAATAAGTGACACACAGAAGTGAGCAATTAAGAGGGAGCGATCATCGCATTCGGTATCCATAAGTAAAGGACAGAGACGCAGAGCTAGCTACTGATGTGGAGCCAACGCGGCTGTGGCAATATTCATTCGAGGCATTATTGCCGCTGCAGCCGCTTTGCCATGGAAACTGATAATGATGTGATGATGATAATGATAATGAAACTGCATTGCCGATAGAGCAGAGTGGCAAAGCTGAGTAGGAATGGTTCCTACGCAGCAGTTTTGCCGTCCAGGAGGCAGTTTTGCTGCCCGCCGTGTGCCGCGTTGCCGCCAAAGTGTGCGGAGGCATTAAGGTGTAACACCGCTTCCAGGAAAGCAGAAGATGGGGTTCAAGTGCCATCTGGCACAAGAGTTTTGATCGCAACCGAACATCTGTGTCTCTGTATTGTTCATTCGTATGCCATTTCTTCCTTGATAGGGAAAAGTACGTATTATTTGCGTGGAGAAATTAACCGCTATTTCTATGTGAATTCATTTTTGCTTCATTGTCGACTCACATTTGTTCACCGAACATATTACAGATGCACCACGGCTGATGCACAAAATTGTTTAATAATGTGTTTTGTCGAAATTCAACATCGATCATAAAAGAGCAGCTAACAGGAACTGAGGGGGCTTTGGTGGTACTTTTACAAAGTCTGTGTTATGCAGTTCTATTTTAACCGGCAATGAACTGTAAAGAACTTCAACAAAACTACTGCTTAGACAGTTTTTTAAGATCCTTAAAGAAGATGCAAAACCTGGGCTTATAGTAGCACTGTCATGCTATGCGGCTCATCGAAGAAAAAGGCGTACAATTTGGCATTCAACATTTTCATTCATGTTTATGTAAGCAAGCAGGCAAACATTTAATAAGATCACAATCACAGTTCTTATAATAGAAAGAGATCTTTCTTGCAGACGAACACGTGCTCTTAGGGAGTGGCTGAGCCGTTTTCGCATAAATACTTAAGAGCCCAGAGTTCATGCACCATGTCGCTTTCGATATAGCCTGTTGGTGGTGAGCTTGCGTACACATAGTCGTTGTAGTCCTTGCTCTTGTATTCACGAAAGCTGTACTCGGAAGAGCAGGTGACATTTGCCGGGTCAACGCAACGTTGGAGATACACAAACAACCCTGTGAACATGAATCCTGTCTTGTTATACTGCTCGCCGAAGAACAAGCGGACATCGGCACCTGAACACGTAGTCTACGAACTAACTGTTTTCTTTGTTTTTATTGAAGAATATAGTATACAAAGTGCACTAAAAACTCCAAGTAGCCTCATAGTACACATTTGTTTCCGCTGCAGATATATTGTATTTCTCAAATATAAAATGGTATGCGATTTTTGTTGTGTCAGTGATTGAATTCTACCTTATTGTTTAAAAAACATTCCTATTGGCGATTCGCTGGGAAGCGTACACCCGCAGAGGCACTGAATTGTAGAAAAAAGCCTCCGGCAACTGCTCTAAATACCTATTTCGCGCCAAATCATGTCCTTATTGCGAAATCACCACGTGAATAGGCTAAATACTAAATTTATCTTTTTTGTAAACATACAATTGTTTAAATAAATGTTTTGGCTTTCGTAAATAAAGGAACGAGTAGACTATCGAGCAACTCACCCGTTCTTGTAAAGACTGGAACAGGGGCACATGCGTTGATTGGTGTACGAACGGCACGAATGCTGAAAAGTGTTTAGATAATTAGGTTTTATTGCCATGTGTTCTATAAGAAAAGCGAAAGGCTTCTCACGTGCATCTAGTTAAGAAGCCTCCAACATATTGCCGATAGCCGATAGTTGCATCCCTAGGGTAGTGAATTCGAAATCCCTGCTTATTTTCTCTTTCGACCAAGGCGCTACTGTTGCAACTTGTATATTGGCTCGAAACAGTGGTACTTTCTGGTTTTTCAATCGACTTCACCGGTGCAGCAACGTTAGCAACCCTGTCGCACGACGAACGAACTTCTGTCCTTGCTATTCTGTAGACATTTTCAAGCGCTTTCTGCTGAGTGTTACCACTCATGTAGAACTTGCACATCACCTTGGAGGGGATCTGCTCCTGAAAACAGAATTAAGCCACCAAGGGCAACATTGCCAGCAATGAGACGCTCTTACAGCCACAGCCGTATCTTTTGGTCTTTGTTCGCAATTACACCTTTTCCGCCGCTTTTAATAGCGCTCTTCAAATTGAGTGCTTCCAAAAATAAATCCATTATTTGAGGTTAGCATTGAATGATCTATCTGACGAAGTGAAAAGCACCCTGTAAATGTTTTCGGGGTAAACTCGTTGCGGGGACAGACATAACTCCAACGCCGCGCGAACTACCCTGGCGTCGCGCAACCGTGCGCGACGAAATTGGACGAGTTGTCGCGGTCCGACGCTTCCTACGGCTAAAAACACATCCTACAGGGACATGCGGCACGCCTTTGCCTTATTTCAACGTTTCTTGGAGATGGCATATGAATGTGGTTTGAATAGGACGATCAGCGACAGTTTATGCAGGAATCCTGGTCACGTGGATGGTTTCTAGCGTCAGTATTTGCCATCTACAACTTCTTCGGTCAATTATTACCCGTGATTATGGTTATTCTACGGAAAAAGGTCACTATCACCCGTTCTCGGATCAGTTGTCTTTCTGCAGACTGTTGCCTTCCACATTCTGTGGGATCTTAAGTTCCTGGCTAGAAATGTGGTCTGGGAGCTTAAACACTGAGAACATTTCGTGCTTCGCGGCTAACCATGCGTCACCGAGCGCATGTCCGCGTTTCAGCGTCGTGACGTCGCACGCGGCTAACGCACGACGTTGCGTTGGAGTTAGGTCCTGGAGCCGAACTCGTTGTGGTGGTTTGATTGTAGCCAAATCCAAGACGTTATGCGGCTAACGTTCCTGCCTTTCGCCTTTGTCTGGGCCTGGAAAATCAAAGACCAAATCCAATCCAGCCAGTCACGACTGCCTTTTCAGGCCGCTAGGCACGGTAAAGGTGGCAAATCAAGACGAGCGGTGGGGCACGTGGGCAAGAAACCTGATGAGATGGAAATATAATCGGATGCTCACCAGTCAGTTGGGTGGCAAAATTTCTACCACTCTAACAATGTAGTCCAGGTTATACCTAGGTAAGGCTGCTCGAAAAAAATTCGAAATCTAAGGAAGGCAAAACGATTTTTTTTTCGTTGTCTCGGGTACTAGCGATGATCTGCCTTCTATGGAAGACACGTTTTCAGGCCCTACATTTGCCCTTTGTGGCGAGGAAGAGACTGCGTGACCTCCATTGTAATCTACCTCGTAGCATGTGCAGTCTAGCCTCCTTCTCGCCCCAATGGGCAAACCTAGGACCTGAAAAAGTGACTTCTACTAGAAGGCAGAACATCGCTAGTATCCAAGACGACGACAAAACTTCATTTCGCATTCCTTACATTTTGAGTGCTTTAAACACAGCGGTGCGAGCAGGCTTACGTAGGTATGACCTTCACCACCTTGATAGGGTGGTAAAAATTCCGCCACACAACTTATATCGCGAGGAGATCAGATGTAGCGCCCCCACTTGTTGCGCATAGGATGGAGGGCCATTCTAGAGAAGAGTTTGCAGTCTCGATAAAGATACTAGCACAAGAACCTAAGACTTCAGCACGCAAGACTTTAGAGATGTTTTTGGATTAATAAAAGGATAAAGGACGGCGTTACTCAATCCCTTTTGGGATGCGCCAGCGCATTCTAATTCTACGGAATATCGTGGAGGCGTGTTGAATGCGTATTTGGCCATACAATGACCTGCAGTGGCCAGCCGATGAACAAGTCAGCGCTTTATCCTTCCCAGACACTCTGGTACTAATTCACCGACCCCGGAGGGATGAAAGGCTTGGTTGGCCTATGCGGAAAATCCGAACCAGGAACCTGGTATCGGGTGAAAGCGACAGTCGGCGCCTTCTCCGACTGTGCTACACGCGCCCGTTTTTGGATTACTGCGAAAAATCTACAAATAAATCGAAAGGATGAATGCCTAGCCCCTAACGATAAGGGGTTATTTCCCTTTCTCGACCTTAGTAGACTATGATTCCGACGTCTTCACATCGTTATCGCTTTTTAAGTCATTATTAGTCTTCAAGTAGGGAAGGCCTCTTGCCATGCCGTCATACTACCCACTGCACGTTGCGAAAGGAGGTGTTCCGCCATCAGATTCGTTCCATCCCATTAGGCCTATGTTATACCATCGCTCACCCCGAGCAACGCCTAATGATGGGCTCCCATATCGACTCATCGCTTCGCGCGATCGATATGGGAGCTAATCATTAAGCCTATGGCGTACCACCAGCGACGAGTCTGGCGACGGCACTGCCAACGGACAAGTAATCGACTATTCGTGTTGGGACCTGTTGGCCGGTTGTCGCTGCCACATCGGCACTGCGTGTCGTTGGAAAGGGGCATGCCACCAGCGACCGGTCGTCGCTGCACTTGCACGGCGTCCAGCTGTCGCCCGACCGTTAGCACCACGCATGCACGCACGCAAGCGTCACTAACCGCGCTCCAGTGCCAATTCTCGCCCCCGCCCAACACCGCCGTCGCTGAAACCACCGTTCCCCCGTCGCTCCGCTCCTCTCGTCGCTGGACTCGTCGCCGGCGGTATGCTATAGGCCTTAGGCTTCGCTCGGCGTGAGCGGTGGCATGACATAGGCCTTAGGTAAGCATTCCTTGCCTACGTGCCCCACCGCTCGCCTGGATTTGCCACCTTTGCCTTGCCTTTCAGCCAGAAAAAGCAGCTGAGACTGGCTGGATCATTTTGGACATTGATTTTGCGGGCTCTGATGAATGCGAAAAGCCGAATCGTTAGCCGCATAACATCATGGATTTGGCTACAACCAAACCACCACATGGAGTTTAACCTACTATGCCAAGACTCACAGACAGTCGAACCTGGTTAGTGTTTCCAGAGTGTTTTACTTAATCGGAGAACATTGTTACTAGTAAGTACCTCAGCTTAACCGGTTCCATGCTGATATCAGCGGCAGGCCCATCCCAATCACGGAAGGTCCTGAGCGACCTCGAAAGAATCGCGGATGTTACGTGCTACCAAACAGCACCGGTGGTCTAAGACGTAGCATCGCTGTACGAAAAGCAGAAGGTAAAGGTTCCAGTCCCGCCTGGTGCAAGAGTTTTGATCGTAACAAAACATCATGTAACAACCACGTAAATGATAGGAGTGTTGAACCCATAATAGACAATTTCAGAATGTGACTTTTAGGTGTATTTATCACCCACGAAGGAGGGACTCGCCGAGCCAACCAGAACCTAGTTCACCGAATCATCATTTTTGATATTACTGTTTGTTTTTTTCATTCCTCTGATCGGCCATTCAATGCCGATCACAAATATTGAATTTTTGTCACATGCTGTATGATGAGTGCTATCAGAAAGCGGCTAAGAAACCTTTTTGCGATCATTCCGCACAAGACCAAAAGATACGGCAGGTATTGCAGCACGAATCAAAAGAAAATTTTGAAAGGTTCATAACCAAGCTTGTTTACAATTTTAAGTGAAAAATTACCTATCCCACTGACATGTCACTCGTTCTCGTTAACAGCAGCGAAAACAAAAGTCAGCTACTTCACAGAGACTGCGCAATACTGCACTTCGAGAAAATTCCGCTTTGCAAATTTTCATCTTCTAGAGCTTACCCCGTTCATGTTTTTTACTTTTCCTCAACCAAACTTTCCCACTAGAAAAAATAAAGATACTTTTATCAAATTTACATGAAAGAAAGGGTGGCGACTGTTGAAGAATCCAAAAAACGAATTTGCAAAAACCATTGATCGAATAAACGCTATTACACCTTGATTGACAGAAATTTTTTATAATGGTGAAGATGCATTTTTATGAAATGGGAAAAATAGGTGCAAGTTTCTGCTACCTGAACAGTGTAGTTAACAGAAAGATGTGTACAATCCGTGTCATAGAAGCAAAATTTGGCGCATTCCTCAATGTTGTCGAAGATCATATCGTGCTTCAAATCTCCTTGAAAGTCCTCCGAGATTTGCACAAATGTGCACGCCATCAGGATCGATATCTGAAAACTTTCAACACTGTCTTAAGAGTAGAGTACCGTTTGAGCCACACAATAGGGAAAGTGGCGGAAAACAGAACAGTTTCAATCGTTTTCAATCTCTGATCTACCCATTTCTACTGTTCATCTTTAACGGTCAGTCGAGGGAAGATATATCTTCACCGTGATCTCAGGTGCTAAATATCCAGTTGCAATACTGATAAGCTACAAAATGGCACCTTCTCATCCTCTGAGGGCTCCCATCATCGCGATGCATATCAAAGAAGCATCGATGAGCAACATCTCGAAGACGCTCTCAGTGAGTAGGAAAACCAACCCCAACACCATCAAACGATGCGAGGAGCTCAGTTCATTAAACGCTCGACCTGGGAGAGGAGCACCTGCACTGCAACTTTAACTCAGAATGTCAAACGTGTTCGTGAGCTGGTGCGGAGGAATCCCAAGAGATCTTTGCGGATGATGGTAGAAGCGATAGAGGTTAGTGAAGCTTCCATGAGCCGCATTGTCAATGGGAAGCTAAGACTCTGGTCTTACCGTACCAGAGAGCCCACATTATTCTCCCACACATGATGAAGAAACGTGGAAGAAAATGCAAGGCACTCATCCAGCGTCTCTGCTCGGCACGCCACCATGACTTTATTTTTCAGACGATTTTTTAACAGTCGAAGCAACGCAGAAGCGCCAAAACGACCGTATGCTTGCCAGAACAGTAGCTGATGCTAACAAAGCGGGAAGGATCCATGAACGCTGCAGACGTCCGGATTCAGTCATGGTTTCACCTATGTGGGAAAGTCGCCGTTGTTTTTCGTTAAGATAGGAGAGAAAATAGACTCGAAAATGGACTTGGAAGAAGTCTTAGAAAAGTCTTTGATTTCCTGATGTACGACGATCTTCAGGGACAAACCGTTCATCTTCCAGCATTATTCGGTACCATCTCATACATCGAAGACCGTACGACTGGTGTCGTGACAAGCTTTCTGGCTTTATCAGCCCGGAAAAATGACCTCCGTATAGCCCGGACTTCAACCCTATAAACTACTCTATCTGGTTTTACTTGAAGACCGAGGCCTGCTCTAAAAACATCCCTCAGCCGAGTTGCTGAAAGAAAGCCCTCTGAAAGCAGAGGAAGGAATGCGAAAGAAACACGTGCTTGCCATGCTGGATGCCTTTTCACTTCGTCTTCACTTTGTCTAAAGAAAGTCGTCTTGAGATCTGATAATGTAATTGTGTTTGTAAATATGTTGACAAAGTTATGCTAGAATTTCGTGCTCTAATCTCTTTTACCTCCGCTTTTAAGTCAGTGATTACTTGGGAACGTAATCTCGGGACACTATTTATTTATTTATTTATTTATATTGCGCATAATTAATCTAATTGTGGACTAACTTGATTTAGAGTGGTAATACGGTAATAAGAAGTTGACGTACCTGAAGTGCAAGGACAGAAATCGATAGTTCATATATTCCCAGCCCTGTGAAAGCAGACGCATGCATTTCTAAAGATATAAAGTGCATTCGACCTTCAAATAGAATCGTCAATGTGTGTATAGAATGTGTGTGCTTATTACGACGTTGTCCTAGTCGAACTTATTGGTAGATATAAGTTTTGTTTTTCAGTTATTGTTACGTTTTCTCTATGTTGGGATACACCAAGATATGTTCTTATGTTCCGTTCAAGCTTTTTGCGTTTTCAGGTTTTTTTACCTTACAACCAAAATATCAAAACTTAACAAACTAATAAATTTACCAAATGGAGCAATAAGAAACATTGTAAATAGTAGCAACGATTTTGACATTAAATGTACATGTTTGTCAATAGAGACAGAATTTACAGAAATTTTAGCATTAGCATAAGATTTCTGAATTCTTGCAGGGAATCCTTGAAAGAATGGCCGTTATGATCCGTGATTAACTGAACAGCTCCTGCTGCTTGTGCTAAAACAAGGGCTAGAGCGAAGGAGGTCAACGTGTAGATCGCTCTTCTCTCAATAACTCTATTCGGTGGTACATCACAAAGCATGCTCGTGGATTGAATGTCGTTAAATCTTGGCATGTTCTTGTTCGTAACGTGAATGCTCGAGCTATAGAGCTAAGATAGGTAAGCACGTTTTATTTTTACTTTTGTTTGCTACTCGAGTAACCATTCGTAGAGAATTGGGCAAGCACTTGAGAACTACCCCTTTCAGCTGAAAAATCGCATTGTCTCGTGATTCTATCTAAATCTCAAAGTCACCGTCCAACATACACACTGATATTATTTTGAATTGAATTTTAGAGCAACATACAAATGCACGAGATTTAGGGCTCCATTTCTCGAGTAACCTAAACTTTGAGCATCATTATAATGCACTTGTAAAGAAGGCTAACTACCGAATTTATAACTTGTTTAAGGTACTGATAACCAAAGATCAACCTTCCTTTGTGAGAGCCTACAAATCTTATGTAAGGCCCATTGCAGAATGTGGTGTCTCAGTTTTCAGTCCCTGTCAAAAGAAGGACATAAAACTCCTTGGAAGGGTTTCAGAATAACTTTACCCGTAAGCTTTTTCTAAAGTGTCGTGGTCTAAATTACGACAATATTCCGAGTGGGTCTGACAGGGCCAAAATGCTTGGGTTGTCTAGCCTTGAGACTAGACAAAAGCGAGCAGATTTAGTTATGTTGTTCAAAGTTCTGAGAGGAAGGCTTTCCATTGACCCAATTGGATTTTTTGGCGCCCCTTTGACAACTGACAGAAGAGGGCATCTCCGACTCTACCTGCCACTTCCAAGGTCAAAAGTGAGGTCAAGTTTCCTCATTCGTAGAAGCATCAGGGAGCTCAACACCTTACTTTCTGAGAATGAGAACATGAATAAAATGTCTCTGTCTTCTTTCAAACGTCTAATTACACTAAAGTTTCGTTAGGCTTGTTTTTTGTTTGTTATATGTTAATGTTAGAATTTTACTGCATGTGATTGTTATCCGTGCTTTGCAACAAATAAATAAATAAAATTCAAACCCTGTTGACTTTCCCAGGCACAAAGGAGGCAGTTACGTTAAAACGCCAGCCAGACTCAGGATTATGAAGATGCAAAGAAGGCGATTACGATGTAACTTTAAGCGTGCTGTACAAAAGGACATCTCAGGCAATTTCGCTTCAACACAAAACGGCGTAAGCAGGTTAGTAACACGGACAGAGCTCAGTCCCACGAAGGAGGTAAAAGAATGCTTTTCAATTATACTTGCAGGAAGGCTTATTGAGAGACGAAATCGGACCCATTTTTCCACCAATGCAACGGCACAACTGACCGATATGTACGGGAGGAGAAGGGCGTGTATTTCGCACTGCTGTCACAATTTCATGGGTTCCTCTTTCTGAAAGCTTCTCGAAGGCTCTTTTCTGTCACGATTACTTGTCAGTCATGCGCCCACCACGCTCGCCGTTTTTGACGTGTATTTGGTCTCCGCGGAGACGCTAAGCGCGATCGACGGTACTCGAAGGTTCCACCCCAGTTTTACGCAAGGAATGGAATAATACTCACTGCAATTAATCATAGAACAAAAACATCAGGGTGGTAAGAAAGTCTGATCGACATATTTTCGTCCTTATTTTTTACTCAGCATGCAATAGAATTCGCTCAACAATGTAACCACCATCGCCAGGCACTAAACAGTGCCAGCGATAGGCAGGTCAGCGATTCACTTCTCACAGAGCTGGGCAGCTTGGATGTGAAAGAATTCGCTGACCGCCCTTTAACACATTCTCGACGATGTCCTCTCATTTTAGGCCTATGGTATACGTCTGCGGAGGGGAAGAGCACCGCGGACGTTCGTCGTCGTCCCAGGACGGTCTGCGGACGGGTTGCATTGGAGCGCGTTTTCGGCGCCCAACTTGGAAGTTGCCAAGCGCACGGAAAGGCGACAATAGATGGCTTCTCCCCACACAGTCTCCTGCTAATCGATCTTTTTGTAGTTTAATTCAATTGCAGTCAAGTTTTTAAACTTGCGTCGACCCCTCCTTCTTGGTTTTTTAAAGGTTTCATCGCTTCGTAGTCAAGTTTTGGTAGTGAAATCAAATTGGACACTATGCTAAAGAAGCCTAACGCGTTTGAAATTAAGGTGAACGATTTTCAAATCAAAGCAGACTTCGTACAGGTTACACTCAGTCGGTACACTCAAAAATTAAAAGAAATTAGAAAACTAGAGCACAATCAGCTCTTGGAGGGCAGCCGACCGACAGCGTCCCGCGGTGCGTTGCACCGCGGCAGGTTGCCGGTCGGCGGTGTCGTCCCGCGGACGGGAAGTATACCAGCCCGTCCACCGACCGCCTCCGACAGTCCGCGGAAAATGGGTGGTAAAGACTGCCGCTATTGGGCGCGCGCTGGGTCCCGGCTCGAATAATCCCGTTCCGCGGACACTTCCGCGGGACTATACCATAGGCCTTAGTGGACAGCGGAGAGACGATTTCTAACGCATTTGAGTGGACAGGGAAGGTGATCTATCCTAGTCAGGGAAACCACATAACCAGAAATTATTAAACAAATTGACTTATAATCCATAGAGCGGGTTCCAAGGGGCAAAACAGGGCCCAAACTGAAAACAATTACCAAAAAATACAACAAAAACAAAAGAATCAACATGGTAGTAAAGCTATGTGCGCCCCTCACCATGTCCGATTCTGGTTGTAACATGGCAGGGTATGCGGCTTTACATGTCCTTCTCGCTGTGATTGATCCCGGTAGTAACATTTTAGGCGGCGGTCAGCTGTGTTTGAATGCCCGCCGGGACGTTCTACAACCGAGGGTATTTGTTTGTTTTTTGGTTGTTTGTGTGTTCCTTGTCTGGTTCTTGGATCCTGTTCTGTCCTATAGAAGCTGCTCCGTAAATCACAATTTAATTGGTTGCGCAATTTTTAATTATCTGCTCCCCCACCCCCTCCGACTATAGATCCAAAGAATTCGTTAACCGCCCTTTAACACATTCGCGACGATGCCCACTCATTTGAGTAGACAGCGGAGAAGGCGCGAGAAACCTTTTCTTTTCAAATTCGCAAATTATAGTAACAAGTCGATGTTGTGTTTGCGTAAGCAAAAAATGGTTGGCTTTATCGTAACTAACAACAGGAGAACTTTTTGCATTACTGAATCACAATAAACGCACATACTTCTAGACGAAAATTATTGCACAAGTTTCAGATGAAACATGCATTCAACACTTTAAGCTCTGAGCGATGATGACAAACAACAAACATTCAACAAGAGCCGTTCCTTTCGTTGGAACACCTCAAGCAAACATATTTTTCGCACCGGAGCAGCTCGTCTAGACTCTCCTAACTTTCTCCTAATATCTCTTCCCAGGCTGCTGCTCATCTTTTACAGCAACCCTTACAGTTCTTCTGGGCTCTTCTTGAGTCGGCAGTAACCTTTTCTAGGATTCCGTTTTTACTGATCTTGATGACTCCTCCACACAAATGAGTGGCCACCCGAGCCAAAAAAGCAGCCGGCGGTCGCGCGCATTGAGCGCGAAAACGCTTTTTCGAGAATGTGTTAAACATCTTCAACTTTGATGATTTTTTCTTCGCTTTTTTTCTTCTGTGATGGTCTGTAGCAAGCATACTTTTCTTCAGAATGCTTTGAGGGGACGGAATAGCAAGGAGCAATAGCACGATAATGGGGTGGATAGGGAACGCGTCCCAGCCCAGCTCCTCCATTTCTCGTTAGCTACATGCGGCCCTGCGTTGTCGGGATGTGGACAGAAGCACGTCTCGCGCGTTTTTCACGAACAGCGTTTTCCAGTTTGTGAATCTGACTACCATAAATATTGCCAATGACGATGTTTCATTGCGACAGCGGCTCGTAATACAACATTCCTCGCGAATCCTTTCGATTTCGTTCCTTCCTTTCCCGCATTTTAGCATGGTTGAATATCATAATTAAAAGAAATTTCTTTCCCGACTTTCGAAAATCAGTAGGTATTTTAGGATTAGAACTATTCACGACGTGATCCAAACTCCTCAGTTTTGTGCTTTAATTGTGTCTTGATTAATCATTATCCTCGTTCTTTTTGTTGCATATGATGGTTCATTCATCATGGATTATTGACTGTTTCAATGTGGCGCGCCTATGAGTACACGAAATAAATAAACCACAAAAAGAAACACTTCTTGAGGTGAAGGCTCGCTTCGGCTTGTGCTGGCGAGCCTTCTTCTCAAGCAAGCCATAATACGTGTTAGAATCGTAGGGGGCCCAACTCTCATCTCTAATAATCAGGCCTTCCACTGACTCCTTTCAACATTGGCGCCGAAGGAGAAACTGTCCAATGGATACACGCCTGAATCGCGTCCTTTCGGCCAGAAAAATGAAAAATCTATCGATTCAGCCCTTTTTGTAGACGAGGGTCTGGAATTGACTGAGGATTGATGGATGGGTGGACCTCTCTTGTCGCAAGACTGCGGGAGCAAACCTTCGGATTCTCTTTGACAGCGTTGACAACGACGGAGTCTTCCACTGCTCGGGGCATCTTGACCGAGGCTTGTCTTCGATGTTTGTGTTTTCTCTTCCGAAGAGAGCGAACCGGCACTTGACCAGTGCTGATGGAAGCGGTTTCCTGATCCGAGGCTAATTCTTCGTACGGTTGCCGTAGGTTGTGCCACGGAGCTTAATAAGTGTCACACTTTCAATAACGCCTAGAGGAACGCATGCATAATGGCTCAGATTGTCATTCTATAGTCTCTGTATTAATCATGGGTTGGGCGCGTGTGGCACAGTCTGAGGAGGTGCCGGCTTTTGCCTACACCCAATAACAGGTCCATGGTTCGGATTTCCCGCACAGGTCAACCAAGCCTTCCATCCCTCCGGGGTAGGTTAATTGCCAGGAGGGGAAGGATAAAGCGCTGACTTGTTCATCGGCTAGCCAGTGCAACTCATAGTATTGCCAAATAAGCGTTCAAGTCACCTCCACGACATCCGGTAGAAGTGGAATACGTGGCACATCCCAAAAGGGATTGAGTAACGCCGTCCTTTATCCTTATCCTTTACCAATCATGGATTTGCACTTCGATGATTTCTCACAACCTTCAGCCCTATTATACTCCAAGCCAAAGAACAGCGCACGGCGCAATCTAACCTTTTTACACTCCTGTTAATACGGAAAAGTACGCATTATTATATTTACGTGCAATCACTCAATCACTATTTCTCTGTGAATTCAATTTTGATGTAAAAGTTTATTAGCCAAGCATATAACACAAGTACGAAGGAAGAGAGCGACATGGGCGGCGTACAATTCTGGAGAGATGAGCTCGAGAGCTGCGGTGACTGTGAACTGAGAGCCAATATCTTCAACTCCACAGTTCTTCTAGCGCTTTGCTACGCGTGCGAAGCATGGGCCGTAACAAAGGCGGCAGAAAATCAATTACGAAGAGTGCAAACGGCTTTGGAAACGAAGATGGTCGGCATATCTCTACACCATTAGCGATTCTCCGGATTGCACAGTGAACAGATACGAGCAAGGTTCACGGTTCGAGACGTCATTCTTCATATCGATGAAGCGAAATACCATTTCGCTGGACATTTAGTGAGACGAAAAGACGGACGTTGGACTACCACCACTGTGCGCTGGGAATCACTCAGCAAGAAACGGCCGTCCTCCTCTATGGTGGCAGGATTCGCTCGCTTACCGGAACAACATCCGTACCTCTAACATCAACTCGATTAAGGTGCTAGTCCATTGGACAACACTGGCTCAAGATCAAACAAGTTGGCGAACAATCTGGGACCCGCACAAAACAAATCGTTGCTGAGGAACAGGTCGCAAGTATCTCAAGTTTAAGTGTCATAGAAGCACTACGGTTGAGCCGACACATATTTTTTGGTAATATGTTTATTATAGCTCTGGTGGCGATGTCCGTTCCTCCACGTGGTGCCACTGGAAACTGTTCGCCTCTGCGAGCTAAGCTAATCACGGACATTCGAGAACAGGGGACAGGCCCTAGTGACAGGCCGGCCTATGGAGATCCCATGTCACATCACATGGTTGATGACGTTAAGTGAGTATCGAGATAATGCTACGGCGTCCGCGGGAGCCGACGCGCACTCGCAAAGCCCGGCGAGTGTGAGAAGTATGCGAGGGTCCCTGATGCGAGGACGGCATCGGGGGGAAACTGAGCTAGTCCAAAAGTCCCGTAACGTAGGCAAGACCCGCGTAGCTACGCTGAATGTGGGTACGTTGACGGGCCGCTCGTGCGAGTTGGCAGAAGCACTGGAGCGAAGACGAATCGACTTATGTGCGGTACAGGAGACGAGGTGGTCCTGTTGTAAGTCGAGGGACATAGGCCGAGGCTTCAAGGCCATTCTGTGCGGCAGTCCCAGGACCACCAGCGGAGTTGGTGTAATCGTCTCCGAACGTTTCCGAGACGCGATTATAAGCGTGGAACGTTTTAATGACCGCTTGATGAAGGTCGTAGTCGCTGCTGAACAGCGTATGTATCATTTCTTCTCTGCATACGCTCCGCAGGCAGGCTGCTCTGAGAGAGCCAAGGATGGGTTTTGGACCCTGCTTGATGAAAAGACAGCAGAGGTACCGTCAGAAGACGCTGTCGTTATCGCAGGTGACCTCAACGGTCATGTGGGGACTGCGAAAGATGGTCGCAGCTGTCACGGCGGTTTCGGATATGAAGCACGTAACGCTGATAGTGAGCGAATCCTTGAGTATGCGGACTCGCATAACCTCATCATCGCGAACACCATATTTCGAAAGCGTGACTCCCATCTGGTGTCGTTCTATAGCGGGAGCACCAAGACACAGATCGACTTCATCCTTGTGAAGCATCGCGATCGAAAGCTGGTTACAGATGCGAAGGTGGTGCCGTACGAGACTGTCGCCACACAGCACCGTCCGCTGATATGCAATCTTAAGTTCGCCCCTCCGAGGCTGAGGCATGTCGAGCGATGCGGTCCACCGAGAATCAAGTGGTGGCGATTGAAGGAAAACGCTGCAGCTTTTGTTTCTCGTATTCGGTTGCCGACGGTGACAACCGTCGACGAAACATGGAAAGATGCAACCGATACGATTTTACAAGTTGCATGCTCTGAATTAGGCATGACTAAGCCTGGACGCCGCAAGATCGAGAAGCTGGCGTGGCTGTGGACTAACGACGTAAGAGAAAAAATCCGAGAGAAGAAAAAATTATATCACGCGTTCCTGCGCGAAAAGACTGCAGACAAATGGCGTATGTACCAGGAGGCGAAGAAAGCGGCAAAGAAGGCCGTAGCCGTTGCAAAAGCCGTCCATTATGATGATCTCAGCGATAAACTCGAGACGCGCGATGGTGAACGACATCTTTATCGACTTGCCAAGGCACGCCATCGTCAGGCCGAGGACATCGAGAAATTCTTGGGCATCAACGATGAGAATGGCCATCTACTGACGAACCGCAAGAGGGCTATGAAACGATGGCATGACTACTTCGAGAGAATTTCGACAGAAGAGTTTGCCCATCCGCCCATCCCTTGCGTCCCTCCTACGCACGGTCCTGTGCAGAAAATCACTGTGGAGGAGACGGAAGCGGCTTTGAAGAAGATGAAGCCAGGCAAATCAACGGGCCCCGATGATATAGCGGCCGACCTATGGAAGTTGAGGTGCTGGAGTCCTGCTGAGTGGCTAACGAAGTTTTTCAACCAGGTTGTTACGGAAAAAAAGGTACCTGAAGGGCAGTCCTGCGGACTGCACGAATTACCGTCCAATTCGCTTGCTCTCGCACAGCATGAAAATCTTCGAGCGAATTGTAGATGGACGTATTCGCGATATCCTCCAACTTTCCACCAATCAATGTGGCTTCGTAGCGGGCAGTGGCACCATCGATGCCATACATGCTGCTCGTCTTCTGGTAGAGAGACATCGCGAAAAGCAGAAACCGCTGCACATAGCTTTTCTCGACTTAGAGAAAGCATTTGATCGTGTACCGCGTGAGGTTATATGGTGCGCCTTACGACAACACGGTGTTCCCGAAGAGCTTATTGAGTGGGGGCGCATACTTTACTCTGGTCCAAAGAGAAGTGTGCGAGCGCCAGCCGGCACATCGGCGGAGTTTCCTATCTCCGTTGGTGTTCACCAGGGCTCTGCGCTTTCCCCGCTCCTATTCATTGTCGTAATGGATGCCATTTCGAGAGACCTTCAGAAGCCTGCTCCCTGGACGCTGCTGTATGCAGATGACGTAATGCTTGCAAGCGAAGAGAAGAGCGAACTCGAGCGACAAGCGCAAGCTTGGTACGATCGCTTGGCGATGTTCGGGCTCAAGCTAAACGTCAAAAAATCTGAGCACTTGACGACAGACGTAAACGAAGCCGGGTCCATTGGGATCAATGGCACTGCGCTAGTACGAACGACAAATTTCAAGTACCTTGGATCTGCAATTGCGTCTGATGGTAGTCTGACGTTCGAGGTGAACTCGCGCGTGAGCGCAGCGTGGTCCAAATGGCGCTCGATGACAGGCGTTTTATGCGACAGGAAGATACCGGAACGCCTTAAATCGAAGATCTATAGAACCATCGTCCGACCAGTAGCGATGTATGGAGCTGAGTGCTGGCCTGCAACCAAGGAGGTTGAGACTCGCCTCAGCGTAATGGAAACGAAAATGCTGCGATGGACGGCTGGTGTTACGCGTCTGGACCGTATTCGCAACGATGAAATACGCCAGAGGTTTGGTGTCGCTCCAATTGCTGACAAGTTACGTGAAGCTCGCCTTCGGTGGTATGGCCACGTTCTTCGAGCTAGTGATGACACTGTTAGGAATATTGGCCTTAACATAGATGTGCCCGGAAAACGGCCTAAAGGGCGGCCGAAGCAGCGATGGCTTGATACGTTGCATGTGGACCTAAAGGTTGCTGGTATCCATCCCGATCAAGCATTTGATCGCGTAAAGTGGCGTCCACACCAGAATAGCGGACCCCGCCTCGAAGCGGGACAAACGCTGAAGAAGAAGAAGAAGAAGAAGAAGAAGAAGATGTTTATTATAACTCTATATCGCTTCTAATAGAACAGCTAGAGAAACCGAGACTGCCCGGGTGGTCTTTTACAAAGATTGGGTGACGCACTTCTACTTGTAACAGGTAAGTAACGAACTGTAACAACACGACTGCTTTTTCAAGATCAGCTGGGGCCTACAACGACGCTCTCATACTATGCGGTTTGTTAAAGGAAATATGCGGTCAATCATTTTCAACACATGCCAAACGTCCATTCAACAGCACAGTCACAGCTTGGGTTATAGTGACACTGTCATGCTATGCGGTTCATCGTATAAAAAGGCGTACAATTTAGCATTCAACATTTTTCACTCATGTTCATGTAAGCAAGCAGGCAAGCATTTAATAAGATCACAATCACAGTTTTGGTAATAGGGCAGAGTCTTTCTTGCAGTCGAACAGGTGCTTTTAGGGAGTGACTGAGTCATTCTGGCATGTAAAATTCATGGCCCAGAGTTCATGTACCATATCGCTTTCGATATAGCCTGTAGGTGGTGAGCTTGCGTACACATAGTCGCTGTAGTCCTTGCTTTTGTATTCACGAAAGCTGTACTCGGAAGAGCAGGTGACATTTGCCGGGTCAACGCAACGTTGGAAATACACAAACAACCCTGTGAACATGAATCCTGTCTTGTTATACTGCTCGCCGAAGAACAAGCGGACATCGGCACCTGAAAAGGTCGCGCTAACTATGAATTGAATTGTTTTCATTGTTTTCCATTAAGGAATATGGTATGTAGACGTAAAAATTCCAAGTAAACCGATATTATACATTTGTTCTATTCCACTGCATATATACCATTTTACGTCCAATTGGACACTTTCAAATTAATTTTGATACTCTTTTAAGCTAGCTTATGGAAGACTTTTGAAATCAGAGCGAACACTTCCAAATCGGATTCAACGTTTTCTACAATAAACTAGAAACTCTCCAAAAGGTTCGAATAAGTTTCACTCAAGAAAAAGTTTAGTGCGACTTTCTTTGATGACAGCATTTAGACAATTAATCCAATAAAAGCTGCGGCAAGCTTTTCCAGTGCAATGCGCGATCCCGATTCTTTAATGCGCTATATAATTGCTTCTTTGTTGAGATTTTTTCAAATTTTAAATTATTATTTTTATCTGAAAAATTGAAAGTTTTTAAAATTACTACACTTATTGACACAGTGAGCTGAAAACTTTCAAAAAAAAAAGTGTTAGAAATTTAGCATTAGTCATGACAGATTTTGCTCGAACAAAAGTGGGGGTCTGCCTGAAGGTGTTCCGATTTGGAAGAATTTTTTTGGTTTGAACGTCTTGAATCTAGCCCAGAAGGGTACACTATTTTGATTGGAAAGTGTTTGATTTAATTTGACAAGTGTGTGTCTAATTTGACTTCAAAAATAGTATACAGTACCCTCCCGTTATATCGCTCCCGGATAAGAGCGGCTCGACATAATGTAGATTTTTTCAGCTTACCTTAAAATAGCATGATTTTGCCATACGGACACAAAATCTACACCGTAACCTTATCGCTTTCTTCCCGCTCCGCGGCTTCATGCTTATCCGCAAAGTCGTCAAAAACTCATTCTCCACGTCGCCATTGCACTGGGCGGTTGCGTTAGGCCTCGTGCATACTTGCCCGTCGTCGAGATGGAATCGCGGCGATGAGTTTTGCAGAACGACGCGAAAGAATTTGAACTTCTTAGTGCTCGTCGCATCGCCCTTCGCTCTGCAAGGGAGCGCGACGGCGATCCGTCCAGGACCAACGCTAAACACCGCGCGCGGCGCGAAAAAGTATGCCATGCCCGCGATGGGCGCGGGAAGCCATCGCGCATGCCGACGGCATGCCTGTTGCGGAGGCCGCGGCGAAGTTTCTTTAACTAATCGACCGCGTGCGGCGGAATGGCCATGAACTGAGCGCGGCGATGGAAGTATGCCCCCGGCCTTAGCCCTGGTTTATAGTTGCGCCGCTGCCCGGCGCGCCACCATAGTCGAAACAGATATCGATCAGGCGCCGCAAAGAATCGATATCTATGTCGATCGTGGTGCCGCGCCGCGTGGTGGCCTAAGTATAAACTAGAGCTTAGCCATCGCTCCGGTATCACACTTTGCCTGGGGCCAGTGTTCAGAGCACATTTTTGGTGAAGCGATACCCGAACAATGGAAAAAATTAACTGTTGTGGCCCACTGGAGAAGTGAACTTCCAGTCAAAGCAGAGAATACATAAGAACACATAAGAACCTAACAGGAGCAATATTCGCGCGTATGCCTAAAAAGATTACGGTGTAGAAGCTGTGTCTGTATAGTAGAATAGTTTCTATTTACCTTTACGACGATACAAACCATCTCCGCTTAAGACGTGTCGGATACAACGCTACTCCCGTTATAGCGCGGTTTTCAGAGAAACACTACGTTCAAAGTGACTCCCGTTATAACGCAGCCAGGGCTTGATTTCGGTCCCACACAAAAACGTACGACGAGCAAGATACTGATCTCCTCTGTGATCAGACCTACTACTATGTTCATAGTCACGAGCGACACCCGTGCCATAATGTTTTGGATGTATAAGTAATATAATAAGTAATATAAGTCAAAGTTCTTAGTGCGTGCGCCCACAAAACTATTCATAGACAGCAATATGCCGAACATGGTGGGAAACTGTCGTTAAGGGCCTGTTCATACTTCGAGCAATAAGAGCGACTGGGGCGACGGACATAGTGTGGTGTACGTAATTAATTACGTACTCCACACTCCATCGCCGACGAACGTAGTGTGGAATACGTAATTATTTACAAACACCACACTATGTCCGTCGCCCCGGTCGCTCCAGTCGCTCCAGTCGCTCATGTCGCTCTTGTCGCTCAAAGTATGAACAGGTCCTAAAAGTTGCCGTATTTTGGGAGATACCGGAGCGTCAGAAGATGTGGCGTGACATTCACATTATTCAAATTAATGCTCCACACTTATGTTTTAAGCCTGGAGCAGCTGCAATAGGTGCTAATCATTGTTACAGGGTGTTTCGTTGCGATGCGAACTCTCGCCATGCAGAACTTGTGATGTACCCTCTGCTCAATTACAGCAACAAAGCTGTTGTATAGCACTCAACGTTTCCAAATCATGGAAGAGTGTCATTTAAGCCATTTTGAACGAGGATAGCTCGGGTGAGCTCGCGGTTAACCAACGCTGATAGTATAGTGGGCAAACACAACAACAGGTTGCACATTATTGTTGTTGTCCACGTCTAACCTACGTCTGATACTCATTATTCCTCACACATACTCGTCATATTTATACATATAACAGAGTATCTCCAAGGACAGGGGGAAGCGTTCGTTCCCTACACGATCCCTCCCGCCGCACACTTCCCGTCCTATCGCGCCGCGGTATAAGGTTCGTTAATTGGCGTGACGTCGTCCAAAAACCTAACAGCTGATAGGTCATGATTGGGAAGCGCTTCTCATGGGGAACTCCGAAGCCATTTTTTCAGTTCGGTTGTAGAAACATTTGACGAAAGGAGAACGTTGCTATTCTCCCTGGATTCTTTAAACTTCGCCACAACTAGAGACTATGGGTGATTCAGGTCAGGAGTCGGTGGTCTCTACATTGAAGGCTTACCTGGACTTAGCCCTCGTTTATACTTGTACCGCTGCGCGGCGCGGCACAATGGTCGGGATAGATATCGACCGGGCGGGGCGAAAAATCGATATCTATGACGATCGCAGTGCCGCGCAACATTAGTTCACCGTCCCCCCATTTTAAAGGATGTTGCAGTACTTGTCGGGAAAGGGCGGACGCTTCTGTTCTGAGCAATGTGGCGGGACCTTAAGAATGCCTTGGCGCAGCTGAAAAGTCCCTTTCTTCAAAAGTGGCGTACAAGATTCTGACTCTTGTTTCAATAACGAAATCTGTTCAGGATAGAACTGCCAGTCAAGGGAAGCGATTAGAAATGCGATGACTCCATATGATGGCGGTGACCCGGACATCTCGTCCTCCGCGTGCACTTTGCTCCGCCCTTTTCTGTGGGCAGTGTAGGGAACACCTCTCCGCCTAAGGACAGCGCTTCGTTAGTAATCTGAAGTTGTTTTATGCCTTCACACTCTCCTCATGGTCACAATATTTCAATGCTGTATGTCATATTTAGGCAATTAATGCGATTTTAGATAATTCTGTGCGCAAGAGAGTGTAAAAAATGTCAACTCCGGTTAAGACGCGACTCCCGTTATTTTTCCGATCCCCTCGAACGCATTATAACGAGAGGGGACTGTGTTATAAATTTCTCAATTATTAGACAACGTTTGAGTTCTACCTTATTATTAAAAAACTTCCTACTTACCTAGTAGTTAAAGTATTCAAAAAAGCTCTGTGCGGGCAACTGCCTTAAAAAATTATTGTGCGTATTCTTATTCTATCCTGTTCTTATTGCGGAATCACAACGTGCATAGGACTAGGCTAAACACTGCATTTCTCATTTCTTCGTACAGACAAAACTGTTAAAATAAACGCTTCGGCTTTCTTAAATAAAAGATCGAGTACACTACCAAACAGCTTACCCGTTCTGGTAAAGACTGGGACAGGAGCACATGCGTTGCTTGGTGTAGGAAAGGCATGAATGCTGAAAACCGTTGGGATATTTAGGTTTTATTGCCATGTACTCCTTTAGAAAAGGGAAACGCTGCTTACGTGCATCTGCTTTTGTAGCCTCCTACAAGTTCCCGATTGTCGACTGTTGCTGGCGCAGGATAGTGAACTCGAAATCCCCGCTTATTTTCTCTCTCGACCAAGCGCCTAGTGGCGCAACCTGTGTTTTGGTTCGAAACCGTGGTACTTTCTGGTTTCGTATTCGACTTCGCCGGTGCAGCAACGCTAACTGCCCTGTCGCACGACGACCGAACCCCTGTCCTTGCTATTCTGTAGACATTTTCAAGTGCTATCTGCTGAGTGTTACCACTCATGTAGAACTTTCACATCACCTTGGAGGAGAGCTGCTCCTAAAACAGAATTAAATCATTAAGCGCGAACTGTGCCGCAATAGAAAGCAGTTGAGATAGGCTATTCTTCTGTGCCTTCCAGGTTTGTTATAAAATTATTTATTACTACGGCCGACGTTTCGAATAACTCGTCTTCTTCAAGGCCTGAAAGAAGCTCGAAATGTTTCCGTCTGTGAAGCTGTATGGGTCAGAAACATCGTACCCCTTTGGTTTGTATCAACCAGTCCTCGAAGAGACAGGCAGAGAACCCAAATCTAGTGAGCTAACCCACCGATACTCCGCCAGCGCAAGAAGAACGACTCAGCTGGCCACCATGGAGCAATTGAGAAGCACTTTGGCGGTCAAATTTACTGCACAGTGCGCTGGATGTATATTTGACATACATCCAGTACATGCTTGCTTTTAAAAATAGATCCAATACTTAAGATCATCATCGAATGATCTGGCCGATGAATAAAAAAACACCCTCTAAATGATGAAAATATTGACTCAATGAGCTATATTCAGAATGTAATCTTTGCGTGCAATTATTACCCGAAAGAGAATGGGTTCCCCGCGCCAACCAAAAATAGGTTATCGGATCAACATTTTTAACATTTACTGGGCGTTTCTCTCTTTATCTAATAATTAATTTAAAGCTAATTTCAAATAATATTTTTAAGCACATTATTATCGGAGCAGCACTAAAAAAGAGACGGAGAAGGCTTTTTTGTGATTTCTCAGCCCGAAAGAATTAAACTCTTGCTTCAGATCGGTCACTTAGCCAAATGCAGCAAGTGTTAGTAAGTAGTGGTCGCGCATACTGCAAAACTTTCCGTTGAGTTATAGTTGGTCTTCATTCGACTTTAACATTATTAACATTAGAATGGAAGCAAGAAGTATTTTGACGGATAGTGATAAAGATATATTTGATATACTTTTGCGTAAACATAGTATGTTTCATTTTATTATTACCTCTTCAAATAACCGGTAAGTTTCCGTGTTGAAATACACATTGTATGATAATTTTTAACACATTTAAAAATAAATAAATAAATTAAATAAATTAAAAATAGGAGTACATAAAAATTACATAAAAGTATTAAAAATCGATAAAAAATAAATAAAAAATACCTTAAAAAATCAAGACCAACAAGAAATTAAAATCACCAAAACAAAAGTTAGTTATAAATAAATGGTTAAAACTAAAATTATAAAAAATAAATAAAACTAATAAATAAATTTTTTTAAATTATATTAAAACACTTTTAAAAAATAGTAAAAAATATTTCGCCTAATAAATACTAGCAACTAAATTAATTAGTTACCTTCTTCACTGATAAGCCTCGGGGTAACTAATTACAAACATGTTTTGTATGAAGGTAGAGGCGAAACAAAACATGTTATAGTTGTTGTTAGCTGTCGTTGTTTTAGATGTTATTGTCTTTTAAATAAAATTGTTGTGTCGTTGTATTTTATGTTGTTGGAGAGCTATTTAAAAAAAAATACAATATTACTTTCAATAAAGGATAACATAAGAAATATTTAAATAATTTTATACATAAATCTACAACTATTTCTATTTGCTTTTGCGCATGATGTCGTTCTATGATATTAGGTTGGGATCTATCCTAGTCCTGGGGGGGGGGGGGGGGGCACATAACTAAAAAGTATTATATGTAACAAATTCACTTGAGACTTAACGAGCGGCTCCTACAGAGCAACATGGGACCTAAACAAGAAAAGTCACAAAGTAAAAAACGAAAAAAAACATCTGTTGCGGTTGTAAGCAGGCAAATTTGTGTGTCGTCCTCACCATGTTAGATCCTGGTTCTAACATGTCAGCCGGCGGTAGGTACGCGGCATGCCTCCATTCCGTCGCTCTTTGCCCGCCGAGTCGGTTGTAAAACCGCGTCGATTTTTTATTTTTTGTTTATTCTTTCGTTTTTGGTTTCTTTTAGGTTTCATCTTGTTCTTCAGGAGCCACTCGGTAAGTCTCAATTCATTTTGTTACCTACTTTTTATTTGTGTGGCCCCCCGGACTAGGATAGGTCCTTAGGTTGTCCGGAAAGTCTTCAGCGCTCTAAGTGCTTCACTTTGAACTACCATAACCTTCTCAAATCTTATCAGATCTAGTCGAAATAAGCATCGTTTGAATCATCACACTTTCGATAACGGGCCGATACCAATCGACTTATTCCATCAGCGAAAAAATTAGGTGGTCGACATTCGACAAAACTCACGAGAGCTGTTTTGGCTTGGTCCTGATTGGTGAAAGTTTTGAAAGTGTTTGAAAAGGTGGTAGTCGGTTGGGGAGACGTGTGGGGAATATGGCGGATGAGGCAGAACTTCAAACCTTAATTCGTCATCTTCTCAATTGTGAAACTCGAAGTTGTCCATTATTTATTGGCAACGTTTCGGACCCACAGCCCTTCTTCAGTTGTAAAATAACTGTGCTGCATATAGCACACATATATGCTCAACAGAACAACTGACGCTTTACAGACCTGGAACCTCACGGGAAAGAAGGAATGGGGAAGCAAGGACTTCCTATTGGGAGGTTTGGCCATAAATGAAGTGCAGGGTCTCTGCGCTCCCCATATACATCCGCGGACAGTTACCGGTCTCCCGTCTCTCAATGTCGTCATTATCCTCAGTAGTCACGCCGTGCGCCATCAGAGACCGATAAGGTTCAATAAATATAGGACAACTTCGAGTTTCACAATTGAGAAGAAGGCGATACTAGAATGAATCTCAGGAAACAAACAATCTTAAGGAATCCTTAATTCGTTCAATTTTCGAATAGTGATTTGTGAAACGTGTGGGCGGGCGTTGTCGTGCCAAAGAATCGGCCTCTTCTGCTGATCAATGCTGACTGAAGTTGACGCAATTTTCGATGCATTTCGTCGATTTCCTTACAGTAAAACTTTGCTGGTGACCAAACCTGGTGCCTTGTTGTAATGGATCACACCAGCCGCCGACCACCACCCAGTGACCACTAGCTTTTTGATGGAGGTTCGCCCTTGGAGAATGCCTAGAGGGTTGGTCGAAGTCGTCCAACCACTGTCCGAATCGTTTTCTGTCATCATACAGAATCCACTTTTATCAGAAGTGATGATTCGATTCAAAAACGAGTCAGCTTTGTGCCGTAAAAGTAGAGAAAAACAAATCTCGAAGCGTGACAGTTTTTGCCGCTTACTCAACTCGTGGGGCACCCACTTTTCGAGCTTTTTCACCTTCCCGAGGCGTTTCAAAGCATCCGCAACAGCAGCTTTACTGAAGTCCAGCTCTTTCGCAATCCCGCGAACTGTTTGGGATGGTACCAATTCCTTCAACTGGTCGTCCTGGACTGCTCTAGGTCTATGGGGGTCGCCTTTGAGGCTAAAATCTCCGGTCCGAAATTTGTTAAACCAGTGGTGCACAGTGCTTTCTCCAACACTATTAGTACTACGAGAATCTCCACCCTGTATGTTGTCCCATAAGTCCTTGCAGTTTTCTTCAACGAATCACTGCAGATTTCGCCGGCGGTCTCTTGCATAGCGCTGCATAGCTTCGAAAGAGAATGATTCGCTCTATCAGAGCATGTATTGCATTTCCTTTTTCCATCATGAATTTTGTCAATTTTTAGGTCGTTGAAGTGAAAAGTGAAAAAGTGAAAAAGTAGCTATTTGCGCACTTGTTCTCTCCGCTTAGGTTTGTAATTTTTGCGCAGTTTTTTATAGCACTTGGAAGACAATGTTCTGTTCTACAAGAATATGTGTTGGTCCTACTTTTTCACTTGCCCTTTATTGATTTTTAGGCCATCAAACTGGGAATTCCGACTTTCCCGTCTGAATTTTTACCAAAACTCCGGATTTGTGGTTGAGCTTTTTTTTGGTGTTATATGTCGTTTGGAAGAGGATCACCTGTATCACCTGTCGTCCCGTTGATCATCGACTTGCTCGAGCGGGCGCCAGCAGCGTCTCCATTCGTCCCTGTCGCGTGCCAGAGTGGTCCAATGGATCCTCCTCGCTCGAGGGACACGAAGAGCGTCATATCGGTCATTCAGGGCTTTCACGAAGAAGTCCGACCAACGCGTTGGTGGGCGTCCTGGTGTTCTTTTGACATCCCGCGGAATCCAGTCTGTGACGGCTCTCGTCCAGCGGGTGTCTGCGAATCGCATTACGTGGCCGGCCCACCTAATTTTCGACGACTTGGCCCATGCGACAGCGTCTCTGATCTTCGAACGTCGGCGAAGCTCGGAACTCCGGAGGCCTTCTCTCACTTGCGTGAGTCGTGTCACTCCGAGCATCGTCCTCTCGATTCCACGCTGCGCGACGCTGATCGCGTGTTCATCCTGCTTTCGTATAGCCCAGGTCTCTGAGGCGTATGTTAGGGCAGGAAGAACAGTGGAGTCGAATAGGTGGGCACGGAGTCGGACGTTCTTCGTTTTCTTCACGACTTCTTCGACGCTCTTGAAAGCTCCCCAAGCCGCTCGTTTCCTCCTGCTCAGCTCTGGTGCTAGGTCGTTGGCCATGTTGACTTCGCGACCCAGATACACATAGCTGGAGCATTCGGAGATGTTCGTTCCGTTGAGCGAGAATGGGGCATCAGAAACCCATCCGTTCTTCATGAACATCGTCTTCGTAAGATTCAGCTGCAGTCCAACGCTTCCACATACACGATCGAAGTCGGCCAGCATTCGCTCCGCCTGAGTGATGCTCGGTGTTATGAGCACGATGTCGTCAGCGAAGCGAAGATGGTGCAGTTGCCGGCCGTCGACCTTCATTCCCATGTCATCCCATTTTAGTTCGCGCATGACGTTTTCGAGGGTGGCGCTGAAGAGCTTCGGGGATATGGTATCCCCTTGTCGAACCCCTCTCTTCACGTCAATGACGACGTGGTTGTAGAATGGTGAGATCTTGGTCGTGAATCCACTGTACAGCTCTCGAAGGACTCTGATGTACTGAGTAGGAACGCCCTGGGTGAGCAGGGCTTCCATGACCGCTTCAGTTTCGACGGAGCCGAATGCCTTCTTCAGGTCGATGAACGTAAGGCACAGCGGCAGCTTGTACTCTCGCGACACTTCGATGAGCTTCGTAATGGTGTGTATGTGGTCGATCGTGCTGAATCCTCTCCGAAATCCTGCTTGTTCGCATGGCTGTCCTTCGTCCAGCGTTCTACTAATCCTATTCAGGATGACTCGAGTGAACAGCTTGTAGACTACGGACAACAGGCAGATCGGGCGATAGTTGCCAATGTCGTGCAGGTCTCCCTTCTTGTACAGCAAGACGGTCTTGCTGGTCTTCCACTGAGATGGAACCTTGCATTCGGACAGGTAGCGTGTGAAGAGCCGCGCCAAGGTGTTGATGAGCGCTGGCGGGAGGTTCTTCAGGTGTTCAGCTCTGATCCTGTCAGGACCGGGTGCTGTACGTTTCTTCACCGACGAGATGGCGTGTCGGATCTCGGAAGGGAGAACAGAGGGGACGAGGTATCCATCCTGCGGAAGATGGCGTGGGGCAGGTGGACGTGGCTATCGAAGAGATCGGAGAAGAAGTCGTGGATGACTTTCTCCATGGTCCTTCTGGAAGAGGTGACGGTTCCGTCAGGACGTCGGAGAGCGGTCATCTTGGTCTTGAAGTTGGCGAAGTTCCGGCGGGCATTGCGGATGCTCAGCCCTGCCTCTGCTGCTTCAGCCAACACTTCCGCCCTTCTCTCCTTCAGATCTTCCTTTATCGCCGCTCTGCATAGCTTTGCAAGCTCGGACGTCAGTTGATAGTTGCCTGACGCTCGTGCTGCTCCACGCTGGCGTATCAGCTCGAGAGTTTCCGGAGACAGGCGTCTCTTGGTGGTCTTCAAGCTCTCGGCTCCCTTAGCACTATCGTGGAGATGGTGCACGAAGCGATCGTATTCCTCGTCGACGTTGTCCATGACGGCATCTTCCCAAAGGCCGACAAGAGAGGTGTAGAGATCCCAGTTGATGGTCGTTCTGGGACTCCTCTTCTTGAACTTCGCGGCCTTCTCTCCTTGACGCGAAAAGCGGAACCTCGCGCGAAGGAGGCGGTGGTCCGATCCCGTGTAGAACTTGGGGACAACGGAGACATCGGTCAGGCAAGACTTGCGATTGAAGATGATGTGGTCGATCTCGTTGTGGAACTGGCCACCGGGGGATTCCCAGGTCCATCGTAGGGAGGGAGGCTTCTGGAACTGCGAGTTTCCATGGATGGTCTTGGTCGACATGATAAACTCAGACAGCCTTTCACCTTGCTCGTTCCACTCCAAACCTTGGGTTCCGATGTGAAGTTCTTCCGGCGACCTTCGTGGCCCGATCTTGGCGTTGAAGTCGCCGACGATCACCTTGTAGAAGGTGTGATCTTCCTTATAGAACTTCTCCAGCTCCACGTAGAAGGCCTCGACGTCTTCGTCGTCGTAGTCGGATGTTGGGGCATACGCGACGAACACAGTCAAGGCTGGCACGGAGCCACATCGCTTCAGTCGCAGACGTCCGATTCGGCTTGTCAGAGACTCGTACGAATCGATGTTCATGGCCAAGTGCGTGTTGACGAGGACACCAACGCCGCCTACTCCCCTGCTGTCGCATGTTCCGAGGAACAGTTCTTCTCCGGAGTCGTAGGCGGCGTGTAGGGGGTGGTGTCTTCTCGTCTCGGTCAGTCCGATGACGTCGTACTTGATCTTCCTGGCTTGCATCATCAGGTCCTCGACGGATGCTTCCGACGCAAGCGTGCGGGCGTTGTAAGTACAGATCGTCATCCTAGTCCTTCTCAGTTTGCGCAGCCTGGTTAGGCCCTGATATTTTAGCAGCCTCTCCGTACTCGTCCTTCCCATCGCTGCAGAAATGGGGGCTCTTTCGGGGTCAGGGGAATGAGGCCCTTTAGTGCTGCTGTGTTTGACTGGAATACAACACGGGTAGCTAGTCAGGCTCTGTCGTGCGGGCGAAGAACTCCGGGCAGCCAGCCAGACTGCCCGAAGGGACGGGGCGAGACTTAAGGCGGCCTCGAATCGCCTTACATGTACTCCCAGTCTACCGAGTGCAAGCTTTTGGCCGAGCCGACACAGTTACAATCCGCACAGTCACGGACACATCCACGCACACTGTGCACGAACATGCCGCTCCCACGCACAAGGAACGCATCGACCCGACACAGCAGGAGCAAGGAGTCCATCCCCTGCATCCCACCTGCGTCTCTGGGCAGTACACGGTCGCATTTGGTTCGCGTTTAATTCCCCTATCCACCACCCGGGATGCTCCACGTGGCCCTGTGACAATCGGCCCGAGATCCCTCTTAATAAGGAGCCCGATATCTCTTTAACGGAGGAGATCCGTGGATGGAAGAGGATGTCTTGTTCAATAAGAATTTGTGTCGCGTTTATTGGCTCACGCTGATTTCTGTCGAAAATCAACAACTGAAGAAGGAGAAGGAGTTCTTGGTGAAGACGATTTTTCTCTTTTTGGCATTTTGTTGATATGCAATAGAAATCAACAAACGCGACACACATTCTTATAGAACAAAACATTCTCTTTCGAATAACATATAACATCTTCCCAAAAAGTCCAACCACAGAGCAGGAGCTGTCGGAAAAAATAACCATCCTCCTTCGGACATCCAAAATTGGTGACCTAAAAATCAATAAAGGACAAGTGAGCAAATAGCACTAACACATATTCTTGTAGTACAGAACATTGTCTTCCAAATGCTATAAAAAACTGCGCAAAAAATTACAAACCCTGCGGGGAGAACAAGTGCGCAAATGGCTACTTTTTCACTTTTTCACTTTTCACTTCAACACCTAAAACTTGACAAAATTCAGGATGAAAAAAGAAGTGCAATATAAGTTCTGACAGAGCAAATGATTCTCTTTCGAAAGCTATGCAGCACTATGCAAGAGACCGCCGGCGAAATCTGCAGTTAATCGTTCAAAAAAAACTGCAAGGACTTATGGGACAACCTAATAGTAGAAAAACATGTATCGTTTTCGCTGACTTCTTGAACCAAACGAGCTACGGGCCCTCGAATACGGGGTGCAGTAGCGCACCGTCAGCATGTGCCCACGTGCATGCGCGTGCTGTTGTATGGGAGGCGGCGAAAGGCTCTGTGGCAAGCGAGTCGGTGGCTCAGCAGGTGGCGGGGCTTCTTCAAAGGTGCTCCGTCAGACGTTCGACTCCCGTGCTATACACTATTCTTGTATTTTTTCATAATCGCTGCTTCCTTCACCAATTTTTCCTACACATCTCCTACACATTTATTTCACTCTAAATTGTCAAAAGGGTCAGGTCAGATTTGTTATCAACGCCCCAGGACATCAACAGCCCTAGTTACCCGTACCTGCTATAACCTACCGTAGTTATCCGGAATTTTAAAAACGCATGCCAGATTCGTGATCAGCATCCTAAATAACCCCCATAGGCGAAATTTGGGCAGAATCAGTGATTATGACCTCGACAGCTCCAGGACCAGGATTATTTGTAAAAATAAAAAAGCTTTTATCAAATCTTAACGAAGGAAAAGTGTAGCGAATGTTCCCGACTTTTAAAGAATTCTAAGAATTTGTCCAAGTCACCAGTCGAATAAACGCTAGGCCTTGGCAAAAGACCAAGAGGAACAAACCAAACTTGTATAACGGTATAAGAGATTTTTATTTAACGATTTAAAAAAAGATACAGTTCTCGGCCACCTGAACAGTGTAGTTAACAGACAGATGTGTGCAATCCGTGTCATAGAAGCAAAATTTGGCGCATTCATCAATGTTGTCGAAGATCATATCGTGCTTCAAATCTCCTTGAAAGTCCTCTGATATTTGCACAAATGTGCACGCCATCAGGATCAATGTCTGAAAACCTTCAAATTTTTCTCCAAGAGTGCAGGGAGTAAAGAACAGTAAAAAAACAGAACAGATTCTGTTGTTGCCATCTCTGGTCTACCTATTTCTGCTGTTTAGCTCTAACGGTCGCTTGAAGAGAGAAGCAATAGGGCTGCCGGCAAGGAAGCTATATGAGCTATGAGTTTGGACTGACAAAACTGGTGCATGTTACTTAAGCCTTCTTAGTCGAGAACATCAATTTTTAAAAACTGAAAACTTTGAAAAATGCTCCACTATCTACTTTTCGATTCTAAATGCTTTTTTCAATAATTTCAGCGATTAGCCGGATCTGCTTGGTCTAATTTCAGAAAAATTTATGCGAGTGCTACAGCGTTTTTTAAAAGGGTAATTTGTTGCTCAATTGACTTTTTTTATTAACTTTGTAATAAAACTCGACTTGGTCAATTTCTTAGTGACAACGTTTTGGATTTAAGCCCTTCTTCAGGTCCAAAACAGTAAAATTGCGCACCTCTACAACAATACTATACTCACAAATGGTGAAGTTTATAGGCAGACCTGGACATCACGGGAAGAACAACAACACTATATTTACAAATGGTGAAATTTATGGGCTACTCTGGAATCACAGGGCGCAATGGTCTTTGGGGTACTTATATATTTTATGGTTAGTGGGTAGCGACCGCTGTCTCATACTTCCATGCGGCATCATTGTCAGCTGGTCACGCCGCGTACCCTAATAGGGTGATAAGCCCCATTGCACTCTTCATTTCATCTCTCCGATTTATTGGTGGTTCCCAGTGCTTTATCACCAGCGCTTTCTTGATCCTCATTTCCACCGGATCTTTCAGATTCCTGTATAGAATCGAAACTGCCAACCTGCTTCTCATTGCAGGGCCTCGCGTTTGCTTGTAGCACACATTTCGGAACCGGAATGTGATCACTTCGACCACTCTTCTAGGCAGCTTCTTCACATATTCCCTGTTCAACCCGAAAAGTTGAAGGTTTTGGTGATGCAACTGTAACAGCTGCAAGCAGGCCTCAACAGCTCTTTGAGTATCATCGTTCGTGTACAGGGCAACCACGTCAGAACTTTGATAATCCAGTCGCTGTTCATCACGAAAGTTGCACTGCCTAAGTTGTTCGAGAAAATGCTGTGCGTTTCGTGGGTAAGCTGGAACGTACGAGAGCAGTGGCGATAGCAGGTGTTGCAGAAACCAGCTAATTCGGTCAGCTGGTCCGCCGCAGGATGACACGATGGGCCTTGTTTTGATAGAAGCGTTATCGAATTGAGTCTCGTTCCCTTCTCCTGCCAACTTGTGAGTTTTCACTAGCTGCTAGTAATATGACCTTTTTATATATAAAGATTCTGTTTGTGAACTAACTCGATTTAGGAGGCTATACGGATAACAGTGATAATTACTGTTGTTTTTGTCTAATACTTTATCTTTTATTCTCCAGACTTGTTGAATTCTGTTACAGCTAGACTATGTCAAGCCAGTATGTTGCCTATACAAGGAAACGTTCTTTCTCAATACAAAGCTCAGGTAATAGCAAATTTTGACGTACCTGGACTGACGTGAGTGCAAGGATAGAAACCAGGCGGAGAGCATACATTCTTTGCTCTGTGAGAGCAGGCGTGTGTATCTCTAAAGGTATCGAACGCCTTCGACCTTCAAATAGAATCATTCATCAGTTTCCATTGTGTTCGCATTACAAAGTTGACATGGACGACCTTATTAGTAGATCAAGACCATTAGTTTCCAATTTTGGTTAGGTTTTCTCTATGTAGTCAAAGTCCTATTTTGCATTCTAGTTTTTGAATACGTTTCCAATGCTTCTTTACCATTTTTTCATTTCGAAATAGCATTATCTTAGCTGGTCATCTTGACTCTGCCATGGTTTTCACGTTAACTTACGTTGTTAGCCAAGATCTTTGTGCACAGCGACACCAATAAATAAACAAATAATTAAATAAGGTTCCGACGCCTCTGAAGCTCGGACGACTTTCCATAGATGTTGTTCTACAGTTTTTAAGCTTTCTTGGAGATCTCAATCAGCTTAGAGACGTTGTCTTAAGTGGAAGCGCATGTCTAAAAACCTGCACCATATCCGAGCACAGGTTTCTAAAGACGAGAAGAAGGCCACCATGCCGTAACGCTAGGCCCACTATATCCAGCAGGAGATCTCGACGAATTCTGCTTCTACGCCTGATAAACGACACAGATCAGCGATCTACACAACGATGAGCACAGCGAAGAATGCGTTGAAAATAGAATTGCTGGAAAGCTTAATAGGTGAAGAAACTCAAAAAAAGTTTATCTGTGTCACAAAATGTAGAAGAAGATCCTTGACTCGATAGAGAAGGCAAACGTTGACACAATATGAAGACGGCAGTAATGTGGGTCATCCTAGTCCTTAACAAATGATTGGTTCTAGTGTTACTTTCTGCATTGTTGTTTGTTCTTTGATGTAAAACCTAGAGCCTTTCTGGAAGCTATTATAGTTGTGCTTGATTGACCTATTCGAATAGGTATTCGAATGATTTTCATTCAAATTTGAGTATTCGAATTCAAGTGCTCAAAAAATCGCGTTTTCGAATATATTCGAAATTCGAATGCTCAAAAATTGCGGGTATTCGAAACCATTCGATTATTTGAAAACTTTGTGAGAGCACAACTATAGAAGCTATGTGAAGTTTGTTTTGAGGAAACGTCGTTGTGCAGAAACATGAAATTACACAACGAATTTTGTGCTAAATCGTTTAGCCATGATTATCAGCCCTAAGTGGTGAACCTAATGCTTGCTAGATGAAGAGGATAAACTTTGAATAAGCGTAGAAATTGGGCCTATTTTGTGAAAATGCAGCCGCACATCCAAGAGATATACGTATGGCGAGTGAAGAGCGTATATTTCGTATAGCTGTCACAATTTTTACAGTACCTTCTCTTGAAGGCTTTCCTTTCATTGCAACCCATTTATTTTAATACGACCTGTCAGTTGTGTGCCCATCACGCTCGTGGCTTTCAATGAGTATTTGGTTTCCGCGGAGACGCTGAAGGCAATCGACGCTACCCTTATAGTTGGGTGATACATCATTTTTAGGCAAATGCAGTCAGCCACATTCTCCACAAAACATTTGTGACAAAAAATGAAAACCTTCATGTATTGATAGCTGAATACTACACCTTGTTAGAGATTAAGGACGCACGTGAGGCACTCGTTCGACTATGCGGATCCTAGTGGGCTTGTCGCGGCAAGCACCAGCTGCCGCTACTTCTTCATGAGTCTCACCCGCGAGACCTCAGACGGGCAAAAAATAGTGCATTCACAGTTCACTTACAGTGTTTTCCTCGTCGAAAACAGAAAGTGCATGGCTTCTCCTTTGTAGAAGGACTGCCCTCGCGGTCTCAGTCTTGTTGAGTTCCTTCGCTCTGGTTGACCGCTGTTATTGTACAATTAGGAATAAACGGATTACTAAATAATTTTGTGCCACAGGCAACGAAAGCCCACACAGGGCTGAACCTTAGGGTGGGGTTGGAATTGTTTCATGATATACTGATCCCCAAGTTCAGCATTAAACTGTATGCAACAGTGAACACTGTTGACTAGTTTACACATCTTTGCTGACCGTCTCCTCTGAGTCTATGTTGTCGTTTTGCGCATCATTCCTACCTATATCATGACGGAACGCTTGTAAACCAGATAGATTTCAAGATTCCGTTTCTTTTTCGCTTTTCCTTCTATTTATTGCTGTTTAGAATAATATTTTCTTTTATGTACAAGAGATTTCAAGGTCTTCGCTACACCTTCTGCGTATAGCATTTTTGCCATGTATCCGCACATCCCTGAACTGCAGGCACCATCACTACAGTGCGTTTCAAAACTATGTATCCACTCCAAATCTTGCCCATATCTTGCGTTTATTTCGGCAGGCCCGCACTAGCTCTACTAGATTCTTCGTAGACAAATGTTCGAAAGCAATAACCAATCGCTTTCAAGAATTTATTTCGTCTCACACGAGAATAATACTTTTTAAAGAAAATTGGTTGAAAATTGGCGTTTAAAAAGTATGTATCCATTTGTGGAAAACAAACTTTTCACTAAATTCAAAAGTTGATCGTACCGCCACTATTTCTTATAACATCATGCATCCTATTATTCATGCCATTGGCAAGGTTCTCGATTTTTCTTCGCTGGTGTCCCTTGTAGTCAAAATTGCCACCACGTTATTGAACTGTCGGTTATTCGCGTGGACTCCTCCATCCACGACCCTCACATGTTTTGCATTGGGTTCCTGTCAGGAGAACAGGCCGGCCAGTCCGTTACTTGAATGTTGTTACGGTGGAGCCAATCTTTCGTCAACCTGGACACATGGACTGCAGCGCTGCCCTGCTGCAGAACATGTGTCTGATGTCTTCTGCCTCTCAAGAAAGGCAGAAAGATAGACTCCTGTACACCTTGACACTCCAGACTGACCATGCGACACAAAGGAAGATAAGCTTAAGCATTCCTTTGCTGTCAGAAAAGCCGCCCAAAGTCAGAAATGAACCGCCTCCAAAGTTGGTGAGGCCATCCAGATTTCTTTCTCATTTGCCAACGGGAAAAATGTTATCCGGATGGCTCCGATGGATACCGACATTACTGGAGAGACCTGCGAGAAGTCCCGTCGTCTCAACCTTGGAGGCGGTTTGGAGGCGGTTCATTAGTGACAGTTTTCCGCTTCTTCAGCAGCGGAATGCTAAACCTTGGGCTTCCGTCGTGTCGCACGGACAGTCTGAAGTGTTAAGGTGTAGTGGAGTATAGCCCTAAACCTTTCTTGAGAGGCAAAAGACGGCAGACACATGTTCTGCAGCAGGGCAGCGCTGCAGCCCATGTGTCCAGGTTGACGAAAGATTGGCTCCACAGTCACCGATATTTTCAAGTAACGGACTGGCCGGCCTGCTCTCCTTACAGCAGCCCAATGGAGCGCATGTGGTGGATCGTGGTTCGACGAGTCTAGGCCAATAGTTCAATGACCTGGTGGCAGTTTTGATTACGTGGGACACCAGCAGAGATAAAATTATCCTGAACCTTGTCAATAGCATAAATAATGGGATGCATGATGCTGTAAGAAATAAAGGTGCTCCGATCAGCTTTTGAACTTGGTGAAAAGCTTCTTTTTCACAAGTAGATAGTACTTTTGAGACGCCATTTCAACCAATTTTCTTCAAAAAAGTATGATTCTCGTGTGAGAGGAAATAAATTCTTGAAAGCCAGCGGTTACATGCTTTCGAGCATTCGACTACGAGGAATCTAGTGGAGCTAGTACGAGCCTGCAGAAATAAACGCAAAATAAGATATTGGCAAGTTTTGGAGTGGATACATACTTTTGAAACGACTGTAGTGATGTCACATCGATGTTTTGTTGCGATCAAAACTTCTGGCGCAAGGCGGGACTCGAACCCGCACCTCCCTCTGACCGGGCGGGAATGCTCTACGCCTTTACACCACCGGCGCCGTTTGATCGAACGCAACACGCAAAAAACATCGATGTGACAGCTTACTACCTCGATACCAGCCACTTGAGGCTTAAGGAAACTGATTTGAATTGTTTCTATCAAGACCATCAGCTTAACTGGTTCCATGCTGATATCAGCGGCCAGCTCATCCCGGATACGGGTGGGTGCTGATCGGTCCCACGAGGTGTGGATGTTGCGTTCGATCAAACGGCGCCGGTGGTGTAAAGGCGTAGAGCATTCCCGCCCGGTCAGAGGGAGGTGCGGGTTCGAGTCCCGCCTTGCGCCAGAAGTTTTGATCGCAACAAAACATCGATGTGACAGCTTACTACCTCGATACCAGCCACTTGAGGCTTAAGGAAACTGATTTGGACTGTGGTGATGGTTCCAGCAGTTCAGGAATGTGCGGAATTTCCCTCATTCACCTCTTTGAGTGGTAAACGAGCAAAGCCATATAATTGTGATAGTTCAATTATAAGAGTATGGAAAATTAAGAATTAGCTAGGATTTTGTTTCGCACGGGCTCTTAGGCGAAAATCAAACAGTCAGAGTATTCTTCCCTCGCGCTCATCATTAAGAGAGGGGAAGGAAAAAGGAGTTGCTGCTGTTAACTAACCTGGGCTCCTCCTGTTGGCGTTGGACATCAAATGAACGTAAAGAAGTGAGTTTAAGTTGTTATAGAATTAATGCTATAAAGATACAGCTCTCGCAGTTAAAGGTTTTTAAGAAAATTTATTGACGAAAATCTTAGTTAAATGGCATTAACGACATTTTACACGCTATTTTTTTTTTTAATTTTACTTCATCTTCATGTAAATGCACTTTGGATGAATTTTTTGGATGAGCTTTCGCAGTGTTCTTGCGATGCTGAGGAAGTCTTCTACTTACTTGGAGATCGGCTTGCGATATCGTCCTTTTATTTCGAGGATTGCTGGCATTTTCATTGCCCTTTAACAATTTATTTGCGTGCGCCCCCACTTTCCTCTACCGAGCATTCGCGTTTTTGACATCTTAGTCCATTTTTGAGTGCAGCATGCTAGTTTTTAATACTAACCAACCAGTCAGTTTTTCGCAGTTTCTTGTGGTATTTATTTCACAGGTGGGGTTGAAAAGGCATAAAGTACGCGAAGAAAACGTAAGGAAACACAAATAAACTATTTATTAGGGCGCGGCTGCTGGTACTGCCACTGCTTCGCTCTTTTTGAATTTCATGCTGTGCATGTCAACGATTCTGCTTATCCTTTTCGCCTTCTTCGAGAGCTCTCTTGGCAGTTACTTTTGGGAGAAGCACAGTCAGTATACACGTGCACGTGTTCCTTATGAATTTCCTTGGAATACAGAAGAGAAATGGAGTAACATTTAAATCTACGATAATTGGGTGGCAGAGGCAAAAATACTCAATGCGGAAAAAATCGATTCGATTGAAAATTTGTCAACGGTCTGTGGCTTTTTAGTTCTCTGCTTCCTTCTGACAGAAGGAACCATTCTGAGTTCGCAGACGATCTGTGAACTGGGCCGAAGAATTGGTTATCACTGCCTTATCTGAATTCTTCATTAAGAGATCGTTCGTCATGAGAAGGGATTGTAATAAGGATAAGGATAAGGATAAAGGACGGCGTTGCTCAATTTACTTTTTGGGATGCGCCAGCGCATTCTACTTCTAAGGGATGTCGTCGAGGCGATATGAATGCGTATTTGGCCATACAATAACTTGCGGTGGCCAGCTGATGAAAAATTCAGCGCTTTATCCGTCCCAGAAACGTGTGTTACCAATTTATCTACCTCGGAGGGATGGAAGGCTTGGTTGACCTTGGCGGGAAATCCGAACCAAGAACTGGTATCGGGTGCACGCGACAATCAGCGCTTCCTCCGACTGCGCTACACGCGCCCGTAAGGGATTGTAATATGCAAAACAGTTATGGTACTATAAAATAATCTTGGGCTGTTAAAATCGACTTAGTGAGCGTAAGTTCTATAAAAAAATTATCAGAACAAATTAAAAACGATCAAACTTCTATTTCTTGTCATTATCGTGGTAGTACCTAACGCCCACTTTGGGCCTTCCCAGAAACTGGACGATTTTTCACAAGCAAAACTACGAACTATGTAAATAAGAAGTTTGTTACTCTAGAAGTCTTGATGTTACTGTATGGTTTTAGAATCTTGACGATCTTTCTCGTTTAGCTATTTTATTGATGATAGATGGACTGTTGTTATTTGTTGTTTAGACGAAGACATAGTCACTATAGATGCGCTAGATAAGATTCAATAGGGTCAGGATCTCGTTTTCTCAGTTTCTCGTGCTTTATTCTTATCAAGTAGGCTGATCTTATAGTAATGTTTTCGCAGGCACGGCAATGCTGACATTCACGACCACGGCAACTTGCATAAAACCCGGCGTGATCAACACTCAAAGCCTTCGGTTCTTCTGCTCCCTACCGCTTCTCCAGCTATGACGACTTTTCACTTGCAGGTCGATGGACATCCAGTCAAGAAGAAGTCAAGAACCTCATCGGCAAGACCTCTTTGAAACGTCAGTACAGTAAATTTTATCACTAACCCTGGTAAGATCACTCTGTTAGCAATAACTTTAGCAAGGTACAATACGGCACAACCGCGTGCCACAATAGTTACTAGGGCGATTGGCGACTTTAAAGTCACACGTGTAATTGCCATGGAATCGAAAAAATGAACAAAGAAAAAGATCTGGCTTTCTACATACTAAAATATAGCCAAACTGACTGCAGCTAAGGAAATATTTATTTAACGAATTTAACGATTTTACCGACTTTAATGCAAATTTTTTTGTTAAAAAACCATCGTTAAAAATTTACCGAAAAACATTAATGCACACCCCTTATCGGAAAGCGAGTGGTCCACTCCAGATCAGAGGAAGAGTCCACTTCTTTCTAATAAGAGTAGGTACTACCATGATAATGACGAGGAATATAGTACTAAGGATCCGCTATATAACAGTTGCTTTGTGGTTCTATGTAATTGAAACAACTCTTAATAAGGTCGCCTAATTTTGTTTCAGAACTTATGCTTCACCCTGTACAATATGTGCTCAGCCACGTTTTCATCTTAAGAACTTTTGCAGTCATTCAATGAATATAATGAAGAAGGAATAGCGTGGATATCTCACATGTATCCAGGTAGCTAATGCGAATGTGCTGAGATGAATAAGGTACTTGTTCGCCGTAAAGTGCGGATCGTAGTTTTCTCAAGGAAAGACCGATATCAATTGTTAAGGGAGTCTCAGATAACGTTGCTCCCAGTTTTTCTTAGACGAAAGTGTGTTTTTCAATGAATGCACTTGGAGTTTGGACTTGGAGTGAAGACCCATGAAACTCATCCGTGTATTGTTGAACGGCTTATACACTGTATAGGTTGTGGTGAAGATCTAGCGTGCGATCCCCCTTTTTTGCATAACTGGTAGCTTTACCCTTTCCTCAGTTTCAGGCTAGAGCAAGCCTAGGTGTCTTTTACAGTTACCATTTGAGTGCAGCCATGCTTAACTCATTCGCGACGATGTCCACTCATTTGAGTAGACGGAGCAGTTTTGGGAATTACGTTCTCTATTGATGTTTTTGTTCAAATTTCTTCTGAAATTCGCGAATTATAGTGACAAATCAACAGTGAGGTTGCATAGGCAGAAAAATGATTTGCTTTATCCTACCTAACAAGACAAGAACTTTTCCTATTACAGAAACACAATAAGCGCTCATCCTTCGAGACGAGAATTAAATGCGCAAACTTCAGATGAAACATGGATTAAACATTTAAATGAAACAAACTAGGCTCTGAGTAATTCTGACAATAAACAAACATTCAACAAGAACGCTTCCTATCGTTGGAGCACCTCAAACAGACATATTTTTCGCAACTGGAGCAGCTCATATGGACTCTCTTTTTTACTTGGCAATATCTCTTCCCAGGTTACTGCTCAGTTTTTCGTAGCACCTTTGCGGGGCGGAGTGACGTTTCCCGCCCTTTAGGTCCCATTTATACTTCCGACGCCGACCGACCCGACGGCATGTAAAGTGGCCAAATTGGTCGACCGCGTCGCTCAATCAATATGGCCACTAAGGCGCCTTTTATACTTGCGCCGCCCCGCGGCGCGGCGTAATGGTCGGCATGGCTATCGATTTTTCGCGCCGCGAGGCGGCGCCGCATCGCTTTTATACTCCGCCGCCGCAAAACACCACACTTGACGGAATTTTGGGTTACGGTATTCGGCGAATCGCGTCGCTGAGGGGAAGGGCGCTGCGCGGCGCGATCAGCCGCGGCAGACTCAGTGTAGGGTGGGAGATTTCACCGTTTCGACCAAACTTCCCCTATTGGGAAGGAGGGGGGGGGGGGGGGTATTTCTGCGCAGAGTTGTATTGGGGTAGAGATACCTGCAGTTTGTTACTTCCCAGGGAGAGGCGGTTCTGCCCGTATACAACACTTGCGCCGTTCCGACCTACCGTTGAGATAGTATCCTGGTTAGCCCGTACCTTCTGTAACCTAGGAAGAGAATGGAGATCTGTAGACATTCACGAAGCTTCATATACCACGCCAAAGATATGCCTAGTGCACAGTGACCCAGAATGGCCATATGAGAAAGAATTTTGAGTGATTCTCGACGATGGGTACCTTCCAGCAGTTTTAGTTTTGGACCCGCACATATCGCAAAATAAAGAGTGGTTTAAAGCCGTTTGCATAGCAGGGAATTCGACTCAATACCACACTCACCAGTTTCAACCGTAGGTTGAGCGAACGACTTCGACTCCAGGCTTAAGAGAGGATTCGTCGCTCCCCATAGGAATCCCACGACAAACACTGACAAGATGCATTGCGCTGATCAGCCAGACGAATCATTTCTGTTTTGCTCCCTTAATGACTCATGGACCGTTTCCGGAGCACAGGCCGTAGTGCGCAGAAGCTCGTGGCCGCGCGTCGCTGACGCTCCCCTTTCTAACTGCATCGCGCGGCGGCGCGTCAAATTCGGGGCGCGGCGCGACTGGCCGCGCCGCTCCCCAAATTGACGCGCCGCGCCGCGGCAGGAGTATGAAAGGCGCCTAAACGTGGCGTTGCGTCGCTCGACGTCGAAGTATAAACGGGGCCTTAAACAGAGGCGTTACAAATGTCTGCGACTCCACTACCGCGGGTGTCCACACAAATGAATGGACATACGTGCGCGTCAAGAAAGTAGTCGACCGTCGTGCGCACTGGGAGCGAAGACGCTCTCGTCGTGTACGTGTTAATGTCCTTGTTTCAAGAGTTTTTTAACCAAACTCTATATTTAAATTATTTAGGAGGGGTGAACCCCTTGGTCTGCTCGTTTAGTACTTTGCAGTCAATTAATTTTTAGCTTCCATTGGCTCAACTCTTCTTCTTCCTTGAGTTTATTCTCTAATTGTATTTTTGACCAGCCTAAGCAAAATCTGTGTTATTGCCACAACTAATCATGTGGATTAAAATATACCTTGCAACTTTACTGTTAACTCTCAGTTGAGAATATATATTGTTGTGTTAAAGTTGTATTGCATTTTTATGTCGGATGTCAATTCACTGTTAAGGTGTCTTCGAATAGAGGAAGTGCATATGCCCTAGTGGGGCTTTCTACAACGGCGACAAAACTCGAAACAAGCAATTATACAGACGCAACACCTGAATTGGCCTACGAAGGAACCGTTCTTCACAATTTCCTAGCAGGGGAAGCGACACTGTTTACATTTCTTTTGCTTTTCTAGCTATTCCTCCTTCCAATAGGACAGATGCGAAGATTTCAATTATCTTTCCGTTTTCCGGAGCTTGATAAGTATCATACCTTTAATATATTCTAGAGGAACCCGTGAAATGGCTCATTCTATAGTCTCTGAATTGGGGTTCTCACCACCTTCAGCCCTATTGCACTCCAAGGGGCAGCGCATTTTCTATAATCTAAGCCTTTTGACGTTTTCTCTGTTGATAGGGAAAAGTAAGTACATATTATTATATTAACTTGCAATCACTTAATTGCTATTTCTTTGTGAATTTAGTTTCGATAGTCAAGCGTTTATTTACCAAGCATATCACACATGCGCAATCGTTGACGCCGACACAGAATTATTTAATGACTCGTCTACATGATAGAGCAGCTAGCAGAAACTGAGACTGCCTGGATGGTCGCTCTACAGAGATGATGAGATGCAGTTCTATTATATTCCTAACAGGCAAGGAACTGTAACAACACGACTGCATAGACAACTCCTTAAGATTCGTGAAGAAGTTGCGACAGCTGGGGCCTACAACGATGCTATCATACTATGAGGTTCGTTAAAGAAAAGGCTCGGTCAATCTATTTCAACATTTGTCATTCATGTCCACATAAGCAGGCAGGCCTCTATTGAACATCACAGTCACAACCACAATTACGAAGTCTTTCTTGCAGATGAACAGATGCTCTTAGGGAATGGCTGAATCATTTTGGCATACCAACTTCACAGCCCAGAGTTCTTGCACCATATCGCTTTCGATATAGCCTTCTGGTGGTGAGCTTGCGTACACATAGTCGTTGTAGTCTTTGCTTTTGTATTCACGAAAGCTGTTTAAGGTAAGGCAACTGACATACGCCCGGTCAACGCAACGTTGGAGATACACAAACAACTCTGTGAAGATGAATCCTGTCTTGTTATACTGCTCGCCGAAGAACAAGCGGACATCGGCACCTGAATACGTCGCGCTAACTATTAGCCAACAGTTTTCTTTGTTTTTCATTGAAGAATACAGTACGCTTCAAAAGTAGGTATCCACTCGAAAACTTGCCCATATCTCGTTTCGCGTTTATTTTTGTAGGACCGCATTAGCTTCACTAGATTTCTATTAATCAAAAATAGGTAACCACTTGCTTTCAGCATTTTTTGCCTCACACGAGAATCAGACTTTTTTTGAAGAAAATTGAAAATTGGCGTTTCCAAAGTATGTATCCACTTGTGAAAAACTAATGCTTTACTAAATTCAAATGTCGATCAGATCGCCATTATTTCTTATAACATCATGCATTGACCTACTCATGCTACTGACAAGGTTCTGGATGATTTTGTCTTTGCTGGTGTTCCTTGCAATCAAAATCGCGACAAGGTCATTGAACTGTCAATTATTCGCGTAGACTCGCCGAACCACTATCTCCACATGTTCTCCATTGAGTTGCTGTCAGCAGAACAAGCCGGCCGGTTCGTTAATTAAATATTGTGACGGAGGAGCCAATCTTTGGTCAACCTGGACATATGGACTGTAGCGCTGCCCTGCTGCAGAACATATTTCTGATGTCTTCTGCCTCTCAGAAAAAGCATAGGGCTAGACATAACTACACCTTGACACTCCTGACTGTGCATGCGACACGACGGAAGCCTAAACTTCAGCATTTCTCTGCTGCAGTAGCATGAAACTGTCACTAATGAACCGCCACCAAAGTTGCGACGGGACGGGACGTCTCGCTGGTCTCTCCGGTAATGCCGCTATCCATCAAGGCCATCCAGATTAGATTTTTCCCATTGGTAAAGCTAAAAGAAATTTAATCTGAATGGTTCCCGACGGATACCGACATTGTCGGAGGGACCTGCGAAAAGCTCCGTCGTCCAACTTTGAAGGCGGTTATTTAGTGACAGTGGTCGGCTTCTTCAGCGGCGGAATGCTAAAGCATTGTTCTTCGTCGTGTCGCATGGTCAATCTGGAGTGTCATGGTGTAAGTCTAGTCCTATGCCTTTCTAGAGAGGCAAAAGACGGCAGACGCATGAAAAAAAATCATTCTGTCCATTTTGAGTTTGTAGTTTTACGTCGTTTCGATTTGAAAGTGTTTTTGATTTCATTTTTTTCAAAGTTGATAGTCCAGCTTATAATCAAATTGGACACCTTTCTTAGCATTTTGGCTTGAACTGTATCACATTTGATTTGAAAAGTGTTTAAATGGATTTAAAAATGTACAATTTGGTTTGAAAAGTGTCCAGTTTTATTTGATTGGAAAATCGTGTATTTTATATTTTTCAGGTATTGGACAGCGATTGAGTTCCACCTTATTAGAAAAAACTTCCTATTCACAATTCGCCGGTGAACGCACACCCGCCTAGAAGCTTCCTCTTCTTATTCTTCAGCGTTTGTCCCGCTTCGTCGCGGGGTCCGCTCTTCTAGTGTCATGACGCCACCTTTTCCGATCCTGTGCTTGATCAGGGTGGACGCCATTTACTTTCATGTCCGTGTGTAAGGTATCCGAACAACGATGCTTCGAGCGTCCTCTAGGCCGCTTTCCAGATACTTCCAACTCATGGCTTATCTTGCGGACGCTGTCTTCCTTTCCACGCAGAACGTGGCCGTACCATCGCAAGCGAGCTTCGCGCATCTTGTCGGCTATCGGCGCGACACCGAACTTCTGCCGAATGACATCATTTCTGATGCGGTCCATGCGGGTGACTCCAGCCATCCAGCGCAGCATCTTCGTCTCCATGACGCTGAGGCGCGTTTCAACTTCCTTAGTCGCAGGCCAACACTCGTATATTGCTACCGGCCGCACGACTGTTCTGTAGATCTTTGACTTCAGGTGCTCTGGTATCTTCCCATCGCAGAGCACACCAGTCAGCGAACGCCACTTGGACCAAGCTGCACTCACTCGTGAGTTCACTTCAACCATCAGACCGCCGTCAGACGCTATTGCTGATCCCAGGTATTTAAACATCAAAATGCGTGCAAGTTAATATTAATGGAGCCGGACTCGTTCACGTCAGTCGTTAGGTCAGTCTTCTTCACGTTCAATCTGAGTCCAAACCGCTTCAAGCGATCACACCATGCTTGCACCTCTCGCTCGAGTTCATCTTTATCTTCGCTAGCTAGCATTAGGCCATCAGCATAAAACAGCGTCCATGGAACATGCTGCTGAAGAGCTGAAGATCTCGGGTAATAGCATCCATGACGACAACAAAGAGGAGTGGGGAAAGCGCAGAACGTTGGTGCACCACAACAGAGATGGGAAACTCCATTGAGGTTCCAGCTCCAGCTTGCACTCTACTCTTTGGGCAAGAATAGAGCACCCGCACCCACTCTATGAGTTCCTCAGGTATGTTGTGTTGTCGTAAGGCGTAGCATATAAGCGCACGCGGTACGCGGTCGAAGGCCAAGGCTATATGCACCGGCTTCTGTTTCTCGCAGTGCATCTTCACCAGGAGGCGGGCGGCGTGTATAGCATCAACGGTCCCATAACCAGACACAAAGCCGCACCGGTTGTCGGAGAGACTGACGATTTCACGGATTCCTTTACTACCTGGTTGAAGAACTCAGCCAACCACTCAGCAGAATACCAGAGCTTCGAGTTCCAAACATCGACTGCCAGATCATCCGGCCCTGTCGCCTTACCGGGCTTCATCTTCCTAAGAGCCGCTTCTGTTTCCTCCACGGTGATCTTGTAAACGGGACCGTGAACAGAAGCCATAGAAGCGATGGCCGAATGAAAAAATTCCATAGTGGAAATTTTCTCAAAGTAATCACACCATCGCTTCGGTGCCTTTTGCGGTCTGTCAGAAGATGGCAGCTCTCATCGTTGATGCCAAAGAACTTTTTAATATCCTCGGTTTGGCGATGGCGGGTCTTAGAAAGTCGGCACAAACACCGCTCACCATCGCGCGACTCGAGCTTTCGGTAGACATCACCATAATGAGTGGCTCTCGCAACAGCAACGGATTTCTTTGCAACCTTGTTCGCCTTCTGATACTCTTGCCAGTTGTCTGCTGTTCTGTCGCAGAGAAACACATGATACAGCGACTTCTTCTCTCGAACCTTCGCTTTCACATCGTCCTTCCATAGCCATGTCTGCTTGTCGACTTCGCGTCGTCCAGGCTTCGTAGTGCCGAGTTCCAACCTTGCAGCTTGGCGTATCGCGTCGGTTGCATTCTTCCAAGTTTCATCGACAATCGTAACTGTTTCGAGAAATCACAGCTGCTTCTTTCTCTTTCAATCGCCGCCACTTGATTCTTGCAGCACCGCATCGTTCGACCTGCTTCACCCTCGGAGGGGTGATCTTAAAGGTGCAGATCAGCGGCCGATGTTGTGGGGCGACCGTCTCATACGGCACGACCTTCGCGTTTGTGACAATACTTCGGTCGCGATTCTTCACAAGCACAAAGTCTATGTGAGAATCGTAGCTCCCACTATACTATGAGACTAGGTGGGAGTCGCGTTTTCGGAAGACGGTGTTCACAATGGTGAGGCTATGCGGTTCCGCATACTCAAGAATACGCTCACCATCGGCGTTACGAGAACCGAAAAATCCGAAACCACCATGACAGCTGTACCCGTTCTTCGCAGCACCTACGTGCCCATTACGGTCACCAGCGACTATGATGAGAAGACATCTTTCGGCGGGACCTCTGCTGTCTTCTCATCAAGCAGGCTCCAAAACTCTTCCTTGGCTTGACCGGAGCAGCCACTCTGCGGAGCATACGCAGGGAAGAAGTGGTAGAGTCGCTTCTTAGCTTCGTCAACGATCTTCATCAATCGATCGTTAAAACGCTCGACACTTACAATCGAGTCATGAAACGTCAAGTCGGAGACGATTACTTCAACTCTACTGGTGGTCCTGCGACTTCCACATTGAACGGTCTTGAAGCCACGTCCTATATCCCTTGACTTGCGGCAAGACCACCCCGTCTCCTACAATGCACAGAAATCAACTCTTCTACGCTCCTGTGCTTCAACCAACTCGCACGAGCGGCCCGTCAACGTACCCACATTCAACGTTGCCACGCGTGTTCTGCTTACGTTAGGGACTTTCGGATTAGCTGAGTTACCCCCCCCCCCCCCAATGCCGTCCTCGCACCAGGGACCCTCGCACACTTTTCACACTCGCCGGGCTTTGCGAGTGCACGACGGCTCCCGCGGACGCCGTAGCATTATCTCGAGAATCTTGAACTCTCATACACCATGTGTTGTGACATGGGTCTTCGTAGGCCGGCCTGTCACAAGGGCCTGTCGCCTGCATTCGAAAATTGTCCGTGATTAGCTTAGCACGCCCAGCGAGCATTCCAATGGCACCACATGGAGGAACGGACATCGCCACCACACCCGCCTAGGAGCTAAACTGCAAAAAAGTTCAGCGCTGGCTACAGCCCTTAATACTTATTGTGCGTCAAATCACATCCGTATTGCGTAATCACAACTTGTAAAGGCTTAATCTAAATGCTGCATTTTTCCTTCCTTTGTGAAGACAAAACTTTCTCAAGAAACGCTTTGGCTTTCCTAAATAACGGGGTCGTGTAGACTATCGAGCAACCCACCCGTTCTTGTAAAAACTGGGACAGGGGCACATGCGTTGCTTGGTGAACGAAAGGCAACAATGCTGAAAAGCGTCGAGATATTTGTGCTTTATTGTTTCGTGTTCCTTCAGTAAAAAGCCAAAAGTCGCTTACATGCATCTGCTTTTGTAGTCTCCTTCAAATTCCCGATTGTCGATAGGGTAGTGAACTCGAAATCCCCGCTTGTTTTCTCTTGTGACCAAGAAGCTAATGTTGCAACTTGTATATTGGCTCGAAACAGTGGTACTTTCTGGTCTTTCATTCGACATCACCGGTGCAGCAACGTTAACAACCCTGTCGCATGACGAACGAACTTCTGTCCTTGCTATTCTGTAGACATTTTCAAGCGCTTTCTGCTCAGTGCTACCACTCGTGTAGAACTTGCACGACACCTTGGAGGATATCTGCTCCTGAAAACAGAATTGAACCATCAAGAGCGACATTACCAGCAATGCGAAGCTCTTGAGATTGTTACAGCAGTAGCCGTATCTTTTGGTTTTTGTGCGCAAAAAAACGCCTTTTCCGCCGCTTTTACTAGTGCACTTCAAATTGCATGCTTTAAAAAATAAATCCAATATTCGAGATGGATATCAAATGATCTATCCGATGAAGTGAAAAACACACTCTAAATGTTGAAAGGTTGAATCGACAAGCCATATTCAGAATGTGACCTTTGAGTGTAACAATCTCCCACGAAGGAAGGGGTTCGCTGCGCCGACCAGAACATAGGTCACCGAACCAACATTTTTAACAATTACTGGCCGTTTTTCTATGCATCTGATAGGTCATTCGATGCTGATCCCAAACATCGGATTTCATTCAAAACACGCAGTTTGAAGAGTGCTATCGAAAAGCCGCTGAAAATACGTTTTTTGCGATTTTTCCGCACAGGCCAAAAGTTACGGCCAGTATTGTGGAACAAGAACAGAAGAAAAGTTTAAAAATTAAAGTCTAGCTTCAAAGCTTCACTTAGCCAAATGCAGCAAGTTAATGTCATGGTCTGCAAACATCTGACTGCAAACATTACGGTTAAACTACTGTTCCTCTTTGTTCAACTTTGCTTTTGCGCATGATGTTGTTCTATAAGGGGGTTAGGATGGTGCATAAGTTCTCGGACATTTGGGGCATGAAATATTTATTATCACAACATACGAACAACAATATCAGATCATTTGAAGTAACCACCCTTTACATCAGTTGTCTTTCGCCAACGTGCTGGTAAGTCATGGATGCCTTTTCTCCGGAACGTGGCCGGTTGTGATTCGAAAAATGTGAGCAGTGCCTCCTTGACATCCTCTCGGTTCCTAAATTGCTGGCCGTCCAAATAGCGTTGAAGGCTTGAGAACAAATAACAGTCAGAAGGAGCGAGATCAGGTGAGTAAGGTGGATGTCGAAGAACGGTCCACCCGTAGTCCGCCAACTCAGCCGCCGTCGCTCTAGCAATATGCGGTCTAGCGTTGTCGTGTTGAAAATACACCTTTCCTTGCTCTCCTCGTGTGGTTTGAAGGTGGGCCCTCAACTTCCTCAGTTGGTTGACGTAAACCTCTGCCGTCACTGTTATCCCTTCGTCCAGCAGCTCCCAGTTTTCTACGCCAAGAACGCTCCACCAAATGCATAGCATCACCTTTTTCACGTGAAGGTCGGGTTTCGGAACGTCCTCTGCCTCTCCAGTTGCGTCAACCCACTGTGTACGCCGGTGATAATTAGAGTAGAGTATCCACTTCTCACCCCTGGTGACAAGGTTGTCCAACCATCCGTGGGTAGGTCTGAGGGTAAGGAGAGACAGAGCGACATCGGCTCTGCGATCCATGTCATGTGTCAAGTCGTGTGGTACCCAGCGACCCAATTTTTGCACCCTGCCAATCGACTTCAATCCTCGAACGACTGTTGAGTGACTAACACCAAGAGTGCTTGCTAGTTCGCGAGTGGTTTGGTATGGGTCCGCTTCCACTCTACTTCAGAGGCCATCCAAATCCAGTGTCATCGGGCGCCCTTCTCGTTCATTACCTTCAACGGAGAATTCACCAACTGCAAACTTCGAGAACCACTGGTACACAGTACTTCGAGCAGGAGCGCTCTCGTTGTAAACATCCTCCAGGCGACGAAACGATTCGTTGGCATTGAGGCCAGATTGATGCAGGAATAACAAGACGTGCCGAATATGCGTCTCAGTTGGGATGAATTGCTTAGCCATAATAGCTGACCTTAACAACGCAGAAGTAAATGTTAGGAACCGTTTTGTAGCCCTTCCCTTTCTCTATCGATCGGTCATTTACGCGTTGATACATGTGAGAAATTTGGCGGGAAAATGCGCTTTCTATTCAGAAGGGATCAAATGTCCGAGAACTTATGCACCAACCTAATATATTGCTTGGCTCCTGCTAGGCTCACTAAAGGTGCGCAGGAAAAAACAGATATGTGATCGCACGAGATTTCGACCATACGCACTGTTCCGCGTCAGGCGTTCATTTATTTATTTATTTATTTATTTATTTATTTATTTATTTATTTATTTATTTATTTATTTATTCGTTTATTTATTTATCTGCACAATATAGTGCGCACAAAAAGGACACGGTAAACACAGAAAATACAATGTGAGAAACAAGAAATAAAAAAGCCATCAGCGACACCAACTGAAGTTAGTTAACTGACTGTACCATATTTCTACAAATTTGTAAGGCTGGAACTTCGAATTAGAAAAAATACTGTGAAACCAAAATAAGACCAAAATTCTGACTGATCCACTAGAAAGAATTAAGTAGGAGGGCACCGAGGAAGGCTGACAATTTGGAGGAGAAGAGAAGTGGACCTTCAACACTGCAAGTCGTGATATTGGCTCCGGATGCCAACTTACAAGGGAAGGATACTAGGTCACCATGGCACTTTGAGATGGGATGCATATCAGTGGATGCGACTTCGAACGCTGATTCCAAATACACTGCGACCAGAAAGTATAGGGACACTTAAAAATTGTACTTTTCGTACGCTAGTCGATATCAATCGACCTCAATTTTTTACTGTAAAATTCGCCACGGCAAAGAAGTTCGAAGCAAAAAATTTTAGCAAAATCGGTTTGATGCGAGCTAAATAAGAAAATAAAATATGGAGACACACCATTTTCAATTGGCCAGAAAGTATAGGGACACTAGTAAAAAACAACTTCATTGTCAAGATAAAAAACAGTCGTTGTTAACTAGCACTCAATTGGTCCTCCGCGGTTCATTGCAACATCTACAAGTCGGGCTGGCATCGAAGCAGCATGATTTCGAAGTGTTTGTAGAGGAAGTTCATCCCAAGCGCGTAGAATTGCTGATCGAAGTCCTTGCAGAGAAGAATATGTCTGGTTATGCTCGTAAATCTTCCTTACAAGGTGTCCCGAGTTATTTTCCATTGGGTTCATATCAAGAGAGCATGCAGGCCAGTCGAGAACTTCAACAGAATTTCTTCTGAGGAAGCCTTTTGTGGATCTGCTGGCATGCGGCGGTGCATTGTCCTGTTGAAAAACCCATCCCTGACCAGCATTCTGTTGAAGTAATGGGAGCGGATGGGTTTCCAACAGTTGCTGGTATTCATCTGCGTCCATCCTTGCTGACGTGAAGGCAAGAGGGAGCTTTCCTTCTGCGTGGAATGCCGCCCACACCATAACTGTGCCGTCTCCAAAATTCCTTCTTGGGAAATACTCCTTCTCCTTGCGTAAGTCATGCCAGTAGAATCGGTTCCCATCTGGACCATCGAGGTTAAGGCGCTTTTCGTCCGAGAAGATCACCTGAACTATGAAATGTTAAAATACCTAGCGTCAGAACTGACAACGCAAAAAATCTGCCTTAGTCCAAAGACGTCATTTGTTCCTAGAGACGAACACGAGTCTGTTCCTTTTGTGCGTTTCTGTCAAACGTGGAGCAGAACGGAGCTGGGTATATACAACATTACCATTGCGTTTTAAGCAGCACCGAATCGTTTCTTTCGAGACTTTCTTACTCAAACTCTTGCCCAATTCCTCCAAACTGATTGATTTATTGGAAACCATTCGCACGATTTGCCTCTCATCTCGAGTCGAAAGAAGCCTGGGACATCCTGAAGATTTCCTCGAGTGATATAGATCAGGACTGCGTAGAAATTTGCTAATAACGTCTTTTGATCGTCCCAGTTGAGTCGAAATTTGGCGTATGCTGAGTCCTGCATCTCTGAGGGCCTTGTTTGAGCTTGTTCCTCTATTGATGGCATCGATCCGCGACCCATCCTTACAATGAGCAAATTATGAGGCAGTATATTGCAAAGCAAGATAGTTTTCAACAACGTACCTTTCTCCGCGCACCTTATTTGGTGGTGTCCCTATACTTTCTGGTCACTCAAAAACAGGGTCCCGTCACGTGATCCTTTCCCGTTCCTTGCCACCTCGGGGGATTTTGCCCATTTCTTTCATATATATGTTTTAGCCGTGAGAAATTCCATAGTATAATTTTCAGATCAATTCCTGCGGGTAGCTAGCAGAATTACGCAATTTGCTGGTGTCCCTATACTTTCCGGTCGCAGTGTATGTGTTCCGTTTCTGCTGAGCGCATCTGTGAACGGAGTTACGACCATTTTCATAGCAGGCTCTTTTGCCCGGTAGGTCCGCGCAGAGCGGGCCAGTCACAAGAGAGCGAGCTCAAGTAGGATTGAAACTGCGCTGTCTTCAGAGCAGTGGTGGCGCAGGGGGTAGAGGAGCGGCGTGGTGAGATGGGGGGGGGTTTGTGGTTCGAGTCCACGGTGTTGCAGCATTTTTGCAATTCCTAAAAAAACATCTGCCACGTACAACCAAAGCTCTTTATGTCAAATGGCGACGTTTGGGCGAAGTCGATTACCATGAAGCCATCACTCGTACTTACAACTGTGATCAGTGCCTTAAATACAACTGTGATCAGTGCCTTAAATAACCCCATTGGGCGAATTTTTTTCGATACACGGGGTCGGTAAGGGCAATACTGCCGACTTACCTTCCAAACTATGTTCTCACCAGCTGTTGTGTTGGCGTGCCTTTTGGAGGAGTTCGGTCCTTTCGATACTTCGCGCGTTCCTACAAGGCAAGAGACGAAGATGGCCGGCAGTTTCGCATCCATCTTGCGAGATCCGCAATGCTGGGGCATCGAGGTAGAGGATGAAGAAGGTATCAGTGTGGAATCAGAAGAGGAGGATCCTACATGGTCACGGAGGAAGATGATGAGGAAAGCACTAGCCAGCAGCGTGGATCTTTTCGTTTCGGTGATGTGTCGAAAGAGAAGGTGAAATTTGTAATTTCGTATCGTATCGTAGCCAGTCGTTGCCATTGCCATTGTTAGTCATTGCCAAAAACTTATGTTTTCAACATTCCGTAGTGTTATTTTACAGATGCTAGCGTAACGCATTATTTGTCTTCTCGCTATGTTTTTAGCAACTATTCATGGTAAAATGTACATTCGTGCCAGTATGAAGCTGTCAATATGAAGACGAGATATTCCTGGTGACCTTTTCCGTTGCGATTTGACATAGAGAGCATTGGTGGCAGATCTTTTTTAGGAAGTGCAAAAGCCTGCACTACATGGGACTCGAACCATAAACCACCCCGTCTCTCCACGCCGCTCCTCCATCCCCTGCGGGCACTGCAGTTTCAACCCTACCTGAGCTCGCTCTCTTGTGACTGGCCCGCCCTGTGTGGACCTAGAGGGAAAAGAACCTGCTACGAAAATGGTCCATAACTCTGTTCACAGATGCGCACAGCAGAAACGGAGCATATATTTGGAATCATCGTTCGAAGCCGCATCCCGTGATCTGCATCCCATCTCAAAGTCCCATAGTCACGTAATATCCTTCCCTTGTTAGTAGGTCCGTCAATACCTGTACCAAATCAAAATCTCAATACCTTACGGCTGCTGGGGAAACAACAGAACATTCGCGTGTACCTCAATATGACCACTCATGCAAGACCGGTAACGAAGTGATAGAGCAACATGAAGTATTTGAAACTCTCAACGGTAAAGAACTGATAGAAGAGCAACTAGGAAACTAAGAAAAGAAGACTAGAAAGAATAGCAAATACGAAACGCTAAACAATTGATAGAAGAGCAACCAAGAAGCTAAGAATATTTAGCAGAAATTCAAGATGTTACTTAAATAAAGTTCTCAGTGCATATTAAAGTGTGCTGTTTTTCAATACGGTTCTTTATGTGGAACGATAAACATCCTGGACCATATTTCGTCCTTGAATCATACGGTTCTTTAAGTGGAACGATAAACATCCTGGACCATATTTCGTCCTTGAATCGTACAAAATGTGGCAACGTGCAGAACACTGGCGCATACCACGTTGGAGTGTTTATCACGAAACCTCCAGACTTCCTTTAATGCACGACGTCTCGCCCCTTATTATTACGACTGAAGTTCGCTAACCTCCCCTTGGCGGAGCCTGGGACTGGAAACCATACAGGTCGCCCAATTATTATGTGATGGGATACTTAGGAGTTTTTGAGAAACTAACGACAGGAATGGTTGCAAAGGAGCGAGTAATTTTACTAGGGGTTGAAGGCGAGGAACTGTTATTCGCACTAGATCAGTCTCACAAGGAAAGGTCCCCAACTGAAGGTGAGTATTTGCGATGCTATTTTGAAAGGATGTAGGGCCATGTGAGCGAAGTTTAGAATTGCAGTTCGTTTTTGCTGGACACATTTTAAAGACCTGAAAAAGAGGTGTGAAAACGTATGCGCAACACTCATCAACCCCTATGCCACCCAACGACATGTGTCTCGATGGCGCCATCGGTAGGAGTGTCGCCTCATAGAAGCACACCGGCGAGCTTTTGAGTTCGAGTCCGCGTACTGCCAATATTTTTGCGCACATTAGTTTGTTGTTATTGCGCTTTCCCATGATCGCAGAGTCAATTTTAGACAATCAGTGCTCACAACAAACCAAGGCCGTCTATTTAAGCTCTAATATGTGCAGGTTGTTATTTTCGTGGGTGGCAGTTGAACGTCGATGTTACCCCGGGACCCCCTACTACATCCACGGATCACGCGTTCAGCGAAGAAGAAGTGGTCTTCCTGTGCCAGAGACAAAATTGCTCCTCACTGACTTTTGTAAGGTGCTGCTGCCTTAATTATCGTTGGTGTTTTAGTTGTTTCATAGTTTTGTACCATAGCTGTTGACTAAAAGGGAAGAGTAATAAGACCATCTATTTCCAGAGAAATGATATGGTGCAGATACGCATCGTTGAAAAACTAGCACATACGATGGCGCAAATAGAGCCCTGGTTAGTTGTAAGCATTGATGGTCTAAATTCACCCCTGCGATTATGAAAAAGCGTAATACCAACAAATTAATTTGTGAAAATTAGTTTGTTGGCATTACGACTCATTACGACTCGGGACGCGGACTCGAACTGAAAGCTCCGTCGGTGTTGTAAGTACAATGTAGACGTATCCAACGAGGATGATGGAAGTTCAAAGAAATATGGAGAAAAGGACGACGGAAGTAATATTCTGATATAGACGTAAACACCTATTCATCGCACTCGCGATTCAAACGCTGACCCTTCACAACACGGAAAACCAATTAAATCTGCCAACGGATCACAATTGCCATTCACAAATGCTGGAACGACTGGGAGCGAGGCTCCCTAATTCTGCCGCCACTCCGTTTCCTTCTCCCTATTCGCCATGGCTCTCTTTTCTTCCTCCTCTACCTTCGCATCGCTCTCCTCATACAGCCTTGTTTTCTTATCATGAATGCTCGGCCTCTTCTCTTCTTATCTTTTTTTTTTCTTTTGGTTAACCCAATGTTTACCTAGAATTTGGTACGCCGGTTTTTCTATAGTGGTTTAAGGTGTGAATGTTGTTGAGAATAAAAAGATTGGAAAAGATTTTTGAATAATTCTGCCATAAAGATTGGTATAAAGATGATGTTAACCGCAGTTTATTAGACTCCATGAGGAAACTTGGAGGCCACGACTGTAGCTCTCCGATCGGCGCTAAGGAACTAAGGAACGTCGTCTAAGCCAGGGAACTGTTGTCTCTCAACCACCTAATTGACGCCTCCCATGGGTCCCTATCTTAAGAAGGGCCCTTTAATAACATCACTGATAGGGGTCCCAGGGTTAAGGGCGTTACAGTGTGCTTCTATGTGGCGACACTCCTACCGACTGCGCCACCGAGGCACACCTTGTGGGGTGTCATAGGGATTGATGAGTGTTGCGCACACGATTTTACACTCCTTTTTCTGGAAAGAAGCGTTCAGCAGAAACTAACTGTAATTATGGACTTCGCTCACACGTCCCTATCCTGTCAAAATAGCATCGCAAAAGCTCACTTTGAGTTAGGATTCTTTCCTTACCAGTCTTAGGCCACTAGTGTTAATACAGCGTGTAGATTAGGTAAAACACAGAAACATTATGTCTTCAAAGACTCCCTCCAGCAGGTCCCACCTAGATTTACTTCACAGCGATGTCAGGTCTCTATCGCATCTGCAAAAATAGGCAAACTAGAGCTGTGACAGGTTTCAGAGGACATCGCACCGAAGGAGGAAATCGGAAAAAAGGTCAGTGAAAGGTAATTGTTCCTAGAGTAAAATGTAATGTAATACAAGAGTAGCATATTTGGATGCGAAATGTACATTTAAAATGATGTTGAAGAAAATTGATTTGCTTGCAACAGTGCACATTGTTAATATCACATAGTGGCAGCGTTTGGCTTTCTATTTCACTGAATTTATCACTTTGTTGTTTTTGCTGTTGTTCTATATTGACTCCTGCTTTTGTTTTAGTGTTATGTTTTCTTTTTTAATTTGTTACCTTCGGTTATAATGCCTTCCAAAAATTTCCTCGCTTTCTGTTTTCACGCGTTCCCCCAAGCAGCAGTTATATGGGAACTAATGAAGTCGACGGACCTATACTACGTTGTTATCCGGAGTCGTCATTCTCGTGCGACTTGCTGTGTTGGGCGGGCGTCTCCCCCTCTTCATTCAGTTTCCCAATGTTTCCTACTGTTCTGGCAGTTCAGAACTGTTTGGATAAATCACAAGTGAATTTTTTAGCAGATGTCTCATCCACATTTTTCAATATCGTGCTATGCTTGAAGTTGGGATATTTTGAGGTTTTCATTTCGTTTCTCACATTGTTCTTTCTAAGTGTACTGTGTCCATATAGTTTCTGTGCGCACAATTATGGTGCTAATAAATAAATAAATAAATAAATATTTCGCTAATTGTGCTGGAAGTAAATTCTTAAGGTTTTCCAGAAAGAACACCTTGTCTGACACGGTAAGGCAACTCAATAATTGACAGGGACTAGGATAAATCGTAAAAAAAGATAAAGTGTTTCAATGTCCCCGTCTTTTAAAGAATTCTAAGAATTTGTCCAAGCCACCACTTCAATAAACGCTAGGCCTCGGCAGAAAACCAAGAGGAACAAACCAAACTTGTATAACAGTGAAAGAAGCTTTTTTATGAAAAGATCTTCAAAAATATACAGTTTTTGGCTACCTGAGCAGTGTAGTTAACAGTCAGATGTGTGCAATCCGTGTCATAGTAGCAAAATTTGGCGCATTCCTCAATGCTGTCGAAGATTATATCGTGCTTCAAATCTCCTTGAAAGTCCTCTGAGATTTGCTCAAATGTGCAGGCCATCAGGGTCGATATCTGAAAACCTTCAAAACTGTCTCAAAGAGTGCAGGATGAGGAAGTAAAGAACTGTGAAGAACATAATAGTTTCTGCTGTTTGCCACCTTCGGTCTTCCTATTTCTGCTGTTTATCTCTAACGGTCAGTTGAAGGGAGAACCAATAGGACTGTAGGCAAAGGAGCTATATGAGCTATGAGTTTTGACTGACAAAACAGGGTTACATTCCTTAAGCCCTCTTATTCTAGAGCATTAATTTTCAGAAACTGAAAATTTTGAAAAATTTCTCCATTAGCTACTTTTTGATTTTAAATGCTTTTTTTTACATCTTCAGGAATTAGTCAGATCTGCCTGGGCTAATTTCAGAAAAAATTTATGCGAGTGCTTCAGCGTTTTCTTAATGGATAGTTTTTTGCTTATTTGACTATTTTTGGTGATGCAACCGTAACAGCTGCAAGCAGGCCTCGATAGCTCTTTGAATATCAACGTTCGTGTACAGGGCAACCACGTCAGAACTTTGACGTTCCAGTCGCTGTTCATCACGAAAGTTGCACTCCCTAAATTGTTCGAAAAAATGCAGTACGTTTCGGGGTGATCTGGAACGTACGAGAGCAATGGCGATAGCAGGTGTTGCAGAAACCGGCTAATTCGGTCAGCTGGTCTGCCGCAGGATGATACGATGGGCCTTGTTTTGATAGAAGCGTTATCAAATTGAGTCTCGTTCCCTTCTGTTGCCGAAATGTGAATTTTCACTAGCTGATAGTAATATGGCCTTTTTATATATAAAGATACTGTTTGTGAACTAACTCGATTTAGGAGGCTATACGGACAACAGTGATAATTAATGTCGTTTTTGTCTAATACTTCATCCTTTATTCTCCAGACTTGTTGAATTCTGTTACAGCTAGACTATGCCACACCAATATGTTACCTATACAACAAAACGTGCTTGCTCTAAATAAAGTTCAGGTAATAACAAATTTTGACGTACCTGGACTGACGTGAGCGCAAGGATAGAAACCAGGTGGAGTGTATACATTTCCAGCTTTATGAGAGCAAGCGTTTCTTTTAAAGGTATAGAACGCCTTCGACCTTCAAAAAGAATCACTAGTTTTCAGAGTGTGCGCGATATTTATTTATTTTTATTTATTTATTCAAGCGTGGGTTACAAAATCATCACACGCGTATGAAAACGATCGAAAATAACATGAGAAATTCTAAAAAATTACAACGACCCAACACCAACTACAAAAATTTTTACGAGCAACAAGGTGTCCAAAACGAAATGTTGACATGTTAATAATATTTTCATCATCACCTAGAAGTAGGTTGAGCTCCTTAAGATTTCGATACGTGAGGAAGTTCGACCTAACTTTGAGGGGCGGTCTTTATGTACGGATGGTCGCCGCGCCCGCGACGGCGACTGCCGCGTGCGCGATGAGCTCCGCTGCGGTCGTATGAGTTGTGCCTCATGACCTGCTGCAGTCGCTAGGTTTGAGTTGTTGATATCCTTTCCTGCTGTTGCAGGAGCTGCGGGAAAACATGCTCTGGTTCGGAAATTGAGTTCGAGTTATAAAACTAGGCAACGTTCTAATGCCCAGTTTTATATGACGCTTCTTCAGGAAAAGCTGAAAATATGACACACTATCAGAGTGAAACTGACTTTGTGTAGACTTTCTAACACTTGATCTGCAAGTTTTGATGTCGGTCTAGACATCATCGACCGCTAAAGTCACCCAATTGCGACGTCTTCTGCCGCGCTCGCCGCGCTATTCGCCGCGTCCGCGACGACCATTCGTACATAATGTCCCGCAGCCACCTAATTTTAGACCTAACAACTATGGGATACAACCTAAGTCTTCCTATCCGATTTCTGGTCAGTGGCACACCAAAAAACTCTGTAGGGTCTATTGAGAGCTTCCTAGTTATAATTTTAAATAGCATGATAAGGTCCGTTATCTTCCGCCTACTGCACAGGGAGGGTAAACCTAGTTGTCTGGCCCTATCAGCACCATTGGAAATGTCGGCATAGCCCATTCTAAAGCACCTCATAAACAGCTTTCTCGTGTAGTTGTTTTGGACGCTTTCAAGGAGCTTAACAAATTTCGTTTGACAGGGATTAACCACAGTGGTGGCAAATTCCATGATGGGTCTCACATAGCATATGTAGGCACGTAAGAGGGCCTTAGGATCGTTTGTCTTCAGTACCTTGAACAGGTTACAAGTCCGATAGTTAGCTTTGTTTACGATCGTTTCGTAGTGCGTCCCAAAATTAAGGTCACTAGGTATGAGAATGCCTAAGTCCTTAGCTTCCGTAACCTGCTCCAGGTTAATGCCCTTAAGCCTATAGATGGGAGAGTACGTCTGGTGCTTAGACTGTATTACAAGACATCGCGATATCTCAGCAGCAAGAGGAAGCTCCCAGTTTTCTGCCCATTTTTCAATAAAATTGACGACTTCTTGGACTTCATTGGATGCTGCAGGCTTGTCAACCTCTTTGTTAGTTTTTACGTCATCGCGTACATTTTACATGAAACTCCAAATCTGGATACAGCGTCAGGAAGCTCATAGGTGTACAACAAAAAAAGACCGGTGATAGAACTCCGCCCTGCGGTACCCTACTAGAAGCTGAATAGATCGAGGAATAATTACTTTCCACTTTGACCTGATACGTCCTTCCTGAGAGAAAGTTTCTAGTCCAGTCCACAATCATGGGGTGAATACCATCCCTTGCCAATTTGAATAATAATTTTTCCAGGGGAACCTTATCAAAAGCCTTGGAGAAGTCAAAGTAGACAACATCGGTTTGATTTTTGTTTTCCATAGCTTTTGTCCGATTATCTAGTGTCCGATTATCTAATCTCGGAGTTAAACTATCAGGACGTCATTGGAATCGGACTACCGGAAACTCCCTCCCACCACGACACGGAAACTGCCTATTCGTCTGCACTTATAACTGTCGTTCGATCGCATCTGAGCAGGATCTTCGGACACTGCTTTATAGAAGCCGAAACATCAAATACGACGTTATCGCCCTGCAGGAAACGAAAGGCAGAACGGAAACCATAAGAAGGACCGACCACAACGAGCTTCTCATTATCGGAGCAAAAGTGGACAGAAAGAATATTGGCGGAGTTGGATTTCTCGTCAATTCGACAGTGCACCACCTAGTAGACCCTTACAAGATCATCAGTCCGCGAGTAGCTGTTCTTCGTCTGGAAACCAAAGATCAAGGAACCATCTCCATCATAAATGGATATGCTCCAACATCTGCGGCCACAGATGAAGAAAAGGAGGAATTCTACAAGCTGTTCGAAAGGACTGTCAACGACGAGAAGAGCTACTACAAAGTTGTCGTTGGTGACTTTAACGCTATCGTCGGTACGAATGATCACGACGAATGAGGCTAGGACCACATGGAACTTCCTCAGGGAACGAAAACGGAGAACGCCTGACAGACTTCCTATCCGCGTGCCGTCTCTACCATGGAAATTCTATGTTTAAGAAGCCTTCAAACCGACGATGGACCTGGGAAAGCCCAAATGGAGAAACACGTTCGGAGATCGACCATGTTCTTACGAACAGACGCTGGAGTCTGTTCGACGTCTCCGTGCTGCCTTCATTTGACACCGGCTCGGATCACCGTCTTGTCCGTGCGAAGCTGACTCTCAAAAAGAGGATGTTCAAGCGTGACACCCATAAACCGGCACCGGTGAGGATCCCCACATTCAAGTCTGAGGAGTTGGAATATGCGATAAAGTCGTATGATTGGAATCTTCTTGAAGATCCATCGGAAGACTACGACCTTCTCTCCAAAGGACTGTTGAAATGTGCTAGCAGCTCTTGCGAAGCCACATCGCCGTCTGCTTCAAGACTCAACGCACATGCGATTAAACTCTTGGAGGAAAGAAGAGCTGTTAAACTGGATCCTAATGCTTCCCATCTGGAAAAAGTCACCATCTCAAAGGCCTGTCGAATTGCAGTGAAGGAGTCCATTCAAGCCTACAGAAGATCGAAGCTGTTAGAAGCGGCTGGGAAAGGTTCAAGCATAAAGCGCTGCAAACGAGATCTCTGCGATCAGAAGGCAATAATGTCAGCCCTCGTGGATAAGGATGGAACAACGCAAACGTCTCGAAGAGCGATGGAGGCCATCGTTCAAGAATTCTACACAGATCTGTTCCGTTCTTCCATCACTGTCCCGAAATGCTTGATGCCACCAGCTGAGGAAGTACCTCCCATTCTGGAATCAGAAGTTGCTCATGCTATCAGAAGGATGAAGCTGGGCACTGCTCCCGGACCGGACGGCATTTCTGCTGATCTCCTTCGTGCGGGTGGCAGTGCCGTCTGCTCACTTCTTGCCAAGCACTTCAACCACTACCTTCGACTTGGTAGGATTCCGGACTCATGGAAGGAGTCGAAAACAGTTTTAATCTTCAAAAAAGGTCAGCAGGAGGATATCAACAACTATCGACCCATCAGTCTTCTCTCGGTTGTGTACAAGATCTTCACCAAGATATTGCTTAACCGCATGGAGCGTTGCTTGGATGAATATCAGCCAGTGGAGCAAGCAGGGTTTCGCAAGGATTTCTCCTGCATGGACCATATTCAGACTGTCTCACAGCTCATCGAAAGGAGCCGCGAATACCACCTCCCACTTGTTCTTGTCTTCGTGGATTATCGGAAAGCGTTCGACTCTGTGGAAATCAACGCCATTCTGAACGCCCTTGTGCACGCTGGTATACCATCGCCCTACATCCGACTTCTCGACGAATGCTTCTCGAACACATCGACTACCATCCAGCTGTTCGATCGAAAGCTTAAAATTCCTATCGGGAAAGGAGTACGGCAGAGAGACACGATTTCTCCCAAGCTATTCACAGCGGCACTTCAGGATGCCATGAAAGACTTGAACTGGGACGATAAAGGCTACCTTGTCGACGGTAAACGGATCAGCAACCTTCGCTTCGCCGACGATATTGTTCTGATCTCTACCAGCACGGCAGAAGCTGAGGAAATGCTGAACGAGCTCATTGTGGCAGGTATGAAGATTGGATTGGACATGAATATGTCCAAGACACAATTTTTGGTCAACCAGTGGTGTGACACGGGACTCGTAAGGTTAAATGGAGTCGCTCTGCAACAGGTCGACTCCTACGTCTATCTGGGAAGAGAGCTGAACATGGATAACGACCTCGCTCCTGAAATCGCCCGCAGGAGACGCGCAGCATGGGCAGCCTTCAGTTCGATTCGCGAAGTCACCGATCAGGTCAAGGATCCCGGCCTCAGGGCCTCGATATTCAACGCCTCTGTACTGCCTGCGATGTGTTACGCGACGGAAACCTGGCCCGACAACAAGACAATCGCCAGAGCGATGCAAACTACGCATCGTGCACTGGAGAGATGTCTTCTAAGGACAAGCCTTCGTCAGCAATGGCAAGAAGGCCTACGAAGATCGGAGCTACGGGAGAAGTCGCAATTAGCAGACCCGCTGCAGTACATGAAGAAGTCCAAATATCGCTGGGCCGGACACCTGCTTCGACGAAAGGACGATAGATGGAGTCTCCGTGTCACAGAATGGCTCCCGAGAGACCATAAGAGACCACTGGGACGACCGCCAACGCGATGGGCAGACTCATTCTCAAGATCTTTCAGAGAGCGGAGTCTGCCTCACTGGATGCAAGCAGCCAGAGATCGAGCGGTCTGGAAGAGTTGTGGTCCCCGCTGAGAAGACCTCCAGCCGACAAAGGACCATCAAAGTATCAAAGTAAGTATCTAGTGAACTGAGAACTGCAGTCTCCAATGAACGGTTTTTCATAAATCCAAACTGTTCCGTAGAAATGATGCCCTTATCCTCGATATGCTGCAGTATATGCCTTTTACAATTTTTTCAAAGGTTCTTGCAATTGCTATACGGAGGCTTTTTGCGGATGGGGGTAACAATCGCATGCCTCCACCTTCGTGGAACTTCACCCTTCATATAACTCACGTTGAAAATCAGTTCTTAGGGAAATGCAATATACTCAATGACATTTTGAATAAAGGATAGCGGAAGAAAGTCCACATGTTGTTGTCATAGTCAGATATATGTTTCTAGTTTCCAGTTATTGTTAGGTTTTTCTCTGTTGGGCATACATCAAGGTCTCAGGTTCTAGCTCGTGTAGCGTTCTAGCTCACTGATCACGTTGTCGATGTTTCTTATATCATTTTTCTTGACCATTTCGAAACAGCAATATCTTAGCTAGTTATCCTGACTCTACCATGGTTCTCACAACTTTCGTTGCTAGCAAAGACTTTGCGCGCTTCGAGTGTATTAAATATATAAGGTTCCGACGTCTGCGAAACTTCCACGACTTTCCATAATTCTTTTCTCGCACAAAGAGCGCGACCTCTTCACCATCTGTACCATATGTTAGGGCCATCTCAGGAAGATAACTACTCCGCCAAGAGTGCTGTCTATTAGACCGTCCAGAGCGGCAGCTCTCATTTTGACAAATAATTCTGAATACCACTGAACCACCATGAAGCCTGCTTAGGACAACACACACAACGTCTCCACATAAAGGAGCTGGACACCCCAAATCTCGGCAGTAAAATCGATGTGATGAAGTTGACATACAGCTGTTGGTTAGTATCGCCCTTTATTTGGTTCTGCTCTCGCCTCTACTTGAAAAGTAGAAAGAGCACTTAGAAACAGTTTACCCAGACATCACTTTTCCTGCAATAGCTAATTCCTAGGGAAATAAGGAGTCAAGGAGCGAATACTTGTTTTCCTAGGAATCAGCTTCTTCAGGGCGAATAGCTTCTAAATGCTCCTTCGCTTTTCAGGACTCTGACGAAGCTGACATGGAGAGATACTGACCACAAAGACAGATGTATTGCCAGTATAGTTGTGCTCTCCCAAAGTTTTCGAATAACCGAATATAGAATAGCGACAATTTTCGAGCAGTCGAATTCGAATACATTCGAAAATCGCGTTTTTTCTAACGATCGAATACAAGTATTCAATTTCGAGTGGAATTATTCGAATTCGAATGTTCGAATATTTATTCGGGAACAACTATAATTGCGAGTTAAATGCTGTTGGATTCTGGACTTTTGCAAGAAGTTCCAGATTGATCGTTAAAGGAATCTGTCAACTGTCAGTGATTGTATGCCGTCTGTGCCGAAACGCCGGCTATGCAGTGATGGAGGTCGATGTGCGGACCGCTTCTCTCTCTACAGGGTGTCCCAAAATTACGTTCCAATATTCATAATTTTAAAAGTAGACGAAAAAGAAATTTAACATAACTTAACCAATATATTTACAAACACAATACATGGTCAGATCCCAAAACGACTTTCCCTGACACGAACACAGAGACCTTCAGACGACGTGGAAGGCATCCAGCGTGGTACGCACATATTCCATTCACATTTTTCCCCACGCCTTCAGGAGACTTTTTTCAGTCGACGGAGAGATTTGTTTTGAAGCAGGCCTCGTTCTCCAAATCGGGCAAATAGAGAAGTCTACATATATGTAGGGACAAGGTTGGAGCTATACGGAGGCCATTCTTCTGGGCTGATAAAATCAGGAAGCTTGTCACGACACCGCACCTGCATGATCTTTTATTTGTGAGCAGGTGCCGACTCCTGCTGTAAGATGAACAGCTTACCCGTGAAGATTGTGCTGCTCCAGGGGACCAAAGCCTTATCCAAAACATCTTCGAAGCAGATTTTGGAGTCCATTTTTCCTTTGTTTACGAAGAACAACGGCGACTTTTCCTCTAAAGGTGTGCCAGGAGCTCAAACCATGATTGAGCCTTCATGGATCCTTGATTGGCTTCAGCTACTGATTTGACAAGCACACGGTGGTTTTGGCGGTTCAGTGCTGCTTCGAAGCAAATATTTTGAAGATGTTGCTTACCGACGCTCCCCTGATGTGCACTGTGATGAAGGGAACCTCCAGAGGATGAGATAGCGTCACTTTGTAGCTGGTCAATACTGCAACTGGATATTTAGTGTTTGAGAGCTGGGTGAAGATACCTAGCGCGTGAATCCAAGACAGTGAAGGCTTAACGCGTAGGTCAAAAATGACAAGTGAAACAAGGGGAACTTAAGTTTGGGACACCCTGCATTGCTCCATGCAATCATCACCACAGTAAGTCCTATCTATCCACCTATACAGGTTATACAGGGCCACATTTATAGCGACAGCACATGCGCAAACAATTTGAGCTCCTGTTCAGAGCATCTGCTTTTTCTGTCCTTTTATTGTTTTTATTGCGTTAATTTGATCATGCTTATCTCAATCAAGCATAAAAATGAATTGTTTCTCAACATGGTGAAACGGTCGTGCAACCGTGTTTCAACCTTTGAGCCTTACCGTCAAGGCTTCTCGGCACGCGATATTCTCCACCACCGTCTTGGAGTTTATCGAAGTGTTATATATAACTAGATCCTCCAGATGCTACGGAGACCTGGGAACCGAGAATGATAGATCCGTACGAGGAAGACACGTATCTGTAGCAACTATGGAGAACATCAGTAAGGTACGTGAACGGATTCGCAGCGGGTCCATCGGATGTCGCGAGAAATGGACATCAAGTCAGGTCGTAGAAAAGAATCTTCCACAGGCTGGGCCTTAAGGTCTAACTAAAACCGCTCCTAGACCTTCCAACAGGATGGAGCTCCAGCTCACAGAGAAAGAATTTTGCAGGACTGGTGCAAAGGCAACTTCCCCGACTTCAGCAGCTTCCAAGAGTGGCCAGCGAACTCTCCAAATTTGAATCCGATCAATTACACCGTCTGGTCAGTTCTGAAAGCCAAAGCCTGCTGGAAACCTCACCGCTCCGTGAATTCTTTGAAGGAAGCTCTCCAGAAGGCGTGGGTGAGCCATACTTGCATGCTGCCGTTGATGTCTTCCCGAAACGCCTCAAAGCCTATATCGACGCCTATGGAAATAGTTTCGAATCTCAATGTTTTGTACAGTTTACAAAAGACTAATAAACATTATCGCATCGCTGGCTTCTTGAAAGTGCTGCATTTTCCTTTTTTTGAATACTTGTAGCCATAATTTTGAGGCACCCTGTACTAGTTAGAGCAGCGAAAGTATTTTCGACGAATCAGGCAGTAAGTTTGTTCTACAGTATGGTGGGACAAACCGCTTCTCTAAAAACCTGCCTTACATTCGAGTAAATGTTTTTGAAGAAGTGAAGAAGACGACGATGAGGTAATCTTAGACCTATTGTCCAGTAGGAGATCCCAAAGAAATCTGCTTCTGGTCTACACAGGTCAACAATCTAAGCACCACTGAACACTGCAAAAAATATAAACTCACTTTAAAACTGGACCAAGCGGAAAGCTTAGTCAGTAAAATGACTGTCAAAAGTTCGGAAACAGTTTAATTGAGCCAAAAATGTGAAGAACTAATCCCTGAGTAGGTAAAAAAAGGCAAGCATTGACACAATACGAGGGCGATACTAGCGTGATCCATCCTACTTTTAAGACAGAAGGACAGGAAATGTATTCTTCTTCCTTTTCAGTGAAAATCTTTTCAGTGAAGCCTCTCCTAAAATTATGTAAAATTAGGTTTGAAAAATGTTGTGTTGTGCAGAAGCACAGGAATGGCTAATTCGCTGCTAGATCTGCAACCCAGGAATCACGACTGGAAGCAAGATTAGTTAGAGGTGGTAACCTAATGCTTGTAGGACGAAGAGGATAAACGCTGAACGAGCGTTAAGATGAGACCTATTCTAGGAATGAATGCAACCGCACAACCAAGTCCTATACGTACGACGAGTGAAGCGCCTATATTTCGCATAGCTGTCACAATTCTTACAGTAAGTCCACCTAAAAGGCTTTCTTTTCTTTGCAGCTCATTTATTCTAATACGACCTGTCAGTCATGTGCCCACCACGCTTTCCAAGAGTATTTCGTCTCCGCGGAGACACTAGGGGCAACCAAAAGTATTCTTATAGTTGGGTAATACACCATTTTTAAACAAGCGCCGTCAGCCACATTAATTACAAAATGTTTCTGACAAGAAGAACGGTCAAAATTTTCGTCACTCGATAGCTAAATACTACACCTGGTACTACAGCTCAAGGACGCAGATAAAGCATTTAATGGACGTATTGTGCCGACCATGCCTACTGGCTTATGCATTGAAGGGAAAAACCGACATAACTGGTTGAAAGGAGTTCTTAATCATGGCAACTAAATGTTGTTTTTGCTAATTTTTAGCTAAATGAAAATGTGCTCTGTATCACACGAAGTTTAGCACCCATGAAGCTCAACTATAAATTGGTAAACGGCTTATACATAATACCGATGCAACTGTAGCGCTGTGGTCTGCCACGTATCTTTTCCATAACCGATAGCTTTATCCTAGCCAAAGCAAGCTCAACTGTCCTTCTACAATTATTATACAACCAGACGTTCAACGGCCTCACGACCCCTGTCGAACGAAGCCTTTAAAAAGTCTTCTCACGAATGCTGTGCAAAGTATGATCTGTGGAAGGACTTCTGGATCTGGACGCACATTGTACGACGTCTGGGTCACGTGTTCTGAATCCGGACACCACTTGGGCGACATCGGTGACACCTCTTCTGAACCTAAACACCGACTGCGCGACATGGGTGACGCAACTCCTGCACCCCGACGCCTGTTAAACGCCGACGGTGAGATGTCTTCTCAACCCAGATGCCCTTTGCGCGACATCGTCCACACGTCTTCTGAAGCACGCGACACGACGTGGGTCACACCTCGTCTCAACCTGGACGCCTGTCACTCGACGTCTATGAAAGGCCAGATGGACCGACGGAAGGACGGATGGACAGACGGACGGACAGACGGAAGGACAGACACAACCGCTCACTCTTTTATATATAGTAGGATATGCAAGCAGTCACGCTTGTCGTTTTCGTTTTAAGTGTTTTTGCAATCAATCCGTGGATATTAAGAAGGAGGAGATCTGTGGCAATGCATATGCATCTAGGTAGATAATGCAAATTTGCATGGGAAGTCTTCTTAGAAGATAAGTTTATAAGTTTTCTGAACTGTGAACCAAAATTGCTACCGACGTTCTGTTGGGCTTACTTTTCGCCAGTGTCGTCTTTATCAGATCCTGGATAGCTCATTTGAAAAATATTCGCCTTTCAACGCCATTTCATTCTAAACGAATGAAGCCATTTCTTTCTAAACGAATGAACTCCGAAGAAAACAAAAAGTCAGGACTCAACGTCGTAGAGCATAGTAAAGCTGAACTTAGAGGTGAGGCTCAATTAATCCGCTAGTCACCCGGAGCTAAGCTAGAGGTGATCGGTTAATCTCCTAGTCACCCGGAGCTGGAGGTGACCCCCTGCCCCAGGGTCTCCCTTGAGCACTACTAGGTCTAAACCAGCAGAGGTCGATGAAAGGTGCCAGCTCTTGCGTCAACGCGATGCACCCGTCCTTTTGGCTGATTTTTGGATTTATGGCCCTCCAAATGGCCTCAAGAGTTCTGCTTACCGTGGCGTCGCGTTCGCGTGCCACGATTGTGACCGCCACCTCTACCATTGCGCCACCATGGCTCTGGATCCTGTGCTCCACCAATGGAGTAGGCACGTTAGACTTTCTTAGGCCACCCAAGTGCTCCTTAACCATAGTACAAAGCAGTCTGCCTCTTCTCTAGATACTCATCCTCGCACCGACTGTATGTAATAAGGTACACCACCGCCGATATCACGCAGTATCATACAGTCAGTCGCACTTTCACTCGGGCAGACCACACAGGATGATGTGGTGCACGTCCTATAGTACAGGCGGTTTCGAATCAACGCCCCTTCAGGTTTGTGGAATCTTAACACCACTCTCGCCAAGCTCTGCATACCTGCTTTACGAAGGTATGTGCGAATATACGCATTGCCTTGCCTGACAGTGAGGTGCATAGGGACTTTCCATCCTCCTTAAGTTGAGGTTCCGCCACTACAACCTTCGTCCTTCGTGGAACCCTTTCGTGGGATACCCGTTAGTTCTTGCATGTCGCTTGCCACATCCCTTGAGATGTTCTGCTCTGCATCAGGCAAGCTATGGCCGCTGTTCAGCACATATTCAATACTATTCCTCTTCGTACTACTTATGCACCTCCTCAGACATTCGCGCACCACTAACCGGCGCACGAACTTGCCAGTGATCGAGTGACAGATCGAATACAAACCCTCATGTGTGGCTTTCGTGCGGCAGCGTGGAGTCAGAACGCAGCACAATAGCTTCTAGAGCGCTATTGTGCTGCAAATTCAACGGCGCAGGCTTGCAGCAGTGGTGCGATTGTGCTGCAAGGGGAGGTCTCCTCCTATCCCCAATTAGGGGATAGGAGGTAGGGACTTGCAGCAGTGGTGCTATTGTGCTGCAAGGGGAGCTCTTGCAGAGAGGGCTGTGGCGGGCGGCGGGCAATGCCTTAGGGATAGGAGGGTGCCGTGCATAAGGGGACGCGGCCCTGTCGTGATAAGGCCGCGTCCCCTTCTGCGCGGGACCCTCCTATCCCTAAGGCATTGCCCGCCGCCCGCCACAGCCCTCTCTGCAAGGGACTTATTTCCCCCTTCTGAAAAATCAATAAACATTGAAATCAATAAGTATTTACTTCAGTTTTCAACATTTACAACGAACATCATGTGAACATTTAGAAAGAGCAGTTTCTTGAAGAAAATCGAAGAGCAGCAATAACAGTACAGGAACTTCTCAACAAAAGTTCTAACTTGACAACCGGGAGTTCAGAAATTGAGCAGACTTCACAAAAATAATTCACTACATTAACTTCACACCAAAAGTTGTAACTTCACAAGCGGAAGTTCACAAATCGACAAGACTTCACAAAAAAACATCAGAAGCGAAATCCTTCTCACAAATTCAGGAAACTTCAAAGTTGACATGGAGAGAATCTCTGAAGTCTGAAATCTTTCTCACAAATTCAGGAAACTTCAAGGTTCTCATGGGAGACAATCTCTCACGTCTGAAATGTTTCTCATAGATTCGGGAAAGTTCAAGGTTCTCATGGGAGACTTCAGAGACTTCAGAGATTCCTAAAACTACTCAGGAATGAAACAGTATTTTCATAAAAATATCAATCATTAGCGTTCCTGCTGTTCTTCTTCTGAAAAATTAAATAATAAGATGTGTGTGTGTTTAATATACAGATATAATTAGCTTACAGTGTAGTAAGTCAAAAGATCACTTACGGGAACAAGCGCACTGCCTTTCTTAATGTACTGGCGCACGTTGTTCCTGAAAGTGTTGTAAAATGTATTAATTAAAGTGGTTTATGAGGTGTGAGTGTGAAGTTTGGATAAGAGAAGTTGAGACCTACAGAGCCCTTCCCAGCGCAGATTTCAGTGCGCTGGTCCACGCATCTCGTGCGGCCTGCCTTTCGAGGAGCTTAGCTGCTCTAGTTTCATTTGCCGGGCCGAGATCCAACCAGAATCTGTAATTCTGTTTTCTGCGGCGAAGACACAGTTAATAACTAATTAAGTAATTTTTGACTAGTCGAATTATACTTACTGAGTGGGCTGGGCCGCCAACTCATATGGCATTCGGTCGAGCTCAGGCTGCCCCATTTTGAGGCCGTCCAAGAAGCACTCTTAATATTATCAGTTGAAATCGGCTGGTCTGGTTTCTATGAACGCAGTAGACTTACTGATTAATGTGTCTCTTATATCGGCGGGCAAATCCATCTTCCTCGGATCTTTAGCGTGCTTTCCCGACACGCGGACCGCGTACTTCTTAACGTCTTCGACAGGGTCGCAAGCCTATAAAAGTGTCAAACCAGGATTCGCAGTGCGAAAGCAGGTAGAGATGCTTTGTGGAAATCACTTACTGTGGCGAAATACATGCGTGCGAAATCTGTGCAGTGTGTCACGTGATCACGTTTGTCGGCTCTCGCGGGTATTTTCCAGTGAGTCATCAAGGATTTCAAGTCCTTTTCCTACAATTTGTGTAATCTGTGAACGTTGCTCCACGAGACGGAAGCGAACGCACAAGAAGAACCACCTTGAAGGGAGGGCTCGCGGCAATGGTCCATCTTTTCGTCAAATTTAAATGAGAGAGCACCGTGTCGTCGGGAAGCTTTAAACGCGCGAGCACGTGCATGTGGGCTGACGTCTGGGCAATGTCGGTTCTCAAAGAGGCAGTGTTCACGAGCACATGATCGAGCTGCAAGGCAAATTTGAATTACTGGAGCTAGCTGAGGGTAGGGGTATATAATTGCGACCGAAGTCCTACCACCATGGCCAGTCCTGTCGCGATCGAACACGTCTTCAGAAGCAATTCTTGCATCGACTGCACGACAGTATCGGATGACGGGGGCAGGTGTTTTACGGCCATCTGGATGTCTTTCAGCTCGCTGAGGCTGACGCGAGGGTCCTTCAACCGATTTGCCACGATCTGCTAAAGTTTATAAACTCTTCGAAGATTATCGGTATTGAAAGGAGGGGTAAAGCTTTCACGCCACATGCCTCGCATTCGAAATCGCTGCTTCTCAACGCGAGCTCTCCCACATCAGCCAGAGAGAGGGGCTTCGTGCGAAGAATGGCGTTCGCGTAATCTAGAGAATGTGCAAGATTGGTTTCTTAACGGAATGTTCAAATCAGGAGCCGAAGTGTACCGCTGGCAGAACTTGTTTCGACATTTGAACCTCCTTCGAAAGTCGGGGAAACATCGGAACCATCCTCGACGACCAACCGCTCCTGCGATGACGACCAGCTCGAGGAAGAACTCGCTAAACTCACATCGCTCATGCGCAAATTAGACTACACATCTCCTTCATGAATAGTCACCGGTGCGCTGTGATGAGCGCGCCGAAGGACCAGGATACGTCTCAGGATCAACCGAGCAGCCGTCCAAGCTTACGATATCGCCATTCGGACAATAGGAATCGTCGTAATCGCCCATTCTATGAAACGGAATGCTTCTGGAACAAATTCCACTTCCACGGAGTACAAAGAAGTTATACCTACCCTACTTTGCTATAGATGCAAATGGCGACCTACAGCGAAATCGATAACTCCATTTAAAATCTGAGGGTAGCACGTCCACACAGTTCGTGTCGAATCTTGGACTCTGACACCACCCTCCTTCAGGGTGCGGAGTTCCTCCTTCAGTCTAAAAATCGTTCCATGTAAGCCTCCTTAATACTTACGAATGCAACAGGGTGGACAATACCGAGAGAATAAACTACGCAGAAGCTCCTCCGTCGGGGTTTTTCTCAAGAAAGTTATCGCAGGCAATATCATGTTCTCGGGGTCGTTCTTCATGTTAAACGGGAGCCCCTCCAAACGGATATATATTGGCCATGCTTGAGATCTGCAACCGAAGCCAAATCAAGAAGTTTGAGTTCTCCGCTGTAGTGGCAATGACAAACCTCGTCAGCTTATTGAACAGAACACCGTCGAAATTCATAGTGAGAACAACTCGTATTTTCTTGGACGCAAACTCTTCGTCAGATTCGATGTCCCTTTCATAAGCCGGAAAGTCGGAGACATTGTGACGTACAGAGCCGGTAGAACGCCAGAAGGGATGTCATTGTTTATGAAATCCCTTTACTAACGTGAATATCTAACTTACGTACATTGTGAATTCTGCAATGAACTGAGATGAGACTGTCTATAACCCGCTTCAGTATGATATCAAATTGTGGAGCTATACTTATACTGTGCACGCTAATTCGCTTGAGGTCCTGCGCTCTCTTGGGAGTAACTCTGAAAGCGATGGTGCAGAAACTAACGCATCGTGAATTCACCAAAACAATGAATACCCTCTAAGCCGACACTCCTCGTGGGAGCAGAACGCTCTGTGATTTGCCAGAAGTCTATCACACAGACAACAGAAGTAGGATTTCTGGTAATCGTACGCTCGCCAGATATCGTCGCACAGTTTCTTAGACTCGGCCCACACCTCAACTATTGCTAATTAAATTTTCTTGTGTTCAATTTCTGTTAAGTGTTTGTGTTAAATTTTTGTTAAGTGTTTGTGTTCAGTTTTTGTTAACCACACGAATTCGAGTAAATAAAGAAACCAAATCGAAATAAAAACGAGAATTCATTAGGTTGTAAACCTTTGAGTATTTTTCCACAGCAGCTTCATATCCCAAAGTCACATGTCAAAAAACTTTGGAGCTATCTTAGACTTCATTGAGGCCGGATGAGTGAAGATGGCTTAAAAATTTTCTCCTTTCCAACGTTCCTATAAGAACATTGGAAAGGAGAAAATTCGAAATTCGAAAAACACGATAGGCATGCCGGCGCTAATTGGGTCGGGGGGGGGGGGGGGAAGGGGGTCACCCTGCATTGAATGGTGGCACAAATTGGGGGGGGGGGGGCTTACGAATGGAGAACCACTGAGTGGTCCCTCAAAGGTTTACAACCCGATAAAATTAAAAAACTAAATTAAGAAACGGCTAACTGTTCGTCCTGTAGATATGCCAGTTTGGATCGCACAAAAATCAGCAAAATAAGGCTCCCCATCTGACGGAACTCCGAAATGTAGCTTAAACGCAGCACAGTACACAGCCTTTTGGTTCGGTCCTAGAACAAAAAGCTGGATGGCACTAGTAGCTCTTCTAGCCGACAAATGAACCACCTTAACGGCCCATTTTTCGGCTAAAGGAACAGGAAGACAGAAGTAACTCTTCTAACCGACAAATGAACCACCTTAACGGCCCATTTTTCGGCTAAAAGAACAGGACGAAACAGTGATAGCCGTTCTGATAACGTACCGGAAGCTTGACGATCCTCCAAATCAGTCCTCTCGGGCGATTGCCTCGCAGGCGAGTCGTTCCTTCCTCTTGCTTCCTCGTAGTGCCGATCGTCTGCGTCTGAGTGATCAGCCGATCGTTCACTGCTTCCTCTTGAAGTTGTTGGCACGTCCAGGCGAGGTGCCTTTGGAAGCGGAGGCAAACTTGCTGAAAGTCGAGAGTACCAGCAGCGGCATCAGCACCGACAACAAAAAATACCTGTGAGCGCATTCATAGACCGCTTCCTCGCAGGTGGCGGTGGAGGTAGCATGGGCGGTATACCAGCCATCCCTGTGTCTCTCCTGGTGCCCGGCGCTTACTGAACGCTTACTGAAGGTCTTATTTATAGATATAGCCGACTGTGCACGTCAGTATGGTATGTTATGTGCAAACACACAAAGCAATACGGGTTGGCGGGCTGGGGGGGGGGGGAGACGTGGAGTTGGCTTGATTTGAGTTTTCTATCCTTCCAGCAGAATCCCAGTGTAGGGGTGGAAAAACAAAACGAAAAACGAAGAAAACACTATTGAATCAGATAGTACTTAAATTAGGCGTAGAGTACGGTGTCGTGAGGCAGCTGTGTGCAGTGGCACATCACACACCCTAATTTACGCGCACAGACAGCCGGCTTTATAAATAAGGCCTTGAGAAAGCGACGCGCTCAAAATACGGAATCGCATCGCACATAGACCAACAACAACAAAACAATGTTATGTTGGTCTGTGTGCCATTCACGAGCGAGCCATACAAGAGCGACGTCTACTCGAAACCGGTTAATTCAGAATTTCTTCTGGCATATGTACAGATCTGATAGAAGAATAATGCATGGCGCATACGTGGTATGCGCTATGCATTATTCTTCTACGTGAGGCAATCTGCCATGAAGGCAGTTTGAAGGGCTATTTGGCCTAAACAATGGCATGAGGTGCCCAGACAATCGATAAGACAGTCTACACAATGCAGTAAGACAGTGTAATTCGTGGAACCATTTCAAGAGACTGCAAAGGACACAGCTGAACGCCTTCCATCGAAATTGCTAATAGTGTTCTTGAAGGGCTAATTTTATTTGCTGGGAGTTTCGAAGCTGCAGCGTTCCCTGGGAAAACCTAGGACAAATGGTGCAATCCCTTTCGGGGGGGGGGGGGGGGGGGCTAGTCCATTATGAATTGTTAATGGTAGCTACGCATCAACACATACAATGCACCACAATATATAAATAACATATATGCTTACCTTACAAATTGCTATCCTTCTAATACAAGAATCGGTTTTCTAAATTGCTATTCTAGTTGGGGGGGGGGGGTGAGGGAGTAATGAAACCACAGTAAATTGACCAGAAACCTGGAACAATTACAATACTATAAAGCTGCGAAAATTCATTAATGCAACGTTACTACCTTAATCAATTAGTGGGTAGCGTTTTGCGATCTATTTCCAAAGCAAATAGAGTTTTGGATCACTACCGTAGCCTACCCATAGTTCCGTAGTAAAACTTTTTAATATTTCAGCGTAATGCTCGGGCATTTCAAAGGGAGGGTACAGGTAAGTCAAGGCATTCATATGTTATATTGGGTGTTGTATGTATTGATGCGTAGCTACCGTTAACAGTTCATAATGGAGTGCCCCCCCCCCCGACAGGGATTCCACCGTTACCCCTTCCAGACGAAAAAGTTGCAATGAAATGCACTCGTTGCATTCGCTGCATGTATACATGCAACGAATGTAAGTGCACTCGCCGCCGCAGGCCACGGCAGGCCACCCCCCCCCGCCCCGATTTGCAGCCAAATGCTACTGTAATACTTCCACGTCACTCTAGGACTCGACCGAATCTGTCCCCGAATCCTCTAGAGAGAGGAGGCACACCGAACGGAAAAGCGAAAAGAAACACGATACCGCGCTGACTGGCGGGGAACTACAAATGGCGGTTCGAAATCCTGCCGCGCACGCGCTGGCGCGCGACTGCGCACGCGCGCGCATTGGAGCGCAGTTGCCACTGGAAAACTGCACCACTACTCGAACACTAAAGGGGCACCACTACTGCTGCCCGATAGCACCACTAACGGCCCGAGAGAGACTTTGCAGCACAATAGCGCATCGTGCGGCAAGGCGCTCACGGATCGATCGATGCGCTTTGCAGCGCAATAGCATCACTGCTGCACGCTCTGCAGTAGTGGTGCTACAGAGCGCATCACTATCCCACCACTTCTTGGCGCTTTGCTGCACAATAGCGTCACTGCTGCACGATGCAGCACGTGGTGCTATTGTGCAGCAAGGCCTCCTTCGGGCCGTTAGTGGTGCTATTGGTTATGCTTTAGTGGTGCGCGAATGTCTGAGTCTCAAGGCGCTGTGGATTGCCTTCAAGAATCCCGCTAGTAATAAGAAGCAAGAACCTGTTGCGCTAACCTAAGAGCTGGCCCCTTTTGCTAACCTCTGAGGGAGGGCGACAGTAGGGGATCACTGAAAAGTTGACCCAACGGAGGAAAACTCATTCACCCAATCTGCCCCATTATAGGGTGGCTTACCAGCCCCTTGGCTGCTTCCGCAATGTGGGGAAACGATAGCCGTAGTGGGAGCTTGCTAAGGCCCAGCGCGCGGTTCCCTGCCAAGGCCAAACTAAGTGGAACAAAGCCTTGGGGTTAGTATAAGAGGGTCTGGTGGGAGGAAAGGGGGTAGTTGTAAGGGACTTGGTATTGGTTTAGTTAACCTGATGGTTCGGGCTCCCTTATGGTGTCCTAGCCTTCCGCTTTAGGCCGTCCGATAGGCATCTCTTTGGTAGAATAATGTGTATAATTTTGTTGTGAATTATGCCATACTGTGCAGGTTAAGTTGATGAAGAAATCCTTTGGTTGACTTTCCGGATGATATCCAAAGGCCTTGGATACTATAACAAGGTTAGTTGTGTTGCCTTACTATCTTGTCTCCTTTTCTTATTGATTTCTGAAAATGCTGTGGCTCGAAATTGTTATTTCACTAGTAACTTTTCGAACACTTCTTGGAAGACTATCCTTTTCCAGGCTGTAAAGAGGGCGGATACGCCGCAACGTCAACCGAATAAAGCGTGGATAACAATCTTGGCTGCGCAGCTTGAATATTCCTGTTGAAGTCAAATTCGCAACTTGAGCTGTCATAAACCATGTGATGTGACATGGGCCTTCGTAGGCCGGCCTGTCACAAGGGCCTGTCGCCTGCAATCGAGTGTCCGTGTTCGGCTTAACTCGCAGAGCGGGTAGTTTCCAGTAGCACCACGTGGAGGAACGGACATCGCCACCAGTTGAAGCGCGCCTCAGCGTCATGGAGACGAAGATGCTGCGCTGGACGGCAGGAGTCACGCGCATGGACCGCATTCGAAACGATGACATTCGGCAGAAGTTCGGGGTCGCGCCGATAGCTGACAAGATGCGCGAAGCTCGCTTACGATGGTACGGCCACGTTCTGCGTGAAGAAGAAGACAGCGTCCGCAAGATAGGCCTTAACTTCGAGGTAATAGGAAAGCGACCTAGAGGGCGCCCGAAGCAGCGCTGGACTGATACGTTATATACGGACTTGAAAGCGGCTGGTGTCCACCCTGATCTAGCGCTGGATCGGGAAAGGTGGCGTCATGACACCAGAATAGCGGACCCCGCTACGAAGCGGGGCAGACGCTGAAGAAGAAGAAGAAGGAGTCAAATTCATAACCAAGTTTAACGACATTCGATTATGGAATATCTATGCACCGCCGCAAGAATTCCAAACCAACCATGGCTATCTAAATGTGATTTTCGGAGATACCAATTTATCATCTCATCTCTAATCTATAAGCTCGTCAAATGCCTTCTTACGAGTTTGTCATGGTCTATCCCAGATGCCACGAGGCCAACTTTTCCTAGCCAGCTGTTGAGCAGCGGCGCTTCCTATTTTCAAGTGTTGCGTGCCCCACCTAGGCCGCTTACAGATTGCCTCAAAGTTGAAACCTTTCTTGTGGACGCTATCATCTTTACGATTTATGCGATCTGGCTTCATCTTGTCGCAGAGCACTCTAGTTGAGGAGTGCTATTTTGAAACTGTAGATGTATGAATTCGTTGTATATAATAGATGTATGAATTCGCTTTAACCAACCAAAGACGTTACTAACGATCTCAAGTACGTCAAAACCTTTGCGTGTGCAAACTTCGTCGCATACCGTACCTAATACTGTTCACTTGCAACACCTACCTTTAAATCATTTCATCTTTGCATCCTATTTCCTGCACGTTCACTTAACTCCGATAAATTCCGCGCTCTAATACAACTATTCTGACCATCATAATTAAGAAATTTGAACCTCTGCCTTGTCCTAATATTGTTTGCCTTTGTTTATTACTGTTTTTAATTTTATTATCTGTTTCTTACTCTTTTTTTCTACATCTACTTGTACCACTTTTCTTCTCTTTCTTGCTCTCCTCCGTTTTTTTTCTTTAATTTTACGCGTTATTCCACAACGTGTGTTATTGATGCTCATATTCCGTCGTTTTCAGGTTGTCTCCGTTTTCACATTTCCAGCGTGAGTTGTTTTTAATTCTCACTGATCTTATTCATTTCAGCTTTACAACACTTCCCTGTTCCACTGATGAGCTACCGTGGAGGTGTTATAAAAGCTACCGTGGAGGTGTTATAAAAAATGTTCATGTAAGGTTAGAGGCGAAACGAACCTTATTAACACTTTGTTAACAGTTTTTTTATCATTTTTACGTTTGTTCACCTACAGGAGCCAAAGTCGCTTACGTCAGTTTTTAGAAAGGAAAAGAAAAAAGCAGCCGTGATTTTGTGTCCTACAACAGTCACGACTGTCGATGAAACTCGAAGAAAAGTCTAGCGATGCGATACATCATGCTGCACAATAGGAACTCATCATTACGAAGCCTGAACGACGAAAAGTCAACAAGCATACATGCATGTGGAGACAGCCACGTCTGGAAAGGACGCAACAACTCCGCAGGGCAGAGGTTCGGTTTAGCAGATGGTTGATAAGCTCCTCGAAGCCCATTTCCAATGGTACGCGCACTCGTTTGATCAAAAGGTGTCTCCAGTCGAAGCGCAGTCTTAACCTAAAGTTGTACGTAAATTAGCAACAAAGGGACCTAAGACAGCGCAGCACCGACTCGATATGGTGGTGAATCTGGATTGTTAAACTTCGCTGGGGCACCTGATTCTAATGATTTCAAGCAGTTCGTTGCAGATAGGGTTCAAGTTTGCGTGAATGCTGTCAATGTGCTATGATTATTTGTATACGAGTGTACCAGTCTAAGTCGTTTCACTCACACGATTATTTGTATACGAGTGTAACAGTCTAATACTATTTCTTTCCCAATTCGAACTACTGTCTTGTTAACAAACAAATGCAAACAGTTCATTTCGCGTTTCACTCACACATTATCACAGATATATGGAGAAGCAAATTCCGGTCGATTAAGAATTAATCACGATAGTTTCCACATAGAAAACAAAATACACAATCAAAGTTTAACCGCGAAGCATTCTAGTGCTATATTCAAGCGACTCACTTTCTCTTATTACGGATTGCACGAATAATGCGCAATCCAGAACGCATGTCTGAAGTCCGTCTCAACATATTCTGCCGGCGGTGAAGACGTGTAGACGTAGTCGTCATGATCTTTGTTTTTGTATTCCCGAAGAGTTGGTGAAATGGTAGAACGGTCGTTGTTAACTGTTGTGCAGTTTTGAATATATGCATACGTCTCCGTGAAAACGTAGCCGACTTGGTTGTACTCCTCGCCGAAGAAAAACCGTGAATTATAATCTAAAATACATCACATTTAAGTTATTTTGTTTTGTTAGTCAGTTATTTTTGCTAGGACTGAAGTGTAGCAACATTTCTTGTAAAGCAACACTTGTAGCCACGTACTCCGGGGGCAGACATAACTCCAACGCCGCGCGAACCCCCTGGCGCCGCGCGCGGTGCGCGACGAAATTGGACCAGTTGTCGCGGTCCGATGCTTCCGACGGCTAAACATACAGGGAACGCTTCCTACAGGGACACGCGGCACACCTTTGCCTTATTTCAACGTTCCTTAGAGATGGTATATGAATGTGGTTTCAATAGGACGATCAGCGACAGTTTATACAGGAATCCTGGTCATGTGGATGGTTTCTAGCGTCAGAGTTTGCCATCTACAACTTCTTCGGTCAATTTTTACCCGTGATTATGGAGGTCACTATTACCCATTCTCGGGTCAGTTGTCCTACTGCAGACTGCTGCCTAGCAAAGCAGCAGTCTGCAGTAGGACAGCAGTCTGCCACAGCAAGGAACTTAAGATCCCACATTCTGTGGGATCTTAAGTTCCTTGCTAGAAATGTGGTCTGAGAGCTTAAACACTGGGAACATTTCGTGCTCCGCGGCTATCCATGCGTCACCGAGCGCACGTCCTCGTTTCAGCGCCGCGACGTCGCACGCGGCTAGCGCGCGACGTCGCGTTGGAGTTAGGTCCTGGAGCCCACGTACTCATACTCTGGGATTAGAACCAAAAGCCTGATTTATTAACATCGGGTTAGAGAAAAAGAAATCCTTGTGGGTGTGGGAAGGTAACCATGAGGATCGTTGGAAATCAATATAGTACAACCTCGAATGGGTGTGTAAATTATCCGATGAATGCGGCATTGTGATGTGTTTATCCACTCTACCCCGCACGTACCCGGTAAAATTAGTTGATGACTCGGCACAAGGTCACAATATGCAGGCAATTAGAATATTAAGGAAGTTTATGAAGTAACCAAATGCCGAAAATCAAGCGACCGTTAATTCGGTTATGTTCCTGATTGCTGCTTAATTAGGTTCTTAAAGCTTATCCGCAGAACAACAACTATTCATTCACAAGTCACCTTATTTAAAAATGCTGTTGCATGAGCGAATAACTAACCTCCTCGAACGAAAATCGGTAGCGTTTTGCAGCTTTGCACAATCTCGGTGTAAAAGCTTAGCCTGAAATAACTTTTTGCAGACATTGAATTTTGCGTCTCCCAGCCATTTTTACAGCATATAACAGAATTTCTTATTAGCTTATTTCTAAAGGATGTGCCAAAGGTTCCTTTCTGGAAAAAGGGGGAGAAGGGCTCAAATCCTCGCTCTATGGACTGAAAGCGGAATACTAAATACGGCAGGGGAAATAGTATATATCCATTTGCTGTTCAAAATCGCATCCAACGCTTTGTAGAAAACTGCATTTAGTTCATTTTTCCTTGTGCAAAACCCTCAGAAAAACGTTTTAAACACCTTGGAAACCGCGGAGAATTTTGCATCGGAGTTAATTATGTGAATCATTATTGCTGGATGGGAAGGCAGGCATAACTCCATACCCCCTCCCTAGCGTCGCGCACGGTGCGCGACGAAATTGGGCGAGTTTTCGCGGTCCGACTGCTTCCGACGAGGACGGCTAGTGACGTCATACGCGCGCGGTAGATGTGTCTTGCTGCTGGGCGCGCTAGAGCGCGAAAGTGTGCGCCGGCGACGTTTTTTAAAGGAAAAAGTAGCTGGATGAGACACGTTTGATGTCTCCTGGCAGCGAATTCTGTGCTTATCTACATAAGATTACGTGCTCATTGTTATTCTGCTGTTCTACAAGGTCATGCTTCTGCTAGGTGACAAAAATGAGACGCTCGTTGAAGATTTCGCAACGATGCTCTCATCTTACTCACCGTATTAATAGCCAGTGCTATACCTGTGCTATGAACTATTTCATAAGAAACCCTGTGTTTATGCTTTTTCCTTCCTATCTTTTGGCTCGATTTGTATAACTCGAAACGAACTGCTTACGTCAATTATTATCGGCTTTCTCAAAATGTGCCTTTACGAGTAGGAGGCCGTCTATAGTATAACCTCCTCTCTGGTTTCAGACACAAATCTGTTTTTCGATGAACAGAGAACGAATCACTACAACAAAATGTCAATAAAAACAAGGGAGAAGCAACAACGCGTCAAAAACACTAGTAGAGAAGCATGAACACCGTCAAAATTTCGTGCTCCGCGGCTAACCATGCGTCACCGAGCGCACGTCCGCATTTCAGCGCCGCGACGTCGCATGCGGCTAGCACGCAACGTCGCGTCGGAGTTACGTCCTGGAGCCTTATTGCCGCTACCGCGCTTGCGGCGGCGCTGCCGGGTAGCTCTGCCTCCTTGCCCTATGATTTAAGGCCTCCACACACTGCAGCAACACCGCGGCCCTATCCTTAACCATAGGACAGGACGCAGAGTTCGCCTTCAGAGGCGAGCCCGCGGCAGCGAGCTTAGCCGCGAGCGGCGGGAGGGGTACTTGGCGGAGGTGACGCCACCTGATTTTTCCGGCAAAGCTATCTGCGCAAGGATAGGGCCGTTGCTTTGCCGTAAAAGTGTATGAAGGTCTCTAGAATCTCACACGCTGGTGGGAGATTTTATCTCGGACTTTCAAAAAGTTTTCAGTTTCCCTCAGCTCTCTCAATTAAAAAGAAATGTGTTAAAATTTAAGTTAAGTACGCGTTCTTTATATTTTGCTTAAATAAGTGAATGAATAGTATTAGGTGCCTCAAGGACAGTTAAATCTAATTTTTAGGACAGTAATTTTTTAAAAATTGTAAACGAAATAGAATTTCGTCTAGTTTTTCTTGCCAGTGATCATTTCCGTAGATGCCTTCCATCATTAGCAAATCGGAATATGGAAACGAACGGCAGTGCTAAAATGTTTGAAATCAGAAGATTGAAACTCAGAGATGGGAATTCCGCACATCCCTGCTTGTCATCACTGTGGCAGATGTATATTGGTGTGACGTCTTCAGCTGTTACATATTAAGTTGATACAAAGTGTCTCAGACATTTAGAGCACAAAATATTTTGTTTCGTCATATTTTAGCATTCTTAAGAAATCATTTGATTAACGCGTTGACGACGAGAGTGATCTTCGCGTGTCTGTCCCGTGGGACGAAGCGCACCACGCAAGCATGAGACGATCCTGTGACCCATACTTTTTCTAAAGGATAATTTGGGATGGTAAACACGATGGTTGTGTCTGTTGGGACGGTTATGCAAACTTATCTCCCAAATCGATAACAAGGGTGTCGTGTCAGACTCACCGTTGCACTGAACCTCGTCTAAGAGGTTACTAGAGGTGCTGATCACGAATATCACACTTTCGTTAGGTTCTTCGACGTCGAGATTGGTAAGGCTCATGATGATGGTCTCCAACGGCAATTCTAAAAATTCCAGCCAGAGTTCACCTATTGCCTTTCAGTTGTGTCACCAATGCAGAGAAAGGGGAAATCCAGAGAGAGAAGAGGAAAAGAGGAAAGCTGCAAAAGCGCTAAAGAAAGTAGATTGTCACAGATGTAAAATCTCACAAAATTCCGAAAAGAAAACGTGAGATTTGTGATCAGCTTGTCAAATTACCTTCTTCACGGACTTTGTGCAAAATCGAAGGTCCCGACACGAAAACTGCAGTTATCGATTTGGTAGAAAACCGACCGATCAATCGATACAGCGGACATCGGCATCATGTTCACGATCCCAAATAACCCTTCCAGACGAAATTTGGATGGATCTGATGCCGTCCTTCTCAACTAAATAGACCGCCGCGCACCATTGAGCGGCATTGTCGTCAACGTGTTAAGGTGGCATTAAGGCTTCCGCCATCTTCTTGGTATGTATTCGTATGCCAACGAAAGATGGTATTTTGAGCTCTGAAGAACGCATTCGGCGCCTCTTTGATATCGTTGTGTATTATAAAGTGTAGACTATTGAAGTGGTCGTGGACAACAGTGGAAAGGTCGTAATCGGAAATCGCCTAAGCTTGAGATGTAGAAAATAGCCTGGCGGTAACAGAAGAGCTATCATCCTTCGCACTGCACTGTGGGTTTCCATCGCCATGATCTTCTCCAAAGCGTGACCAAGTCGGCTTGTTTGGGACTTGAACTCATTCACCCACGTCTACATCCATCTTCTGCTTCCTCCTTAAAGGTCAGTCGTACACTTAAAACTTGGTTGTCAGACCATGTCCCTATTTTCGTTAAGTCTAGTATCCTGTACTATGAAATTATGTTTGAGCTGTTAGTGTTGTAGATGTCTCCGACTATTCCAGGTCCTGAAGAAGGCGTCGAAACTCTTTGAAACGTAAGCCAGATAAAGAAGTGCAATCTTGGTCCTCCAAAACTCCAAATTACATGTATGCAAACTCTAAAAATTGACAAATTACAAAAAAACATATTACATGCCAAACGTTGAGTATCCAGGTAAAAGACGTTGAGACGTGTGTGAAGTCGGAGTGTAGATGTGAAATCCTTGATTGTTCACGTAGCATGAGAAGAATCTTGCAGTAGCTGCAGCGCTGCCAAAGTAAAACCTGTCTGGTATAGTAATATCACGAATCACTACTGCTGTGCTCCTTTTGACTGGACCGGCACATCTGACAGATCTCTTGCATGTTGAGACCACTTGGGCTCTATCAGCTCTGTACACGCTTCCATGAACAGATTGTCCTGCTGTTCCACGCATGTAAAATCCGCATGTTACGGAGGTGTTGAATATGCGCTCCTAAACAGTCGTAATATTACAAACATCGATAAAAAATTACTCTTAGAAAGTTACTCTTACTCCCATATTACAGCTGATTACTTTGCTGAACACAAGGACAATTCTAGAGGAGTTCGGCCTTACAAGGAAAGCTTTTGCGATGCTATTTTAACAGGGTGTAGAGTCGTATGAGCGAAGTACAGAATTACAGTCGGTTTTGCTAAAGAACGGAGAAAAGTGTGTAAAAACATGTGCATAACAATTATCAACCCCTATGACACCACAAGAGATGTGTCTCGGTGGTGGAGTCGATAGAAGTCCAGCTTCAAATGAGCACACCGGCGGGCTTTTGAGTTCGAGTCCGAGAGCTGCTGATGTTTTTGCGCATATTAGTCTGTTGTTATTACGCTTTCTCATGACCATTGGAGTCAATTTCAGACCATCAGTGCTTAAACAAACTAAGGCTGTCTGTTTACGCCATCATATGTGCTAGCTTTTCAGCGATGCGCATCTGCACCACCACCATATCACCAACGATATCGTATCTGCACAGAATACGCACACCTTACGTCTGAATATCATGAACCAGGCCCATATCGCTTCATAAGTGTACTAAAAATGTTGTTCTCACCTGAACGTGTTGTCGGCCAACTAATTTCCACCATCAAATCGGACTTCACCTATCCTACAAGGAGAAGAATTGCGGTTGCGGATGCCATAAAAGAACTCCTCCCGAGGCCGGATTCATCAACGACTTACAGCAATTTAACAGAGAAAATACTGCCGAAATTCCTGATAGCGCGGCTCGTCAAGCCATGGTAATACATTTCGCTTCGCCATCTGGGATTTCGTCTGTATACTCTTTGTTAGACTGCTGTAAGTCGTTGATGATCCCGGCCCCTGGATGTCATCTACGGAGATATCGGCTGTCAGGAGAAAGAGGTGGAACAGGTCAGAGGTGGTTTGATGCAAATGGGACCTTTCTATAGTATCAAAATTGGCTGTTGTGGTTTAGAGAAAGTAATGACAGCAACTAATAGGTGCTGGTGTGCTTCTACATATCAGGCGATACTAATACCGACTGCGCCGCCTAGGCATGTCTCATGGGGTGTGGTTGAGCATAGGATGGCGGCAGCGACGACGTGGCCCAGCGGCGCCGCCTCCGTGGCCGCCTCTCAAATTGACGCGGGTCATTTTTGAAAGGCGGCGAGAGCGGCGGCAAATCGAGGCGCTGTCGAGAAGGAAAGCACAGATTGGGCTAGAGAAGGGAATCCGGCGAGTCACCAGACGCGAAACAAAACAGGGCTTGTGCGCTGAGACTGCGGTCGTGGGGGCGAGATGCTCGGAGACCGAAATTCGAAAGGGAAAAGGTGATTTTGACCGTTTTGCGGTGCGATCCTGCCGTCAAGCACTGCTACCGGCAGGATTGGAGAGGAGGTGACGAACTGAGTAAGTTTCAGCTTGATGGTACGTTTTTTGACATTATTCCATTTTTGGGAATTCAATGCATCATTTTTTTGCACAAGCTTGTCTTTAGAGGATATTTAGGGAGTTGATTACGAATATGACGTCCTCTTTCATAATTCGGCCGATTCCGATCAATTATTACTGATGCAGTCAGGTCAGGATCACTGATTTCGCTACAACTTCGTACAAGGGAGTTATTGAGGATGCTGATTACGAATGTGATAATGATTTTTTGAATATTGGCCGAAGCGTGTCTTCGGAAACGAACCTCTTCAAGGCCAGTTCAAAAACGAAAAAAGCGCTTCAATGGGGAAGAAAGACGATGTCTCAAGGAAATCCGTTAAAACGAGCGCTAGTCGCGAAAGAAAGGCGTCGTTTTAACGTTAACTACGTTAAAAGAAGCGCTAGACACGGAAAAGGCGATGTCTCAATGGAAAATATGTTTCAATAAGCGCTTATAGATCACTTCGCAAGCATCAAGGATTGCGTTGATCTGATTGATTCGCAATTAGGCGGACGCTCTGAGCTCGGCGGACGCTCTGAGCTCGGCGGACGCTCGGACGCCTCAACCAATGGCGCGTGGCCAGGCGGGGCGATGACTCACAGTGTCCAGCGTCCCCTAGCGATTTACAGCAGGGTTCCTGAGAAACCGTGAAGAGAAAGCGTTCTCTTAGGTGTTTCATGTTCCGAAGAGGAGTACGCATGGCCTCTATGCACTTGTGAACAGTACCCTTTCACCCGTGTTGTATTCTGTTCTCAACTCTAGGCAATAGCTATCAGAATTGAGTAAAAGTGGAGAAGAATCATGATCTCTCTGTCATGATTTAGGGAACAAAAAATGCTCAGTATAACGGAGTACGAAGAGCTCCCCTATTTGTACACATTCAGTAGTTAGGCAGTCCTGAAAGCTACACAAAAGGTCCTATAGGAACTAATGTCTTGCAGATCAATAAAATCCAAATCATTAAAATCAATAATCTTTCTTAATCCTAGGACACTAGTGGTGCACCCTCGTTTTAAGAACTTTAGCCATATTTGCTCCCGAATTCACTGATTTCTTGGCCTTCCATATGGGACCGGCCGTAATTAAAACTTTGGCAACACATAGAGGTTGGATCTTCCCGAAGTGAAAGGAAATTGTTTAAAAAGCAAGGATCTGTATTGGGACCTCAGGGAAAAAACACTGAGGACTAGATAAAACTGATAGTAGCCTGGGTGCCTGTGCTATTGCATTCGAGGATGAATGCCTTTTCTGCCCAATATCTCAAGAGTGCTTTCACTATCACCCGCTTCTTGACGAATACTGGAGTGAGGAATAGGTGGAGCATGGACTGAAGATCAGCAGGACTACTCCTTTTCCAATCTGCACTTCAAAACTAAGGACGAGAAGGTCGACATTAAGAGCGGTGTAATATTAAAAATTGGAGCAATTTGTTTATAATGACGTTTGCGCGCAGTTTTCGCCACTGCCATCGGAAAATAACTGCGTGTGCTTCACGCTCTTCTCCTCAAGGCAGCTTATCCGGACACTCGTACCCTCCGTGTGGATGCAGACGCATGAGTCATCCGGCTGCCGGCCGGCCGCGCGCCATTGGTCGGCGTAATGACTCAGAGCGTCCGCCTAAGTGCGAATCAATCGGACCGGATTGCGTTCCCCCATTGCGAGCCTGCTACGCGAACGCGCGCACCAAACGGAACTAGTGCTGGCGGCGGCCACCCCTAGGCGGCGAGAAAGGACTCCGCCCCTCCACTTGCCGCTGGAGAGGCGCAGGCGTCGTCGCTACCACTGTACCGGTCTGAAAGGAGCTTAAGAGCAGTGAGGAATCGACAAGATCTGACATGTAATTTGATGAATAAAGCATCAAAAGTGAATTTTAGCTGTTACTCTTTAACAAATTCCGCCACTTTGGTCAAAAACTACTATATTTCTCTTCTGTTTATGTTATGGAAAAGTGTTCATTATATTCAGAAAGTCTTCAGAAATAACAATGAGAACAACGTTAAAAAGATCGTCAGTACAACATAACAGTGGTGTCATACGTTCCATTACTGTATCTGGACCGCTATTTTTCTTTTTTGGAATTGGACAGTTTTCAGGTCACATTGAACAAAACACTTTTCACGTCAAATAGGGCACTCTTCTAAACAAACCTGATGCTTCTGAGATAACAGTGAACGCCTTCCAAATCAAAATGATTTTTTAACAGGTTAAACCACAAACTTTCCAAGATGGTTAGAATAATTTTTGTTCAAGGAAAACGTGGTACAAAGAATCAATTTAACTTTTAAAATGCAACGAAGTAGCATTCATTCAGTGCATTAAAACAGGAGACCTTTCCACGCATTCAAGAACTCGTCGCGATTTCAATTTAATTGATGTAGTGTGAATGCTGCTCGTGGATGACCTTCTCCATGGTTCCAGAAGGACCATGGAGAAGGTCGTCTTCGACTTCTGCTCCGATCTTTTCGATAGCCACGTCCGCCGAACCCCATGCCATCTTCCGCAGGATGCATGCGTCGTTCCCTCTGTCTCCCTTCCGAGATCCGACACGCCATCTCGTCGGTGGAGAAACGTACAGCACCCGGTCCAGACAGGACCGGACCCGAACACCTCCCGCCAGCGCTCATCAACACCCTTACGCGGCTCTTCTCGCGCTACCTGTCGGAGTGCAAGGTTCCATCTCAGTGGAAGACCAGCAATACCGTCGTGCTGTACAAGAAGGGAGACGTGCACGACATTGGCAACTATCGCCCGATCTGCCTCCTGTCCGTAGTCTACAAGCTGTTCACTCGAGTCATCCTGAATAGCATCAGCCGAACGCTGGACCAAGAACAGCCATGGGAACAAGCAGGATTTCGGAGAGGATTCAGCAGGATCGACCACATACACACCATTACGAAGCCCATCGAAGTGTCGCGAGAGTACAGACTGCCGCTGTACCTTACGTTCATCGACCTGAAGAAGGCATTCGACTCCGTCGAAACGGAAGCGGTCCTCGAAGCCCTGCTCCCTCAGGGTGTTCCCCTCAGTACATCACAGTCCCTTGAGAGCTGTGCAGTAGATTCACGACTAAGATCTCGCCATTCTACAACGACGTCGTCATCGACGTAAAGAGAGGGTTCGGCAGGGGAATACCATATCCCCGAAGCTCTTCAGCGCCACCCTTGAAAACGTCATGCGCGAACTAGAATGGGAATACATGGGAGTGAAGGTCTACGGCCGGCAACTACATCATCTTCGCTTCGCTGACGACATCGTGCTCATAACACCGAGCATCAGTCAGGCGGAGCGAATGCTGGCCGACTTCGATCGTGTATGTGAGAACGTGGACTGCAGCTGAATCTTACGAAGACGATGTTCATGAGGAACGGACAAGTTTCTGATGCCCCATTCTGCGCTCAACGGAACGAACATCTCCGAATGTTCCAGCTATGCGTATCTGTGTCGCGAAGTCAATATGGATACTGAGACCCACAAATGGAAGGACGAAGTGATTTCGCTGATGAATGTTCATGTCGCTCGTAACTACGATAACACCATAAACTCCTTATTCTTCAGAACTTCTCGATGGCTTCAGAGGATTCCACCAAATGTCAGTGATGCAGGGAACACCTCATCATTCAGGGCTAGATTGAGAAAAATAGACCTAATGTCTACGCTTCGTATTGCAGATTTCTAAAAGTATTGCCAGCAAAGTCGCCTGTGTGAAGTATGTAACTTTATGGAGTTCGCTGACCAACACATCCGCATGCCGCCGCTCACTGTGTTGATCCCGGATCGTCGATACTAGTTGCATCCTTAGAGTGATACCAATGTTAAGGGACTACGTGTTGATACACAGTAGTGTGTGCTGCGTTTGTCACACTTATTGAATCAATATGCATGCTTCGATTCATGACTGAAGTTAGTCTAACTTTTTGTAAAGTACTTAATTCAATGTGAAAATTTTATTTTGATATGGGAGAATTCGCTTTGATTTTAAAAGTCTTAATCTAGCTTAGAAGAGTATTCAATTTGCTGTGAAAAGTGTCAGTTTGACGTGAAAACTGTTCAATTTGATTTGAAAAGTTTCCAATTCAACGTCAACATGGTATTCGTAGCAAATGATAAGATCTGGTAAATAGTACTTATGATTTTCTGAGGTTTAGCTACTATATAAATAAATAAATAAATAAATAAATATGACATCAACAATCCAACTGTACCGTATCAGTGTCGTTGGCGGACACATGTGAGCAGTCTGGATCGTAGAAGCAGAATTGCACACATTCGTAGAAATTGCTTAGCTCCAGCTCATGTTTCAATTCTCCGTGAAAGTTCTCGGCAACCTGTACAAACGTACATGCCAACAGAGCCGTTGCCTGAAACTAAGTAGGGGGTTAATCCCTAGACGATCAAAACTTCAACAAAATCTTTTCGATAAATTTTCGGCAAGTCGCTAAATTTCATTTAAAAATGCAGCTTTCTGTAGACTGTTCTTTTAGATGAAAAATTATTTTATTTCGTTCATTATTTTCACGGATCTATTCCGTTAAAGAGCCATCGGGCTCTCTTATTAAGAGGGATCTCGGGCCACCTAGCGCGTCCACGGGTGGTGGATAGGGCAACGAAACGAGAACCAAATGTGACCGTGTAATGCCCAGAGACGCAGATGGGATGCAGGGGATGGACTCCTTGCTCCTGCTGTGTCGGGTCGACGCGCTCCTTGTGCGTGGGAGCGGCATGTTCGTGCACAGTGTGCGTGGATGTGTCCGTGACTGTGCGGATTGTAACTGTGTCGGCTCGGCCAAAAGCTTGCACTCGGTAGACTGGGAGTACATCGTAATGCGATTCGGGGCCGCCTTAAGTCTCGCCTCATCCCTTCGGGCTGGCTGCATGGGGTTCTTCGCCCGCACGACAGAGCCCGACTAGCTACCCGTGTTGTATGGAAGTCAAACACAGCAGCACCAAAAGGCCTCATTCCCCTGACCCCGAAGGAGCCCCCATTTCTGCAGCGGTGGGAAGGAGTACGGAGAGGCTGCTAAAATCTCAGGGCCTAACCAGGATGCGCAAATTGAGAAGGACTAGGATGACGATCTGTACTCGCTCGCATCGAAAGCATCTGTTGAGGACCTGATGATGCAAACCAGGAAGATCAATTACGACGTCATCGGACTGATCGAGACGAGGAGACATCACCCCTTACACGCCGCCTACGACTTCGGAGAAGAACTGTTCCTCGGAACATGCGACAGCAGGGGAATAGGCGGTGTTGGTGTCCTCGTCAAGCGCACTTGGCCATGAACATCGATTCGTATGAGTCTCTGACAACCCGAATCGGACATCTGCGACTGAAGGGATGTGGTTCTGTGCCAGCTTTGACTGTATTCGTCGCGTATGCACCAACATCCGACTACGAGGACGAAGAGGTCGAAGCCTTCTACGTGGAGCTGGAAAAGTTCTGTAAGGAAGACCACACCTTCTATAAGGTGATCGTCGGTGACTTCAACGCCAAGATCGGGCTATGAAGGTCGCCGGAAGAACCTCACATCAGAACCCATGGTTTGGAGTGGAACGAGCAAGGTGAAAAGCTGTCTGAGTTTATCATGTCGACCAAGACCATCCATGGAATCTCACAGTTCCAGAAGCCTCCCTCCCTATGATGGACTTGGAAATTCCCCGGTGGCCAGTTCCACAACGAGATCGACCACATCATCTTCAATCGCAAGTATTGCCTGACCGACGATTCCGTTGTCCCCAAGTTCTACGCGGGATCGGACCACCGCCTCCGTCGCGCGAGGTTCCGCTTTTCGCGTCAAGGAGGGAAGACCGCGAAGTTTAAGAAGAGGAATCCCAGAACATCCATCAATTGGGACATGTACACCCCTCTTGCATGCCGTCATATCGCTACATTGACGAAGAATACGACCACTTCGTGCACCATCTCCGCGATAGTGCTAAGGGAGCCGAGAGCTTGAAGACCACCAAGAGACGCCTGTCTCCGTAAACTCTCGAGCTGATACGCCAGCGTGGAGCAGCACGAGCGTCAGGCAACTACCAACTGACGTCCGAGCTTGCGAAGCTATAGAAGGTCATCTACGACTTCTACTCCTATCTCTTCGATAGCCACGTCCACCTGCCCCCACGCCATCCTCCGCAGGATGGATACGTCGTCCCCTCTGTTCTCCCTTCCGATATCCGACACGCCATCTCGTCGGTGAAGAAACGTACAGCACCCGGTCCTGACTGGATCAGAGCTGAACACCTGAAGAACCTTCCGCCAGCGCTCATCAACACCTTGGCGCGGCTCTTCACGCGCTACCTGTCGGAGTGCAAGGTTCCATCTCAGTGGAAAACCAGCAGTACCGTTTCGCTGTACAAGAAGGGAGACGTGCACGACACTGGCAACTATCGCCCGATTTGCCTGTTCGTAGTCTACAAGCTGTCCACTTGAGTCATCCTGAATAGTGCCAGCCGAACGCTGGACGAGGGACAGCCATGCGAACAAATAGGGTTTTGGAAGGCACGAAGCACGATCAACCACAGAATACCCACGACGCCGTCTTGGGGCCGGATACATCAACCGCTTATCGCCCTCTAACGGTGAAAATACCGCCAAATCCCCTGATATGGGTGACATTCACCAGCATCAGGTCGGGCGGAATTTTCATCGCTAGCGTTCGGTAAGGGCTTGATGGATCTGGCCTTTGGTAGGTCTTCCCTGCAATTCCTTTACCTGATGAATGATGAACCTGCTCCCAGTTGTTTAGTAGATATAAGGATATCAATGGTATCTACTATCGTTTCTGTGACATTTCCTTTTTTATTCTACGAACTTATTGCATTTCGTTACAGAGAGGCTATGGCACACCAGTTCAACACATTGAGAACTTCTTGTTCAAAACAAATGCTAACATAATAACAACAACAGACGTACCTGAAGCGAAAGAATGGAAATGTGGTGAAGCGTATACATTCCTGGCCTTGCGAGAGCAGTCTTTAAAGGTACTCGACAGAAAGCCTTCGACCTTGAAATAGAATAATCATTTTTCACACAACCTTTCGAGATTGTCATAGTAAACCATATTAGTAGGTTCCAAGATGTTAATGTTAATGTTTATTACGTCGCGAAAGGCAGACGCGAGATAGAAGTAGGACAGTACAAACAAACAAACAAACAAACATCAAAAAAATGCACAATCAAGCAAGAATTGGGTGCGGTCAATCTCTATGACTAGAGTCCGTCAAACTTAAGCAACATTTTTCATGCGTACCGCTTGAATGGGGTATGGAGTAAGCACTTGACAGGTTTTTCGTGATTCTTATGTAAGCGCTACCTGCTCTATGCGTAAAGAAGCAAGCACGAACTGATGATCTCGGACAAGGCAAGGCTATTTTCATTATACTACCTCTAGTTCGGGAAGGCATCAAACTATATAATTTCATAATCACAGCCACACTAGGTTGGTGCAGAATTTAATGAACGAGACAAACATCAAATACCTTTCGTCGTGATACGAGGGATGGAAGATCCAAATGTCTATTTCTGAACACTGGGTTGGGGATGTTGGAGTATGAGAAACCTCCCATGCGAATAAATAATTTCCTAGTAAAATTATTTTGGATCTTCTCAATTCTGGAGATATCTTTTATCCTACTAGGGTTGAATACTGTAGCTCGTTTCAACTAATGGGCGTATATAAGTCTCGCAAGCCTTTATTAAAAGAGCTCTGTTCTTTGTAGAAAGGGTTTTAAATATGTGGAATGTACGCAGAAGCGCTATCCTACAACGGTTTTTCACATGTTTAGAAAAGTCTAGTTTGCTGCTGTATGTGATACAAGATCTCTAATGAAATTCACCGGTGTGATGTGGAGACCATCCACTTTATATGTATGCTGTGCAGTTGACGGAGTGCTGCTAATACGCATGAAACTCGTTTTGTGCGTAGCCAAGGGGAGTTGCCATTGTTTAGATCGAGATCCGAGGATTAAGTATCTTTTTGGAAAACTCAATCAGCTTACAGACGTTGTCTTAAATATGGCATGTTGGACAACTATAATAAAGCAATAAACTTAGTGGGAACACTCGTATAGTTGGAAGTTTTTGCTCAAATTTACTTTGCTAATATATACGCCCACATGTAAGAGTAGATCTTATTGATATGCCGGTGAAAGGAATGTGGAAGCAGTGACATTAGTTGATATAATTGTGAAATGATGGATAATGCTGATCTAATTAAATTACTACATAGTGTGCCGATGTACCGAAGAATGAAATGAATACCGTAATGATAACACATATCATAATACATATCCATACAGATACCGTATAGATAGGTTACTGGTTACTTTATATAGGAAAACCACTATAACCAGTTGGCACAAGGATGAGTAGTAAATTAAGGGACTTTAATAATTTCCAAATATTGAAAATAAAAATTTAAAAAGTAAAAAATGCGTATAAAAAATAAAAGGAAAAAACAAAAATAAAACAAAAATAAAATGAAAATAAAACAAAAACAAAATAAAAACAAAGCAATTACATACTCAACAATTATATTGAAAATAAAATAGAATAAAAAACATATAGTAAAAAATGAAAAATAATAATAAAATTAAATTTAAATTAAAAATCTAAAAATATAATAATAAAAATCGAAAATTATAACACCTCTTTCTTCACTGATGAGCCACCGAGGAAGTGTTATAATAAAAACGATTTGTCTGAAGGGAGGTGGCGAAACAAACCATTGAGGTTTGATATTGTTTCTCCATAAATCTCAAGTATATTTAAGTAGAACCGCATGTCTAAAAACCTGCACCACCTCCGAGCAAAGGTTTTTAAAGACGGGAAGAAGACCATCATGCGGTAGACCAAGTAGGTTCAGTACGAGATTCCAAAGAACTCTGCTTCTAAGCCTGATGAACGGCACATATCAGCGACCTACACACCGATGAGCATGCGAAAAATGGTTTAAAAATAGACTCGCAGGAAAGTCTAATATGTGGTGAAATTAATAAAAAAGAAAAAAGAAAATAGTGAAGAAGATCCCTGAGTCGATAAAGGAGGCAAACATTGAGACAATATGGATACAGCACTACTCTAGGGCCTAGAATCCTAGTCCTTAACAAGCAAATGGTTTTCGTGCTACTCACTGTCGCTTGGTTTTAATGGAAATTCTTCATTCCTTCCAAGGAGGCATGTGAAGTTTGTTTTAAAGAAATGGCGTTGTGCAGAAACATGGAATTAAACAACCAATGTGCTGCCAGATCTGTAGCCCAGTATCACGACATCAAAAGAACATGATCAGTTCTAAGTGGTGACCTAATGCTTGCTGAATGAAGGAGTTGATATATAGAAGAGCGTAGAAATCGGGACAATTTTATGGAAGTGCAGCTGCACATCCAAGCGATTTACGTATGGCGAGTGAAGAGCGTATATTTCGCATAGCTGTCACAACTCCTACAGTACCTTCTCCCGAAGGCTTTCCTTTCGTTGCAACCCATTTATTCTAATACGACCTGTCAGTCATGTGCCTATCACGCTCGAGGCTTTCAATGAGTATTTGGTCTCCTCGGAGACCAAAAGGACAATCGACGCTACCCTTATACTAGTTGGGTGATACACCATTTTTAGGCAAACGCACATTAATCATGAGACATTTCTGACAAAAAAGCGATCATACTTCTCATAGTTGGTCAAGCTAAATATCAGACCTTGTTGCAGATTAAGGGCGCAGATTGTTCGCCGTACAGTACGAATCGTAGAGGACTGAACATTTGATAGGAATAATCGACATGGCTGTTCAAGGACTACCTGAAATCGGCAGGTAAAGTTGTCACAAGTCTTTGTTAGATGAGGATGTGTTCGGCAGCAAACTGCGCCACATAAAGTTTATCCCTTTCTCCCAATATAATTGTTGCAGGATAATGACACCGACACTTCTAGCACTCCATAGTGCTCTATATCAATGATTTTCCTAATTGCCTTCCTTTCGGCGTATCGTGTTCCATATACGCTGACGATTCCAAAATCTACTCCATTAATAATCCTAATGTACTTCAGCAAGGTCTAGATGCCGTACACGCATGGTCTACGAAGTGGATGACAGACATCTCACACGAAAAAACTTTAGTTATGTGCATCGGGAACTCTCACCCAAGAGATTTTTCGTTTTTCTTAGGAAACAAAATTTTGAGAAACACAAAATTTGTACGAGACCTAGGCATCAAATACTCCGATTCACTTTGTTTCGAAGACTATATTGATGAAACAATAACTACGGCATATTAAAGATCCAACTTCATTTTACGTGCTTTTCAAACTCACAGTATGTCTATACTTTTCACGCTTTTTGCCACGTATGTAAGACCACTTTTAGAATATTGTACACTACTATATTCGCCTACTAAGATTGCTCACAATGAAAAAATCGAAAAAGTGCAGAAAAAATTCACCAACGCAATTTTCTCAAGAAACTTTGTATCATGTCAAGTATAAAGAAAGACTTGCAACGCTTGGTGAAAAGTCAGTTAGGATGCGAAGAATTTTGTATGATCAAAATCTCGTATTTAAGATCCTCTCTGGCTGTTTTGATATTGAAAAAAGAGAAATATTCGATTTCTTAGATTTTGCTGAAAGAACAAGAGGTCATCCATTTCGCATATTCATAGGAAGAGTTCGCTGCTAACAGTTCCTTGGCTCTTTTCTAGTAAAAGCTACAAAAACATGGAATAGCTTTCCTACCGCAATAGTTTCTTCGTCATCTCCAGCTAATTTTAATCATTAACTTGAAGCGCATCACAAACAAAACGGTTTTTTCTGACGTTTCTTTTCTCTCAATCCTTGATAGCTATTCAGTGCTAGCGAATCATTCTCAATATTTTGGAAGAGCTAGCCCAATAGTAAATTGAAGTAATTCTCTTACAATTCTCTTACAAATAACATTTATTTATACGAGGCTGTGCTTAACTTTCTAAATGAATTAATAGTGTGTTCGCTTCGGCTGAATGAAAACTTGTAAATTTGTAAAAAACCGTGACCTCTGTTAAAGCAATACGAAACTCAAAAACTTTCTCGAATCATTTTCGGCTCTTGTTCTTAGAACTTGTGATGAAGCCTTCTGATTTGAGAAATTAACTACAAGTTAGGTTAAAAACAAATCGGCTATATTTTGATAAAGCACCACTTTCAGTGAGTCGCTAGTCCTTTAAAAAACACTTTCGCGTCACTCATGGAAGAAGTCTTTTTTTTTTGCAAATCTTCAAAAAGAGCGCTTTTCCTGTAACATCTTGTGATCAATTAATTTCGGATCTCTTTTGGTACAATGACTGCCTTCACTTTTGCGTGTCTTTGAAAAGCCAACTTTTGCAATGATTTTTGTGTTCAACTTGTTTTGTACTTCTTTGGGCTCAATAAGTGTTCATGTTTATGTTCATGTTCCATGGGACTCCTCTTATTGTATTTTCTTCTTTCCTTTTTAATTTTCAATTGTGCTGTCGCTATGTTATTTCCCGGTTTTACTGATGAGCCACCGGGAAAATATCGTGATAAACCAATTCTGAGCACCCTCAAACCATGCCAAACTAAAAACGAAGACTAAATTTGCTCAAGCTAAGCACACTGTTTTACCGACGGATATTTATAGATTCAGTTTTTGCCTTCAAAATTCTTAAAGAGGAAACGAAACGAAGGCCAAGTAAATGCTAGATTTTCAGACCATGCACGAGACGGACCAGTTCACTAATCTTACTTAATAAAGGATAAAAAGGATAAAGTACGGCGTTAGTCAATCCCTTTTGGGATGCGCCAGCGCATTCTACTTCTACGGGATGTCGTGGAGGCGATATGAATGCGTATTTGGCCATGCAATGAATTGCGGTGGCCAGCCGATGAACAAGTCAGCGCTTTATCCTTCCCAGACACGTCTGGTACCAATTCACCGACCCCGGAGGGATGGAAGGCTTGGTTAGCCTGGGCGGGAAATCCGAACCAGGAACCTGGTATCGGATGCACGCGACAGTCGGCGCCTTCTCCGACCGCATACACGCGCCACAATGTTACTTAATACCATAGTTAATACTAAATTTATACTCCAAAATCTACATAAATTTTTTCCCTCTGCTAGGTGGATGCAGATGTTGCTGCCTTACGTAGGTAAGTCTCCGAATAGTTCTATTTTTAAAGCAAGACTGAAAAAACTAAACCCAATTTCTGTTCTAAAACACGAGATCTAGACGTTCTGTAGATAAAAGTTGGACCTCTTTCACCGGATCCTTTATCGCTGATCTGCGATGTGGTCTGTGAGAAACAAGGTCATTAATACCTGCATCCTATCAATGTATTCCAACATATTTCCCCCGGAAATGACAGTGAAAATCACTATCTTATTATCTCCTGCAGACAACTGTGATCTGTCTTAAGATTGCTTTTTCTGGATTGAGTGTTTTCGCTTTCCTATTCTTACTAACTTTCAAGGAACTATTTCACAGCGCTTCAGCCGCCTTTTTGGTCCACCATATATCCTATACAACTTACCACTGTGTCAACATACTCTGCTTACTACTACACTATATATAATATTCTATGTATATGTATATGTTCTAATATCTCTATATGTTATATTTGACTACATCATGGATGATTCAGAACTGCATCGGATTATACAATGATAAGTAAATAAATAGATAAATGGTTCGTCTGAAGATTGCGGCGAATATTTCAGAAGCTCGATTTGCTGCTAAGATCATCAAGACCTCAACCGCAGGGACGAATCACATTTCAACTGTCCTTTTTCGGACTGGGGGAGATCCGCTACACCTTGTGGATATGAACTGACTAAAGAGCAGGCGATTCACCAAAATGTTTCAAATTTTCAGAATATGTTTATCATACTTTGTGTTATGTAGTTGGAATTGTTTCAAGATATACTGAACTCTAAGTTCAGCGAGTTAAACTGCATGTTATACACTTTTGTTTATTTACACATCTTTGCTGACATTCGAGCCGTCTCATCTGAGCCTATGTTGTCGTTTTGCGCTACATTCCTACCTAAATCATAACAGAACGCTAATAAACCAGGTACATTGTGAAATTCTCTGTTTTTTCCTGTCCTTTATTTTATTACTCTTTAGAATAATTTTTTCCTTGCATGTATACCGATGGCTGAAAGTTTTCCACTGCATCTACTGCGTGAAAACTTTATGCTATTCAACGTATGACAAGTGGTGGGAGTCCTCCGTCCTGACAACAAGGCTTTTTCGTAAATACAGCCAAATAAATTAGGCGTCCGGTTCCTACCGAAGATGTTAACTTCTGCTCTAGTTGACTGTTTAAATATGAGTAGTAAAGACGCTTGCAGTCATTTACTGCCATAGTAAAATGGAGTTAAAAGAATTAAAATTACTACTGAATTTCAACCAAACAACTTTCTTCCCTATTGCTGACTATGCGAGTGAAACATGGGGGATGTCTGTGAAGTGCACTAAAAAGCTAAACGCCTTCCACCAGAGATGTCTTCGACGGATACTGAGAGTACGATATATAGGCCAGATCAGCGAAGTCGTCCTCAGCCTGCGTGGATCGAACAGTCTCTATACAATAATCGCAAAAAGGCGTCTACGCCTCGAAAGACACGTACTGCGAATGTCGGACACCGATTTCCTAGTGGTCAACTGGTGGATTCCTGAACATTCCGAGAAACTCATGGAGGCGAGCATTCGAGAAGGACCTTCAACTACTAAATATTTCCAGCGACGAAGGTGAAAAAATAGCTCAAGACATTAAGACATGCATCAGTGGAGAAGTATCGTCGTCTGATATGCTCAAC